>CM021105.1:27617058-27918194 GCA_007115665.2 Sequoiadendron giganteum | reverse complement strand
ACAACCTTATGTGAAAAATCCCCAAAAATGCATGTACAATAGTGTGGCACTTTATCTCAGTGCGTTTACATAAAAGAAATTGCTTACAAATGATGCTCAAAATGTCCAAAAAGGACAAAGTTGGAAATACATGAAGGACAGCCAAAAAAATGACTGTAGAATGCACCAACAGAAAAAAGAAGTGATGAAACCCACACCACAGGAAATATGAGAAAACCAGCTTTCCGACGATATCTTGTTTGCCAAAAAATGATATTGTATGCCCAAGTTACGACCTCTGGAAAAAAACAGCTCCAAAGATGAAAAAAACCAGCGCTGGGTTAAATTTGATGGTCATACGGCTGTCGCAACAAAATATGGGCTTAAATTTGACGGCCAAACGACCGTCACCGTAAAAGCGCAATAGGGCTTATTTTTAAAAATTACAATTTTTTTCTTTTTTTAAAATTAAAAAAAAAAAAGTGTGGTGGGGGAGGCATGTGGGCCCACCCCCACCGCACCCTATGTGGGCGCGGGCTACCTGCGGAGGCCTGCGCAGTACCCTGCGTAGGTACAAACTTGCACATAGCTTGCGCAGGGAGTGTACCCGCCTGCGCAGGGGTGACAGGCTTAAGCATGCCTTAAAAAGGCTTTTTTTTTTAACTTTTGATTTTTTTGATTTTTTTAAAAAATCAAATGTTCTACAATGAAAATTGCAAATTTTTTTTTTAAATATCTGAGGAAAAAAAATTAGAAAAAAAAAAAAATACAGTGTGGGCCGGTCGTCTGCAAAATTTTTTACCCCAAAATTGACTTTGTCCAAAAAGGACGAATAGACAGTCGATTTAGGGGTTTTGGACCGCTGCGGACGCAATGGTGATGTCCATTTGAGCTGAAAATGCTTCAAAATTGCAGGTATGCCCTAGATCAAGAAAACAAGCCCCAAACCCTTGAAGCTCCAAGAATCTTCACAACAAGAACAAGAAGCAGCAGGTGTGGAGCTCTGATACCATGTAGGAGTTGAGAAAATACAACACCACAAACCTCGAAGATCACCTGCATGCAAATAACCTGTCACAAAAGAAAAGATGGAGACAAACAAGCAAGGGTTCTCTGAAAACTGAAAATGTATATATCAGAGAGAATGAGAGAATGAATTGATATGAAATACAATGGGATCAATCCTTATAAAAAGGAGATCATGCAAACCCTAATAAAACCCTAATAGGAAAAACCTAATAGAAGCCCTAATAGGAAAACATTTAATAATTAATATAATTATTAAATGTCACTTTATGCAAACTAACGTGAAATCTTAAGAAGGGAATAAATGTAATTTAATCAACACAATTAAGTTAAAACCTTTACTCTAACACAACCCCTTGAAAATACAACACCACAAATCCCGAAGATCACCTGCATGCAAATAACTTGTCACAAAAGAAGAGATGGAGACAAACAAGCAAGGGTTCTCTGAAAATTGAAAATGTATATATCAGAGAGAATGAATTGATATGAAATACAATGAGATAAATCCTTATAAAAATGAGATCATGCAAACCTTAATAAAACCCTAATAGGAAAAACCCTAATAGAAGCCCTACTAGGAAAACATTTAATAATTAATATAATTATTAAATGTCACTTTATGCAAACTAAAGTGAAATCTTAAGAAGGGAATAAAGGTAACTTAATCAACATAATTAAGTTAAAACCTTTACTCTAACATAAATTGTATAAATAATCCTAAAAACCCTAATTTCTCATTAGACACACTCATTTTCTTCTCAATCTCTCATCTCTCCTTCTCAAGCAAGCTAGGGTTTTGATTATTCTAAGTCACCAAGGAATCACTCTCAAGAAGCATTCAAGGGCTGAATCCTCTATTGCTGCAACTCAAGATCAAACATCATGGAAAGGTAAAATCCATCACTATCCTTCGTTCATACTTCATTACTTTATTTCATCTTCTTGATTTAATTACTCGAAAGGGGCTTGACCAAGGCATGCCCCCATACCCTAACAATCAACAATTTTTCCTTCTTTGTGTGATTTGCAGGTCTTATAGGCAGATTTGGCAAAGGAACAAGGTGGAAGATCATTCAAAAACTTGTCCAAGCTATCTAAGGATTGAAGAAACCCTAGTTGGAGCTTTTTAGACACCTACAAATCAGATTATGCACTTTCAGGACTAGATACCTATAGGAGTAGAAAACACAAACCAAGGGCTTTAGATTCCATCTTCTGATTTATAGAAATTTAGAAGAGGACTAGGTCACCATTGTTGGTGACCTAGTCCCATTGAAGCTATTTTTCAGAGATTTTGGTAGATTTGGATACCCTTTTGGCCGAAATGGGGCCCAAAGTAGTTTTCCAAAATTTTCCCTAAAAAGGACTAGGTCGCCCAGATTGGCACAAGTGTCCCTTTTGGATTTTGCATCAAATTCAACAACATTTACAATCCCTATAGGATTTCAGCTGCACACCTCTTCAATCTTATCCACTTTTGTAATAGTTTTTTTATATCTCTTAGGTTATTTTGTAAATACTTGCATATCTCAATATTTTTTCCAACATAGTTGCATTCTTTAGGTTTTACATTGATAGTTAGTTTCTTGTATTCATTTCCAACATGTAGACATTCAATCACACACATCACAACCCCCAATCTCTCCCTTTGAATGTAACATATGCATTTTGGTATCCCTCTCTATCCTCTTAGGTGAAAAGCCCTAGAAGTGTTAGAGACCCTAAGTGGGTACCAAAATCTTCATTACAATTGGCCACTAAGAAAATCACTATCCCATTGGCTCCCAAAAAATGATTTGAAAAATAAAATACCACTTAATTGTCAATATGAAAAACATGACCCATGGATTCTTCAAACATGACAATCTCTAATAAGTCACATCTTAAATCAATATTGCTTCTAGATTTGATTGTGTTCATATTCTTTGTAAAAAATATGAACACAAGCAAATCCAGAAGCAATACTGATTTATAATATGGATTGTGGAAACCAAATGCCATTAAGTCACATATTATTAACTTCTCATATGCATTATCTCTCAACCCTTAGCATACACACCTAGGCAAACATAAATAATAAATCATATGCTTGAAAGTAGAGTAACATGGATGATATAAAAAAGCTCAAAAATCCTACACATGTATCAAATACTTCCCACGGTACAATAGAAAAGAAGTATTGTTTGACATGTCCAACAAAATTGTGAAAAAACAAGTTATCCCTTGATTAATTAACTTACATGTGAGTGAAAGTTAGATGGCATGTACATAAGAATATGAATCTTTTCAAATAAATGATATTCTTCTATATGCCACTCTTTAACATCAAAATTAACCTTAGTTGCGAGTGAATTTTTTTTAATGCCAAAGTTTACAAACCTATCAACTAATGTATTGTTTTCTCTAAAACAATGCTTATAAATGACATTGTGAAGGTTGCTTTCAATGATTCTAATTTCTGATATACTCTTCAAGTTCCAATCTCTGATGTGGCCAACTAAACAACCTTTTATAGAAATATGAAAATCTCTTTCAACCTTCAATGATCAACAATCCATTAATTTATAACTTCAAACCTTTGAGAAATGCAATAGATTTTACTTTTTTATTTGATTTTGATCCAAGATAAAATAAGCCACCTTTTACAAATGAACCACTATTTAATCTCATAACAATTTATGCACCTGCAAGACTTCGATTTCTTTTCACTACACCATCAAAATTTAATTTGATGTGCTTGTCCTTTAAAAAGGATAACTTAAAAATGATTTATGTGATAATATTGACTAGAAAATATTTAATTATTAAAGATTAGAAATATTCATTACAGAGTATTTTTATTATTAAAGTTTAGATAATTCCATAAATATTTTGGGCTTCTTTTACCTTTTAAAAAAAATTGGTTTTTGTTCAAAGTGTGCATAAAGTCTCCTTCTCATCGAGGAGCCTTCAGCTTATAAATTCGTAGAAATATAGATTTCCTAAAACAAAGCAAATAATTACGGAGTCAAATGTAATATCTTATTGTAAAATCATCGTTTCTATCTTTTTGTCTTACAGATTTTCAATCTATTTGGGTGACACAGGTAGATTTTCCTAGCAAAACAATACTTCTCTCATGTATTCACTTATCGACTGTTTCTTTATATTGATTGATAAAGATAGTTTTTTTTTTTCATTCATTCTATTTTAGATAAAAGTAGATAAGAGAATATTTTTATGTTGTATCTATCTATTGAAAGTTTCTTTATATTATTTGATTTGAGAGATTTTTTCTTCATTTATTGTATTTTAAATAAAAGGTGACAAGATAATATCTTTATCGTTTATCCATTTTTTGATTAGTCTCTTTACATTGTTTGATAGATAATTTTTTCGTTCAATATATTTTATATGAATAATACTTCTTCAACAATTTACAATCTAATTTTGGGTGAATAATATATCTTAATTTAATAGTTCTTTTTCAAATTATTTTTTCCGAGATGAATAAAGTTATTTCTTTTATAGAGTTGTAGTCTCTTTATTTTTAAGTTGTTTCATTCTTTTCTAAAATTATATGTTTTTATGATTTCAAAACATATCAATTTAGCATTTTTTTTTTTTGAGAGGAATCAAGGGTTTAGCCCAGTCACTTGGAGCTTAGTTCTTTATAGGGAAAGCCCCCCCTATAATCTCTCTAGTGATGTGTAACATACCCTCATCCATAAGATATATAAATCAAGAATTGAACTTATTGTCTGGACTACCTAAATTTTGTCAATTTAACTTATTCCAATGATACATGTTTAAATATCAAATTATATATATATATATATATATATATATATATATATATATATATATATATATATAATCTTTTTATTTAAACAATTCATGAAACTACTAATGTTGTATAACTTCTTAACTAAATTTTTTCAATTTACTAAAATCATCCCCTCTTAAAACTATTGACTTAAAAAATTATATGATCTATATGAGACAATAGATAAATAGTGAGAGCTTTTTGAAACAAAATTGAGAAAAGAATTCTAAAAAAATTCTTCATTGCTTAACATGTGTCTAAAAAGGGAGAAAACAATCAAGAAAGTTATTCATTTTGATGCAAAGGAAACCAATTAGACTATATGTTAGGGGAGAGGGGCCCATAGTGGAGCACCCTAACTTTGAGTTTCTCAAAATTCTATGTGAAATTTCAAATCAATCCCAATTTTGTACAACAATTTATTTAACAACTTTCTATATTTCGTTTTAGGGTCACATCATCAAATATGATGCCACATCAACACGCTTTTTGTCGAGGTATCCAAAAAGGGCCAAAAAAAAGTGAGACCAATAGTGGTGCACTAAGTCATGTTTTATTGGTGCACTGATGTGGCATCACATGATTTGTCAATTTGTGTATTTTTTTGATAAAAAGTGTTTTACAATTGGATATTAAGATGCTCTACTATGGGACCCACTGAAGACTACTTCTATCCCCACTATTGGACCCTGCTCCACTATAGGCCCCTCTCCCCTACTATGCTTACAACCCAATTTCTATCGATAACTTCTAAAAGTGTTATCTCATAGATTTTAAACTTATTCAAATGTACCAAACATTTCCTATAAACAACCAATATAGAATAATCACATCAATTATTTACATATGAAACCTACTCCTACCATAAACAATTTATAATTTACTATAAACAACCAATATATAATAATCACTACATCAATTATTTAGTATGAAACCTACTTCTACCATAAACAATTTATACTAAGAAAATTACTCATTTTAGAATTAAGAAAGAACAATTAAACTCTATTTGACTATACAATCCAGCTTCTAAAATATGATCTCAAAACTAAACAACCATTACGTAATAATCCATGCGTCTAATTTCTACCATAATTAATCTCTTTTACTGTTAAAAAATATCGTGATCCACTATAGGCTGATGAAATTTCTTTGTTGATTGGGTCCACGTGCATGACATATACTTTTCCAATAAAAAGTCTGGAAGTCCTACTCCTGATAAAACGTTTTTATTCATTTATACAACAACTTCGGTTCAGAGAGTATTTTTCGCTCCTCCAATATAGACACGCACATAGAAAAAGGTAATCGAAGCATGGTCCCACCTTCTTGACATTTTATGGGTAATAAACTTTAATATTAACTGCAGTTAAAAGTTTCAGCTCGCTAATAAATTTCATCATTGTAAAAATTTAATACAGTTCTTGTGATTGTGTCTATTAATTGGTGTACACTTACACTTCAAGTAATCTGTATTTTATGGCTGATTTGTTTTACAGCTTACATTTTTCAGATCTTGTAAATTTGGAATTGTATTCTTTGTTGAACAGAAGGACGAGCTATGTTTTCTAACTACTTATAACTTTATTATTATAAATTCTTTCCCTTTGTTAAAAAAAAAAAAACAACTACTACTGCAGTTAAAAGTTGGATAGATTATAACTGCAGTTGTTTGAAATTATTTAACATTTGACTTGAAAGAACTATGAATATTTTATAATATTTCTTAGGTTAAATATCTACACATAAGTAGTTGTATTTAGCTGTAAAATCATATACGAAATCTGCCCTACCATCTAAAACAGGTTAAAGTCTAGATCGTTTCAGGCACGTTCATCCGAATTGTGAGCCTTTAAAAATACTTATATTTTACTTTAAAAAGTGAGACTACCTTCTGGTCTTATAAATAGGCGATGTTATGCCCATTTACTTTACCAATATCCAACAAATTCTCATACACGCCCTCCCTCACACGGCCTACCATGGCTCCTCCTCCTCCACCTGCTTCTGCAATTTCGATTCCCCAGCCTGCCCATATTGGTAGAGAAGAAGCCCAGCCCGAGAGTTTGTTATCTCAGCTAAAACTGTATGACATGATACTCGGCCTATCTGAGCCCATGGCTCTCAGAGCCGCTGTTTTGTTGAATATTCCAGACATAATTGCCGAGGCTTCAGGTTCTCTTACCCTAGACGAAATTGCTGCTCATATTTCAACTTCCACCGAGAGCCCCCCTTGCATAGAATATCTGTTTCGTCTTCTCAGATTTCTATCCTCCCACCAAGTCTTTAGTGAGATCCCGCACGAGGAGGACTTCAAGCAATGTAGATATGCCCTCACAGGCCTTTCGAAATTGCTTGTGAAGGAAACAAGTAAAGGAGGTTTGAGTTCTGGTGTGTCCATGCAAAACTATGTTCCATTTTTGCTGGGGGCCACCAGCAATATTGCCTTCCAGGGATGGCTGCATCTACACGAGTCTGTGTTAGAAGGCGGCTGCGCCTTCGGTAAGGCTTTTGGTATGAGTAATTGGGACTACGCTGTAAACAATCCTGAAGCGAACAAGACATTTAACGAGGCCATGTCCTGTGACACTCGTGCTGTCATGGCTTCTGTTGTCAAGGTTTATGAGGAGGGGTTTAAGAAGATAACTTCTTTGGTTGATGTTGCGGGAGGTGTGGGTTCTGCCTTGTCCACCATTGTGGAGAATTACAAGCATATTAGAGGAATTAATTTTGACTTACCTCATGTCATTGCTTCTGCACTTCCTATTGCTGGTAAGATTGATCTCAACCGAACCAAGATGTTTAGAATTTTGGTAATAAATTGCTTTTCTGTCTAGTATTAGATGACAATATGAAAAGAAAACCTATTTCTATTTGTAGATCTTAGCACATATTATTAGAATATTTTGTATATTATAGTAATAGCAAGATTATATGGTTTGGTTTTTAACATTGTAGGAGTAGAGCATGTGAGTGGCAATATGTTTGAACATATTCCATCAGCTGATGCAGTCTTTATGAAGGTATGCAATCTTTATGTAATTTTTAAAAAAATGTTTAATATTTCAAAAGCAATTTAAATTGAATGGAAAAGGTTATTGCAGTGGGTTTTGCATGATTGGGATGATGATGATTGCGTTAGAGTGTTGAAAAGGTGTTACGTGGCTATACCAGAAAATGGAAAGGTTGTTATTGTGGATGCTCTTATTGTTGAAGGGGAAAAAGATGAAGATAAAGAAGAAAAACATTTGAGGGGAGTGGGATTGGCATTTGATATGGGAATGATGGTATTCAGCAATGGTGGAAAGGAGAGATCAGAAATGGAGTTTAAACAGATTTTTAACAAAGCCGGTTTCAAAAGCTACACCATCTTCAAATCACCATCTCTTCAAACCATTATTGAGGTTTCCAAATTCTAAATTAGTAAAGTTTAATATTATATATTAAAATAGTAACTAATTTAGAATCATGTGAAAGGAGTTGTTCTATAATTACGTTAATGGTGATGTATTAGATGCATATGTATGTTCCAAATACTTTATTATACTTATTATCTATATAAACTACCATCATCGTTGAAAGGAGGGGTAAATGCATCATTGTCTCTAGTGGAGGAACAATTAGTAGTTCTAGAGTTCTCTAGAATGGTTCAATTTCAAACAACCTTAAGCTGGTTGATCTTTTGTTGTCCTTTCCCTCCTTGGATTCTCATGTGAGTGAATTATGGGTTGTGTTCAGCCCTTGGATTGCATGATACATATTATTGTATTTTTGTTATAATGATTTTCATTGATATATTTTGTATTGACTTTGCACAAGGTTTGGGGTCCTTTCAAAACCCACCTTTTATTCTCTAAAAAAAAGTTTGTTATTATACACATATATAGTCTCATGTGTTACTATAGTCATAATCAACATTTTAAATTTTTTATTTAAAATACATGTTGTGATAAATTGTACAAAAGAAAAGGTGATAGCACAATAGTGTGTTCTACTTTTTCGTCTAAATAAAACACTCTAATTAACATTTTAAACCAATTTTTTTTTTTTCAATCATGTATATCATGTGAACCATTAATAATTTGAAGATGATGCAAACTAAAGATTTTAAAGGTATTTGTATATATTCTAAATACACATTTAAAAAAAATAAAACAATATTTTATTTAATTTTTTAAGCATAACTTTTTTTTTATAATTTAGAGTATTTTTAAGATAAATTCAAAATTTCTAAACATAGATTACTAATATTGATATCGAGGGCATGCATTTTTTGTAGTTGTTTGTTGTATATTTTATTTATTTTTAATTTATTATTTAAATTAATTATAATTTAGAGTAATATTATGTCATAATGCATAACTTTTCATTTTTAAATATCTAGCCTTTTGAAATAAGGGCATCATTGCAAAGGGTACACACATTTTAAAGATTTGTTTTTTATTTTGAATTTTCCCATGTTCATCAAATAAAGACCTTTAAGTTTAGTAAAAAATAATGCTCAATAAAAAATAGAAAATCAATATACTAATTAAACATGCCCAGTGAAGAAGATAGGTTGATTACAACTACATTGAATTTATGGATTGGGAGTCTATGGGATCCACTAGAAGACAAAGTTAGGAATATAATTTTAGCATGGGGTGACAAATGGTTGTCATGGGCTAGTCGTATCATCATTTTAAAGGTAGTTTTTTCGATGCTACCAATATACCTCATGTCTTGCTTGGATCTATCGGTGAACAAGGTGGATGTTTTGAAGAGATATATGAGATTCTTCTTTTGCCAGGGAACCTCAGATAGGAAGAAATTCTCCCTGATCACCTGGGATACAATTTTCAAATCCAAAGGGAATGATGGTGTAGGGATTAGGGACTTGTTGAAGAAAAATAGGGCATTGGAAGCAAAGCTTGTGTGGAATATGTAATCCTGTAATGAAATAAAATGGGCTAAGATCCTCCCAAAAAAATACATTGTTGACCTCAATGCAGAAATTTTTTTACTTGCGGATAGTCTCCCTAGAGATTCCAAAATATGGAACTTCATGCGGACATTTCATAACCTCATTCAAGAGCAACTGTCTTGGGATATTTATGATAAACTTGAATGATGTTGTTCTAGGAAGAATCTTGGGTTGGTCTTCCAAGCATTGATATAAGCTTAGGTCTGGAGCAAACAAAGACTATTTTGAAACAATGGTGGGGGGAGAAGGTAAGGGATTATCTCATGGAAAAGCATTGCAATGGGGCTTCCACCTTTGAATGGAAGTCTTTGGATATTGGATTCATCTTGAGGGAGGAGGCAAAATGAATCAAATAGGAATTGGAAAGGTGCATAGTGATAATTAGGGTGGGTGTTGATAGGCTGGTGTGGGTGGATTCAAGTTCAGGGAAGTATAAATCAATGGTCGAGTATCAGTACTAGTGCAAGAATGAAACAACCACATTTTTTACTATGCACCTATGTTGGGATAAAGCTTGCATCCCACGGGCTAACATGTTCGCATGAGCTACAATACAAATTTTTTTTTTGATGACAAACAAATTTCATAGGATGGGATATGTGGGCCCTTTGTGTTATGTGATGTGCAAAAATGAGGAGGAAGATGCAAATCACTTTCTAGTGAGATGCCCATTCACACAAGCATGTTGGAGATAGCTATGTGCTAGGATGGGGTGGAGTGGCGCTTTGCCAAATGACATACTATCACTTTTTTCTACCTAGTCGATCCTCAAAAGGCACTTGGTCTTTAGTGAGGTAAGGATGAATAGACCATCCATGGTAATATGGGAGCTTTGGAAGGAGAGAAACAAGATTATTTTCATAAAAAAAAGAGAGAATTTCCAACCTTTGTCAATCAGTCGGAGATAGCGATAGTGGAGGTCATCAATGGGAAGGTAGCGTAGAAGGATAAGAAAGCTTGGATATTTTTTGATTGGGATGCACAAATGAGAAGAGTGCTCAACATGACAAGGTAAAGTCAACAACAAGGGGAGAGGCAGTGTGGTGTCCCCCCCAACCTTGATGGCACAAATTGAACTTTGATGGGGCCTCCAAGGGCAATGATAGATTAGACAACCTACACAACATGCTTTTGAAACCTTGAGACAACAAGTAATAATCGTACTCTTACAATCTTCTCCATTTTAATAAAAACCTTCACATTGACAACCTTGACATCCTTTGATAACCACTATCAACAATAATGATCTGTTGACATTAGTTTGACACCAATGACAACCCATGCTCAACAAAATATTCCAAATTTATGTACAATATTGTTTCATTTATCATTATGTGTGAGTTACAAGAATTTATCTTGAAAAAACATAATACTAAATGGGGTGATATGTTAGGACATTATTTTCACAATTATATTTTCTCCCCACTTTGAGGTGTATGCAAATTTTAAATAAATCATGCATATCTAAATTTAGCACTCACAAACATGTATGTGCAATAAAATAAATATTTAGACACTAAAATGATACACCCCATAGGGTCCATTTAGAGTAATAGACATGTCAACTTGGGTATTATCATGATATGATCATAAGCATGAAATTAATCATAGTAAGTATATAAGACATAAACCAAAGGATTTAATAATGAATCATGATCAATCATCATGGGATTAGATATAATATCAATGAAGAACAATGATTCCACTCAACAAGGGTTAGATAATAGTGATACAACAATCTAAAAATAAAAAAATCATAATATGTAGATCAAGATGAATAAGAAAAAAATTGACATGTCATAAACCCAACATTATAATTGTATTGAAGAAAAATGTACCCCTCTACATTTTCACACTTGTTTAGGCCCTCCCTACTAAAAATGGGCTTCTTTATGCCTTATTTGGTCCTATTTTTCATCCACAACTCTTATTTGATGCATCTTTTTGAGGATAATCTTGACATTTATCAATAACCAATCATAATTCATGTGATTTTGAGTTATGTGGCCCAAATTTAGTGATATGGGACTCATACACCACCTTGGGTGGATGAGTCCCACCTAAGTCTTGGGGCCAAATCTTGAATTTATCATTAAACTAAACATTTCTTAAAATTTGTGTCCCAAGCCTAGGCTACTGGGACTCATATGCCCCAATTGGTATATGAGTCCTGCTTAGCTTGGACCTACTTTAAATTCAAATTCTTTGTGAGATTTTATTCTCCTAGATCTGATGTCGGCTTGTAGTGTTGTAATTTAAGGAAATTTGGCATAAACAAGTATAAATACAAGGTTATTTCACATATTTTCACCTAAGACTTTCAAGAGAGCATTCCTAATAGCAGGTTGTGATTGCAAGTGCATTCAAGAACATTCAAGAGCTGATTATCAAGCATTTCAGAGCATCGTTCAAGATTCAAGCATCATGTTAAAGTCTTCATGCATCATGTTTTTTTTTTGAGCTAACATTTGTGATGTAGGTTCTTATGCTTCAAGCAAGCACTCAAGTCAAGATCTACAACATTCCATTAAGAGTCAAGATCTACATTCATGACAGTCGTTAAGATTGAAAAATATTATTTAATGGGTTGGTGAATTGCAACATAGCATACTTGTTCATTCATTATTCTTTCTTTCTATTTCATTTCATTTTAAGGTTTGATTACCAAAACAGGGTTTGACCAAGGCAAACCCCTATCCATTAGTTCAAAACAATTTTTTTTCCTCTCTTTGATGTGTGATTTGAAAACTTAGGTTGACGATCCATTGAAGATCAAGATTGGAGAAATTTTTCAAGGTTGCAAAGTGGTCAAAGTTGTCATCTATCTTGCAAGAGCACATATAGTCACCTACAAGGAAAGTTTTAGTGTTTTAGACTCGGAGATCAGAAGGGAGAGAAGCTATAGAAAATTACTAGAGAATATCAGAGTTTGAGATCAACCTTGATACTGGGATTGAATCACCATTTGTGGTGTATAATTCCCAATATAGCAATTTTCAGACATTTTCAACATATATCCTGATTTACTAGTTCCAAATTCCAATTTATGTCAAAAACCCTAAACTAGGACTAAATCGCCCCTACTAGGACTAAACCGCCCCTACTGGGACTAAATCACCCCAACTAGGACTAAATCTCCCCTACTGGGATTGTATTTTCAACTTGCATCTTATGTGTTTGAGTAGTGTTGTTAGGGTCACTCATGTAGATTCGTGTGTCATTTGTATCTTTGGCTATCATATGTTTTCCTTTGTTTTTTGTCTAATTATTTTTTTAGTAGTGTTTTTGGGGGCACTCATATAGATTCTTGTCTTCTTAATCTTAATCATCATCTATTTTAGAGGAGGTTTTTCATTTCAACACTATAGCAGTCATCATTTGACAATTTTATATAGTTTCTTCATGCTTCAACGTTGTTCTTCATGTTCCTATTATTTTTGGAACACTATTTTTGAGGCTTCTTAGTCCTTCATTAACCTTTCTCTTTTTTGGAGAGGAGTTTCTTCTCATGAGGTTTTCTCATTTTCTCTAGCTGTGAGAGATTAAGTTGTTTGTACATGGGCACCTCATAAAAACTTGTTTGTTGAGACCTATCCATGTATTATTTTCTTTTTAAGAATTTTGTTTTAGAGGTTTCTAGCTATTCCCTAAGTTTCACTTAAAGGGAGTGTTAGAGTAATCATTCATTAACTAATAATGAGTTAATCTTTAATTTATTATTAGGCTAATTTCACTTTATGCACTTAAGATAAACTTAGGAGTGTTTTTTCTTTTATTAGAGCGAGCTATTATTAGATTATTTTGTCTCATTGCATAGGATGAAAACACTTGTCATGATCTAATCCATTTATCATTTAGGGTTTTATCTTATAAACACTCTCATTTATTATATTATTTGATTATGTAAATTATTTCTTTTTGAGGAAATAGAAAATCTTTATTTGCAACTCTCATACATGGAAGGTGTTCTCATTTTCTATTTGATCTTTCTTTGTGTGTTTTTCAAAATCTAATATGTTGACCATAAAGACATACTCATTTTCTATACCACCAAAGCACCTCTCCAAAAACACTAGGCACTTGATTGAAAGCTATGTGAACCCTATCATAGCTCTCATATACTTGGAGAACATGTATACAAGTAAAGAGAGTGAATAATCCACTCATAAGAAACACGATTCACTACCGCAACCTCAAGCTTCAAAGAAAATTCATAAAAATTCTCTAGGGATCGTAAAATCCTAACAATTTTACACCATTACAATGATAAATTTAAGAAAGATATAAAATATTGGTGAACCCTCCATTTGTCTAGAGAAACATTAATTTATGTTGGCTACTATTTACTTTTTTTTGAAAAATATTGATTTTATTGACAATTTTTTTTAACGAACTATAAATTTGTAGAAAATCTTGGTGAATCTTGACAAAAAATAAATATATACATTAATTACCTTGGCATATCCTTTCTTTTTTAAAAGTTAAATTCATATGGAAAAGGGCTTGAAGATGACATTTATTGACTAGTTTAAGGTTTAGTTCTCATGTTTATAATTCCTTAATTCTACGCCCCATGAGCATTGGAGCTCTACAAGTACATTTTGGCCCACACAATTTAACTCCAACCATTAGATTATAAATCTTCAATTACCTAAATACATTTTTGGGTTGAAGGGGCATTAGAGATTTGTGGGTACATTTTAACACATGAAATACAACCTTAACCATTAGATTAAAATAAAATCAATGGTGGTGATTGAAAATTGCTAATATGGCCCAAAAGTAACCAATAATTATATAATAATATTAGTGAATTAATTTAATTTCTTACTATAACTTATAAAATTTAGGTGAATATGATCTAATTAGGTATCAAATATTGTGGATTTTTTTTGAGTTCAAATATTATCCAAGTTTTAAATTTGTAATTTCAACTATTAGCTAATTGGCGAATATTGGTGTGTTGCCAAAAAGTGTAGCCTTTGACACTTTTTCACTCATTTGGATCCTTGTCTATGGATTTTGGACCTTTTTCAGCCTCTTTTTACCCCTTTCCAAGCCTTGTGCCAAAGTGTTGTAAGGTGTTGTAAAATATTTTCATGCATTCCTAGGCTTGTCATCACTCAATCAACCCTTATTATGCTATAATGACCCCTTAGTATATATATAAGTCCTATCTTAGTGTGTTTTCATGAGACAATCCTGACAAGCAACAATAATAATACTTTAATTCTCGACATTCAATGAAATTTTCCTAGGTGGACTAGGTCACCACCTTGGGCGACCTAGTCCCATGTGGCTTATAAATTAAAATAAACTTAATTTTCTTTTGGGATTTTGTCTCTAAAACCCTAAGGTCGACCTGTATAGTGTTATTTTGGGAAAATGAGGGCATAAATTGTATAAATAATCCTAAAAACCCTAATTTCTCATTAGACACACTCATTTTCTTCTCAATCTCTCATCTCTCCTTCTCAAGCAAGCTAGGGTTTTGAGTATTCTAAGTCACCAAGGAATCACTCTCAAGAAGCATTCAAGGGCCGAATCCTCCATTGCTGCAACTCAAGATCAAACATCATGGAAAGGTAAAATCCATCACTCTCCTTTGTTCATGCTTGATTAATTTATTTAATCTTCTTGGTTTAATTACTCGAAAGGGGCTTGACCAAGGCACACCCCCATACCTTAACAATCAACAAGTTTTCCTTCTTTGTGTGATTTGCAGGTCTTATAGGTAGATTTGGCAAAGGAACAAGGTGGAAGATCATTGAACAACTTGTCCAGGCTATCTAAGGATTGAAGAAACCCTAGTTGGAGCTTGGAAGACACCTACAAATCAGATTATGCACTTTTGGGACCAGATACCTAGAGGAGTAGAAAACATAGATCGAGGGCTTTAGATTCCATCTTCTGATTTATAGAAATTTAGAAGAGCACTAGGTCGCCATTGTTGGTGACCTAGTCCCACTGAAGCTATTTTTTAGAGATCTTGGGAGATTTGGATACCCTTTTGGCCGAAACGGGGGCCCCGAAGCAGTTTTCCAAAATTTTCCCTAAAAAGGACTAGGTCACCTAGATTGGCACAAGTGTCCCTTTTGGATTTCGCATCAATTTCAAGAAAATTTACAATCCCTATAGGATTTCAGGTGCACACCTCTTCAATATTATCCACTTTTGTAATAGTTTTTTTATATCTCTTAGGTTATTTTGTAAATACTTGCATATCTCAATGTGTTTTCCAACATAGTTGCATTCTTTAGGTTTTACATTGATAGTTAGTTTCTTGTATTCATTTCCAACATGTAGACATTCAATCACACACATCACAACCCCCAATCTCTCCCTTTGAATGTAACATATGTATTTTGGTATCCCTCTCTATCCTCTTAGGTGAAAAGCCCTAGAAGTGTTAGAGACCCTAAGTGGGTACCAAAATCTTCGTTACAATTGGCCACTAAGAAAATCACTATCCCATTGGCTCCCAAAAAATGATTTGAAAAATAAAATACCACTTAATTGTCAATATGAAAAACATGACCCATGGATTCTTCAAACATGACAATCTCTAATAAGTCACATCTTAAATAAATATTGCTTCTATATTTGATTGTGTTCATATTCTTTGTAAAAAATATGAACACAAGCAAATCCAGAAGCAATACTGATTTATAATATGGATTGTGGAAACCAGATACCATTAAGTCACATATTATTAACTTCTCATATGCATTATCTCTCAACCCTTAGCGTACACACCTAGGTAAACATAAATAATAAATCATATGCTTGAAAGTAAAGTAACATGGATGATATAAAAAAGCTCAAAAATCCTACACATGTATCAAATACTTCCCACGGTACCATAAAAAAGAAGTATTGTTTGACATGTCCAACAAAATTGTGAAAAAACAAGCTATCCCTTCATTAATTAACTTACATGTGAGTGAAAGTTAGATGGCATGTACATAAGAATATGACTCTTTTCAAATAAATGATATTCTTCTATATGCCACTCTTTAACATCAAAATTAACCTTAGTTGCGAGTGAATTTTTTTTAATGCCAAAGTTTACAAACCTATCAACTAATGCATTGTTTTCTCTAAAACAATGCTTATAAATGACATTGTGAAGGTTGCTTTCAATGATTCTAATTTCTGATATACTCTTCAAGTTCCAATCTCTGATGTGGCCAACTAAACAACCTTTTATAGAAATATGAAAATCTCTTTCAACCTTCAATGATCAACAATCCATTAATTTATAACTTCAAACCTTTGAGAAATGCAATAGATTTTACTTTTTTATTTGATTTTGACCCAAGATAAAAAGAACCACCTTTTACAAATGAACCACTATTAAATCTCATAACAATTTATGCACCTGCAAGACTTCAATTTCTTCTCACTACACCATCAAAATTTAATTTGATGTACTTGTCCTTTAAAAAAGATAACTTAAAAAAGATTTATGTGATAATATTGACTAGAAAATATTTAATTATTAAAGATTAGAGATATTCATTACAAAGTATTTTTATTATTAAAGTTTAGATAATTCCATAAAATATTTTGGGCTTCTTTTACTTTTAAAATTTTTTGGTTTGTGTTGAAAGTGTTTATAAAGTCTCCTCCTCATGGAGGAGCCTTCAGCTTATAAATTTGTAGAAATATAGATTTTCCTAAACAAAGAAAATAACTACGGTGTCAAATGCAATATCTTATTATAAACTCATAGTTTCTATCTTTTTGTCTTACAGATTTTCAACCTATTGGGTGACACTGGAAGATTTTCCTATCAATTATAGGGGCATGTATTTCATGTGATTGACTATGTTGCAAGGCCTTGGCTGATATTTTTTTCTTAGGTAGATCATAGAAGTTTGTATTATATTTAAACAAAGTAAAGAATAAGATTCAGTGAATCAGATATTACAGAAATCTGTATTATATTAAATTCGGACTGTGTTTTAGAGATTAGATCTGCATAGTTTACATGTGATTTAAAATTGTATAATCGACTCACAGGGAATCACAATTAAGATTGCCCAAAAAACATCTGTTATCTACAGGAAAAGTTAATGTAACAAATATGTGAGGTTATCATTCTGTGAAGGAAAACATCAACCGATATAATTAGTCAAATTCTTGGTTTGTCCCCAGCTTTTTTATGGAGGCTAAACGATACTAACTAGCTTGAGTGATCAGTTGTCCATTCTGAATAGCGATTCTTTTTATATTTATCTTTATTTCATGTTATGATTGTTGAAGTAGCAAAACAATACTTCTCTCATGTATTCACTTATCGACTGTTTCTTTATATTGATTGATAAGATTGGTTTTTTTTTTCATTCATTGTATTTTAGATAAAAGTAGACAAGAGAATATCTTTATGTTGTATCTATTTATCGATTTTTTCGTCATTCATTGTATTTTATATAAAAGGTGACAAGATAATATCTTTTTCAAATATAAAAGGTGACAAGATAATATCTTTTTCATGTATTCATCTTTTGATTTGTTTCTTTATATTGTTTGACAGATATTTTTTTCATTCAATATATTTTATATGAATAATACTCTTTCAACAATTTACAATGTAATTTTGGGTGAATAATATATCTTAATTTAATAGTTCTTTTTTCAATTTTTTTTTTTCTCAAATGAATAAAATTATTTCTTTTATAGAATTGTAGTCTCTTTATTTTAAAGTTGTTTCATTCTTTTGTAAAATTATATGTTCTTATGATTTCAAAACATATCAATTTAGCATTTTTTTTTGAGAGGAATCAAGGGTTTAGCCCAGTCACTTGGAGCTTAGTTCTTTATAGGGCAAGCCCCCCCTATAATCTCTCAAGTGATGTGTAACATACCCTCATTCACATGACATATAAATCGAGAATTGAACTTATGGTATAGACTACCTAGATTTTGTCAATTTAACTTATTCCAATGACATATGTTTAAATATCAAATTATATATATATATATATATATATATATATATATATATATATATATAATATTTTTATTTAAAAAATTCTTGAAACTACTAATGTTGTATAACTTCTTAACTAATTTTTTTCAATTTAGTAAAATCACCCCCACTTAAAACTATTGACTTAAAAAATTATATGATCTATATGAGACAATAGATAACTAGTGAGGGCTTTTTGAAACAAAATTTAGAAAATAATTCTAAAAAAAATTCCTCACTACTTAACATGTGTTTAAAAAAGGAGAAAACAGTCAAGAGAGTTATTCATTTTAATGCAAAGGAAACCAATTAGATTATATGGTACAAGAGAGGGGCCCATAGTAGAGCACCCTAACTTTGTGTTTCTCAAAATTCTATGTGAAAATTTCAAATCAATCCCAGTTTTGTACAACAGTTTATTTGACAACTCACATCATCAAATATGATGGCACATCAGCATGCTTTTTGTTGAGGTATCCAAAAAGGGCCAAAAAAAAGTGAGACCAATAGAGGTGCACTAAGTCATTGTTTATTGGTGCACTGATGTGGCATCACATGATTTGTCAATTTGTGTATTTTATTGATAAAAAGTGTTTTGCAATTGGATATTAAGATGCTCTACTATGGGACCCACTGAAGACTACTTCTATCCCCACTATTGGACCCTACTCCACTATAGGCCCCTCTCCCCTACTATGCTTACAACCCAATGTCTATCGATAAATTTAAAAGTATTATCTCATAGATTTTAAACTTATTCAAATGCACCAAAAATTTCCTATAAACAACCAATATAGAATAATCACATCAATTATTTACATATGAAATCTACTCCTACCATAAACAATTTATACTTTACTATAAACAACCAATATATAATAATCACTACATCAATTATTTAATATGAAACCTACTTCTACCATAAACAATTTATACTAAGAAAAAATACTCATTTTAGAATTAAGAAAGAACAATTAAACTCTATTTGACTATACCTACAATCCAGCTTCTAAAATATGATCTCAAAACTAAACAACCATTACGTAATAATCCATGCGTCTAATTTCTACCATAATTAATCTCTTTTACTGTTAAAAAATATCGTGATCCACTATAGGCTGATGAAATTTCTTTGTTGATTGGGTCCACGTGCATGACATATACTTTTCCAATAAAAAGTCTGGAAGTCCTACTCCTGATAAAACGTTTTTATTTATTTATACAAAAACTTCGGTTCAGAGAGTATTTTTCGCTCCTCCAATATAGACACGCACATAGAAAAAGGTAATCGAAGCATGGTCCCACTTTCTTGACATTTAATGGGTAATAAACTTTAATATTAACTGCAGTTAAAAGTTTCAGCTGTCTAATAAATTTCATCATTGTAAATGCATCGTCTCGGAGGGATAAATGCATCATTGTCTCTAGTGGAGGGACAGTTAGTAGTTCTAGAGTTTTCTAGAAAGGTTCAATTTCAAACCATCTTGGTTGATCTTTTGTTGTCATATCCTCCCTTGGATTCTCATGTGAGTGAACTATTGGTTGTTTTCAGCCTTCGGATTGCATTAAGTATAATGTTGTATTTTTGTTATAATGGTCTTCATTGATATATTTTGTATCGACTTTGTACAAGGTTTGGGGGTCCTTTCAAAACCCACCTTTTATCCTCTAAAAAAAATTCCTTATTGTACACACATATAATCTCATGTGTTACTATAGTCATAATCAACATTATAATTTTTTTATTTAAAATACATCATGTGATAAATTGTACTAAACAAAGTGTGATAGCACAATATTGTTTTCTTCTTTTTCATTTAAATAGAACACTCGAAGCCAAATTTTCATTTTCAATCATTTATATCAAGTGAACCATTAATAATTTGAAGATGATGCAAACTAATGATTTTAAGGTTTTGTATAGATTCTAAATACACATTTTAAAATAATTTAAAAAATTTCATTTAATTTTTTAAGCATAACTTATTTTTATACTTTAGACTATTTTTAAGATAAATTCACAATTTCTAAACATAGATTTTACTAATATTGATATCTAGAGTATGCATATTTTTTTAGTTGTTTTTTGCATATTTTATTTATTATTAATTTTTTATTCAAATTAATTATAATTTGGAATAATAATATATCATAATGCATAACTTTTCATTCTTAAATATCAAGCTTTTTGAAATAAGGGCATCATTGCAAATGGTACACAATTTTTTTTAATTTTTAATTTTTACATGTTAATCAAATAGAGACCTTTAACTTTAGTAAAAATCCTATGGTCAATAGAAAATAGAAAATCAATATAATAATTAAATAAAATATATTATAAATTATACTTTTGGAAACGCTTACTTGAAGGACTACAATATCATAAATTATCATGTCATAGTGATTTCTAATAAGTGTTTTCCTTACTATTTCCTCTTGTTTATGTTCTTGATTTTATATAGTTAAATTTATGCCGAAGAGTTGTTATAAGAATTTTTTATCTTTTTTCAAATCTAATCCCTTTTTTTGTCCTTTTTGGATGTCTCAATGTCCCTAGTATGATTGATGGACACTTAGATCCACCCTTAAAAATATTAGGGATATAAAATGATTTATGGACACCCTAAAAGGGAAACATAACCAATTTATAAGTGTGTTCTAGGTGATGACAACATCCTACTAGTACCTATGTATCATGGATGGAAGGTTGAGATTTTATCCCCATTGTATCATCTCTAGAGTATTGCTTATTTAATGATAACAATCTACTTATAAATCGACTAATATGTTCCCGAATTTATCAAACCACACCTCATCTATAGTTGTATATATTGTGATGGATTAGTCCCTATAACAAATTAGAGAAATACATGTGATGAATTAGCATTAATTTTTATATTTTATTCATTATTTCTACAAGAAGCTAGTATATGACATTACACCATTTGATTCTAGTGATATAATATATGTGCATCCATACATGTATAATCACCAAGGTGTTTAAACATAGCTAGTCCTTATAGAATCATTATATCAATGAGAAATAAGATATTGGATTCCAAAAGTAGTTATTCTACATCCTTAATATTAGTGTACATAGGGTTATGAATAGTCGGCTTCTAGTTATCTTAACTCTTAATTAAGTCATATTATCATTATCATTATTATATTTTTATTTAGGTTAGCCTAAGGATTATATAGGGATATCTACATGGTCTGGGTGACATCCTAGGAATAAATAAGGTATATATAAGAGGTAGTAAGTCTTATTTCATCATTATATTGTAAATTATGTTCTTTTTGGAGATATTTGGAGGTTTCCCCCCTCAAAGTGGCTTGTTATTCTTGGTTATTATGAAGTATTTGTAAAATATTTCCTATAATTTTTTTCTATTGTGCAATTTATTTCATAAAAAACACTATTAGAGAATAATCTTGTCACTGCAATGATAAGGCTTATTTTTTCAATTTTGGAGGTCATTTTGTGAAACACATATCTAAGATATTTTAGCGATTTATTTTCTAATTTTTAAAGGGTTGTTGAAAAAAATATTCAAGAAGCTACAATATAGATTTTAGAGGAATTGGAGCAAAATTGAGTGATTTATAATAAAATTTGTGTTTCCAACAAATTCGCTCCCAACATTGTAAATATGATTATTTCTTAGATATAATTTTTTGAACACTTATGAAGACTAAGAGGGGGGCTGAATCAGTCTACACAAAACTTAACCCCTTCCATAATTTGAAAATTTCAGCATAACTCAAACTTCTTTAGTAAATAAAGATAAAACTTTAAGTAGAGCAGTAACAAAGAAGAATATAACAATTTGAATCTTTAATACCTCCAACAAACTTTACCAATGAAAGATATAACATTAATCAGATAAAAAAAAAAGGGAAATAGATAGAGAACAAACATATGCACAAAGAGACACTAGATTTATGTGGAAAACCCAATAAGGGAAAAACCACGGTGAGAGTTAACTCACAATATAAGGCTCATTTCCAAAAGAATTGCAAGAAGACACACTACTTTAGAGAAAGATACAAAATGGACTTGCAATGTTGAAGTACCAACCAAATTTAGGAGCAAGATGCATAGGACTTGATGAGATTCACTATCTCAAAGTAGGATACAAAAGATGTATAAGAGAATTAGAAAGATTTCCAACACAAATTTTTGTTGACTGAGGCATTCAAGTATAATTTATCTTTCCTTTCACAATATTTAGCACTATCTCTACTAGATATTCAATACAACTTTCTCACACACTATTTTTGTACATGTAATATGTACTACATTCCTATTGCATCTAGATTGATCTTTTATTTATATCCATCACAACATTGTGATTCTTTAATTAGGTTGGCCATGAAGATAATAAATAATAAATTCAATTGATCAACCACCAAAGAATGATGTTTTCCTATCCCAAGGATAGAGAGGACCAAAAATAATCTTAACACTTCTTTCAATATGGTAAAAAATGATTTACATGTAGGCACACATAAACCTAAGTCGACATCAAGGGAACGTGTGGATGAGATATTGAAGCACATAACCAATCAGCCCATAAACACTCTTTCAATTGAATTTACTTGATGTGGTCCTAAAAAATATAGGTCAGGACCAAAATCTATCACGACACACCTTTCATTTCTAGAACAACCCCCCCAACACACAACCCAAGTACAGGAACAAGCCTTGTTTGCTAGATACCTGGAAATAACCAAAAAAACCAACTAAAGACATAATTTGGCACCAAAGTGACCGATTAAAAATATGTGGATAACATAGGGATGTTCCTTGAACATCCAAAATCACTTCCATACAATTATTTCATGCTATTGAACCACCAAAAATATGATTGCGAGAAGGGAAAGAGGATTCCCCTTTACTAGGCCCCTAGGGTTTTTCACCTAGGAGCACTTGTGAGAAGAGAATGGACACTCTTTCCACTTTTAATGATATGCTCTTTTTGGAAAGTTCATTCAAAAGGGGGTTGAGGTTTGATTGAGGTTGTGTTGTGTGTGATGAAGTGCGTCTAAATGCTGTAAAGTAATGAAACTAAACTAACTAAGAAATGTAAACTAATGTAAATCTAAACTACATGCATTGTAAATGAAATGAACTAAATGTATGCAAACTGGAAAGAAACTGGAAATAACAGAAGTGGTACACCTGGGTATTGAAAGTTGCATATGAGGAGATCTAGAATGTTCTGGAATATACTGAAAATCTTCACAGGGACACTTACGCCAGAATGGGCGACCTAGTCCTCTTCCCTGGGAAATTTGTCGAAACAGGTTTCTGGAAAAAGGGTGTCCAAATCCACAAAAATCCTCGAAATAAAAATTTAGAGGGACTAGGTCACCATTGTTGGTGACCTAGTCCACTTCTAAATTTATGAGAATCCAAAAGTGGAGATTGGAGCCCTCAATTTGCACTTTGGTTCTTGATAGGTGTCTGGTTCAGATTCTAGAGAAAAATAGGCTGGAAGGGGTCTCCAAGCTTCAACGAGGGCTTTTTTGACTTGAGTGATTTTAATGAGTTGAGAACACCTTTTTAGCACCTTTCTCCTTGACAAACCTACATGCAAAAACTTGCAATTTACACACATGCAAAGAGGAGACAAAGGATTAGGGCTAGAGGATAGGGGTTTACCTTAGTCAAATCCCATTTTAGTAATCAAACCCAAATGATGAAATGAAATAGGAAAGGAAAGATGATTGAATGAAAAATAAAATGCAAACACTTACCAAATCCTTTGTTGGAGATGTTTGCAACATGCAATAATCGGCTCCAATGGAGGTTGCTTGAAGTGCCTTGTGCTTGAATGCTTTATTGAGAAGATTGGAGTGCAAGAGTGCTTGTGAAGATGAAAAATGAGCTTAGGAGGGGGAAGATAGGATGAGAATGAGGAGAAAAACTGTTATTTATACAAGCTAAGCCCTAATTTTCTTGAAAATCCAACCTGATAGGTTGACCTTAGGGTTTTGGAGGAAAATTACTGTTAGATTTTTGTTTTAGTTTTGAAATTTATGTCAAAAGGGACTAGGTCACCCAAGGTGGCAACATAGTCCACTTGGAAAATTTCAAGTGGTGGTGAGGAATTAAATGGTGTTAAATAATGTTTATCAGGTTTGCCTCCCAAAACACAAGTTTAAGTCAGGCCTAAGAGTATATTAAGAGGAAAATTTAACATTAAAAAGGGTTGAACTAGTGGTGACAAGCCTAGAAAAGTGTGTTGGTCTATTACAAAATGTTACAAAACTTTAGACTAAGTCTTGGAAAGGGGTTATTTAGATGAATTATTGTAGAAAAGTAAGGAAATGTGTTACAACGCTTCACAACACCCTTGTAAAAATTTGTTAGGTTGTTTGTTGTTTTGCAAGCATTCAAGCCTAATGTGAATGTTTTGGCCACATTACAATGTTAGATCAAAGAAAAAAAGGTCAAAATCAGAGGGAAAAGGCCCAAATGCATGAAAAGTGTCAAGGCTACACTATTTGGTGACACAGCTATCATGCCATCAATAGATGTACCACATATAAAAAAGGTACAAAAAACTCTGTTCAGGAAACACAAATACATAACTGAATGATGTAATATTTTTAGAACAACTTGCCAAACACTTTAGAATATTAGATTGGAACTGAGACATTGCATATATACATTGTGAAAATACTCACCAAGCCATAGTAGTAGAGACAAAAATGTAGAGAAATGTGGAGCATTTCTTAGACCAATCTAGACAACTAGCATAGTGCTAACCTTTGCAATTCACAAGAACCTCCTCAATAAAATAGGCGAGGTCTAAAAAGATAGGAGTGCAATGTACACACAACATTGACATTGAATATCAAACCATAAGAAAAGAGTTGCGATAGTGGAGGAGTGCAAAGAATTCTCCTAGATAGACTTCAATGCAACTTCCTGAACTAGAAACACTTGTGCAATTTATGGAGATCAGAACTTTCTTTTAGTAGCACATATATTATCAAGAACATCAACAAAGAGCATGAGATAGACTGTAGATTATCTCTCCAATATTATTCATTCTTGTAATCCTCATCTTAATATATTATCATGATTTTTTTTGTATGTCAATAATAATGTATTATATGAATATCAACAATAATTCTTCTTTGATAAGGCATGACATAGAACCATGAACTTCTTCAAATTAGTCAACTCTTCTCTTCTTTGGTAAGGTATGACATCTAATCAAGAACTTATTCAACTTCTTTAACTATTTTTTCTTTGATAAGGCATGACATACAATCAATATTAACCCAAATTGAATGTAACAAAGACAACCAATACCAAGGGCTAACATCAATTACAACTAACAATCAATGTTGACAACAACTACCAACAATATCCATCAATGACGATCATCAGTTTTGAAATCAATGATTAAAACCATGAACTTCTTCAATAAGGCATGACATACTACCATGAAATTCTTCAAATTATTCAACTCTTCTCTTCTTTGATAAGGCATGACATCTAATCAAGAACTTATTCAACTTCTTCAAATATTCTCTTCTTTGATAAGGCATGACATCCAATCAATGTTAACCCAAATTGAATGTAACAAAGACAATCAATACCAAGGACTAACATTAATTACAACTAACAATCAATGTTGACAACAACTACCAACAATCTCCATCAATGAAAATCATCAGTTTTGACATCAATAATGAATACAAAAAATCTCACCCTTTGGCATTGATGGAAACACATTGCTCACTCTCCCCCTTTGACATCAAGGACAAAGGGTCAAACACTTATACACAAGCCGGTATCAATTTTTTTGTCTTTAGGAACAAAGGGAAAAATGATCTTCTATTGAAGAAGCAACACATGCCCCCCCTTTGAATATCAATGTTCACTATTGGAAAAGGTGCCTCAGATTTAATAGCTTGATTGAATTCCTACAGCAGTTGTGTTTGTTTGAACCCTTTATCGACAAGACCTTGTTCACTATCTCCTTGATGACCCGATATCACTTGTCGGTGGTCATGTGTTTCATTGGTGGGACTTACCCTTATCAATGAGACCTTGTCCATAGTCCCATCGATGGTCTGATGGTTGTTATTTGTTCACCATTGTGTTCTATCAGTGGGAGTTCATCACTTCGGTGAGACTTTCTAAGTTGTCTCCCCAATACTCCGATGTGATTGTTTCAACGTGACAATGTGTTATTGGTGGGACTTTTCTTGAGTCTCCTCAATAGACCGATGGGCTGTGGTGAGAATGTTGGCGACTCTCTTTGGTGTGACTTGGATTTGTCAGTGGGAATCTATCTTGAGTCTCTTCGATGACCTAATAGCTGTGGCGATATCGTGAGACCACAGAAGTTTGGAACTTTAGAACTACATGTCAAGATTTATGAGGTTTTTGAAACCTTTGACTTAGTGACAACTATGGTAATATCTTGAGATCACATAAGTTTTGGAACTTTATAAGTACATGTCAGGAGTTATGAGGTTTTGGAAACCTTTGACTTAGTGACTACAAGATAAACCGATGGAGGTGGGGACCACATGGGACAAGGCGATAATCTTCATCGATGCGACTTCCTTATATCAATGGGAGATGAATTGGTCTCTCCTCAATATGGCGATGAGGTTAAATCGGTAACTTATGGAGAATGTCGTGGTGGGACTCGATTGGTGGAGATGGAAAGTGATGATTGACTGCTGACCATTGAAGGTTATTTGTGATGGTTTGTGTAAAGTTGGAATGGTTGGTTTCCTGGAACCGAAGAAACCATGGTTGGATGTCAAATATAAATTTATATCACTCTGCAATGAGGAGGGTTAGATAGATGATTGATTTTGGGTTTGGTTGGTTGTTGTCCTACATTGTATGCTTACTAGCATTGTAATAGTGTGAGAGAACAAAACTATATTCAAAATCTATGTATGAGGTTGATTAGAGGGAAATATTTGCTGATGTGAATCAACACTTGAGATTGGAGTCTATAACTTTGTATGTAATCCTATTTACTATAATACAAAGTGACTTTGCTTGATGTATGTATTTTTCTCCTATAAGGTTTTTCCAATGTAAAATTAGTGTTCAATTCTATCTATTTTGTTTAAATTTTATATTCTCATGTTTTGTTAATGTGCATCTTAATGTCTATAATTTAAATTAAGTGAATTGTTTTGCACTTCTTTCTTGTGGATTTTGCATTTGGAAGGCATTTTCGCACTAATATTTCCTTAGAAGTGACATCAGAGCATGGCTAGTTGTGTTATCCTTATGGGTAGGGCTGGTTTATTGTGCTAATTATTTTCAGTGGGAGTCTTATAGAGAAAAATAATTGTTTTGATTATAGATTGAGATGGTAGGCACATCAGGAAGAGTAGAAATTGAAAAATTCAATGGTGAGAATTTTGAGTTGTGGAAAATAAAAATGGAAGACCTGTTGGTGGATGGAGATGTTTGGATTGATGTTATGGGAAAAAATTCATTAGGTATGAAGCAAGAATATTGGGACCTCATAGATAGAAAAGCTAGAGGATCGATAAGACTTTGTTTGGTAGACTCTGTTATCTTAAACATCCATGAGAAGATTGCATCTTCATTATGGAAGAAACTTGGTGATATTTATTAGGGGAAGTCTCTGGTGAATAAGTTATTCTTGAGGAAGAAGTTATACTCCTTGAAGATGGAGGAAGGTGTTCCTGTAGCAGACCATCTGAATTCTTTTAATATGATTGTTGCTCATTTGGCGTTTGTAGGTGTAAAGATTGATAATGAGGATCGATGTATTCTTTTGTTGTGTTTCTTTCCTAACATGTGGGACCATATGGTGATGGATATTGGAAGTAAAATAACCACCTTTAAAATGGAAGATGTGGTTGCTTCATTATTGTAAGAAGAAATATGAAGGAAATATTTTGAAATGGTCAAAGAGGCTCTTGCTGTTCGAGGAAGATTAAAGGACAAAAGAAAGAAGAAAGATAAGAATTTGAGATCCAAATTTGAAGGGAGATCAAAGTCTCCTAGAAAGAAGTCCAAGGTGAAATGCTGGATTGTGGGCAAACCAGACATGTCTGGAAGGATTGCAAAGAGGAGAAAAAGAAGAAGAAGAAGAAAAACTCTTCAGATAATGATTCTTTTGAGAGCGACATAGATGCCTTCATTCCAACCTTGGTGACTCAAGCATTAGATGATGTTTGGCTAATTGAATCAGTAACATCTTTTTACATAACATCTCATAGAGATTGGTTCATGAAGTATGAAAAGTATGATGGTGGAAAGGTGTACTTGGTAAGTGATTCATCTCTTGAAAATATTGGACATGGGAGAGTCAAAATCCAATTTCCTGACATAAGAATAAAAGGAAATGGCATAATGAAAATATTAGGTCTAGCTCATAATCTTATCTCTATTAGTAAGTTGAATGATGTTGGCATGCAAGTATCTTTCTCGAGTGGTGGTTGTAAGATGACTGGAGGCTCGTTGGTGCTAGCTAGGGTGCATGAATTGGAACTTTGTACAAGCTAGACACACAAGCTTTTGAATGAAATAGTGCCTTTGAAAATTCAAGCAAGGGTGCTTGTGTAGAGAAGGAGAATGAAGCTCCTCTAGGTGTAAAATTTTTGGAGGTGAAACTCCCAACAGAGAAAACCATGCTCTGGCATCATAGACTCGTTCACATAGTAGAAAAGGGCTTGAAAGCCTTGAAAAATAAAAACTTGGTCTAGAAGGGCTTGATGATTGTAACCTTGAGCTCATTTTTTGTGAACATTGCATTTGTGGAAAGAAACACCATGTTTCATTTTACTCTAGTCATCATAGATCTTATAGCATATTGGATTATGTTCACTTTGATGTATTTGGTCTGGTAAATATTCCTTCATTATCAAAGTCTAAATATTATATTTCTTTTATTGATGATTATTTGAGAAGGGAATTTGTGTACTTTCTTAAAAGTAAATCAAAAGTGTTTAGTTAGTTTAAAGAGTTGAAAAAATTGGTAGAAAATCATATTGGGAGGAAAATTAAATGCTCGGGGATGGATAATGGCGGTGAGTTTTGTTCTGTAGATTTTAAGAGGTATTGCAAAGACCATGGGATTAAAAGGAATAAAACTAAACCTTACACTCCACAACATAATGGATTTGTTGAAAGGTTAAACAAGACATTGATGGAAAGGGTGAGAAGTATGTTGAGCAGTGTTGATCTAGAGCAGAAGTTTTGGGATGAAGCTATGGCTACATCATGTTACTTTATTAATCATTCACCTAGTTTGGCTCTTGTTGAAAAAACACCTATTGATGCATGGTTTGGTAAGAAGCCCTCTCTAAGACATATTTGTGTCTTTGGTTGTGAGGCATATGCTTATGTGTTGAATGAAAAAGATCTAAATTGGAGAAAAAAGATGTTAAATGTGTCTTCATTGGCAATGGAATTGGCGTGAAAGGATACAAGATTTAGAATCCTGTTACTAAGAAGGTGTTGTACAATTTATTTTTTATTTTTTTAGGAGTTGAAAAATTCTACAGTAGTCTATAGTCAGAGATGAAAGATGATAAGAATAAAGTATTCAAAATTCCTCTAACTCCAAAAAAAGAGGAACTTAAAGTGTATGTGAATCTAAGGAGAGCTCTAGTTGTTTTGAATAGGAAGAAGAATTGCAACCTTAGCCTTAACTTGTGAGGAGGTCTACATGAGAAATATGACAACTTGATAGGTATGGATTTTTCATGTTGGATTCTAGTTGTGCCTATGCTTTGATTACTAGCATTGATGAGCCTAGGATTGTGAATGAGGCTATTAATATGTCCGATTCAAATTCTAGTTGGAATCCATGAATGAGGAAAAATCATCATTGAAAAGGAATGAAACTTGGGATTTGGTACCTTTTCCTGAAAGTTGAAAGCCTGTTGGATGTAAATGGGTATTTAAGAAGAAAAATTGTCTAGATGGAAGTGTGGAAAAGTATAAAGCTAGGTTGGTCGCGAAAGGTTATTCCCAGGTGGATGAAATTGACTATGGAGAAATATTTTCTCTTGTAGCTAATCTGGCATCTATTAGATTTCTATTGTCACTTGCAGCTGCATATGAATTAGAGGTGGAGTAGATGGATGTGAAAACATTTCTTCATGGAGATTTAGAAGAAGAAATTTATATGTCCTAGCTTGAGCACTTCATTGAAAAAGGTAAATAAATTCTGGTTTGCAAGTTAAAGAAATTACTATATGGTTTGAAACAATCACCTAGAATGTGGTACCAAAATTTTTACACTTTTGTGTTGTCATTGGGATTTGTCGGATCAAAATTAGATCATTGTGTGTACTATAAAACTGAAAACGATCATTTACTTATTATTTCCCTGTATGTGGATGATATGTTAAACCTTTGGGAATAGTAAGGGTATGATTTCTGATCTAAAATCTTAGTTGTCAGCACAATTTGAAATGAAAGATCTAAGTGCAACAAGGTATATTCTGGAGATGGAAATCAAAAGGGATAGGGGATGTAGAAAAAATTGGCTTAGCCAGAGAAAGTATATTAATTTTGTCCTTGAGAGATTTAGTACTACATATTGCAAGAAGTTAGTTGTTCTAGTGTTGCAGGGAACTAAGCCATCTATTGAAGATTGTCTGAAGTTTCCAACTAAGATGGAGGACATGAACAAGGTTCCTTACGCAATTGTTGTTGGAAGTTTGATGTACGTAATGGTCTGTACCAAGCCAGACATTTCCCAAGAAGTGGGAGTACTTAGTCGGTTTATGGCTAATCCAAGAGGCCACATTGGGATGCTATGATGATAGTTTTTAGGTATTTGAAGGGTTCTTCAGAGTATGATTTGTGTTATCATGGATACCCGATTGGATCAAAAAGATCTCTTAGTATTCATGGTGTGAATGGTGTTTCTATTCTTGCACAAATAGAAAGAACAAACACAAAATTAGATCATTATGAAAGTTAGAAGCAATATTTCCCATGAAATTAGATTGAAACATGAAAATAGGAAAAGAAATGAAGAACACAATAATGAAAGCAATGAAATCCTATTCTAATGAGCAAGCCTTCAATCCCATGAGAGAATTGGTACTATTTATGTGTAGGAAATGACCCGTTTCCAAATCCTTAGTGTGATTTGATGAATATTCTTGATTCCTTGATGCAAATTTGATAAAACCTTGATGAGATTGATAAAAACTATGAAACCTAGATGAAAATGGATGAAGTTGTGGATAGAATTGTGTATAATAAGCTTTCTTGGATTGTGGATGATCCATTCAATAGGAGAAGCCCTATATTTATAGATTTGAAGAATGAAAGAATAAGAAAAATGGATGAATGTGGGATAATAGCCCAACCAATGAGAGGAGGCCACTTGTGCACATGTGATTGGAGGAGGAATGAGTACATTTTGATGAATGTGAAAATAAATTAAATTAGGTGGAATTTGAAAATAGTGAAATGACAAGTTGGAGGGAGAGGAAAATGAAGTAAATTCCACTTGGCTCAAAGAAAAAGACATGTAAGAGGCCTTTAATGCCTTATTGGAAGTACTTCATCCTTTTTGGAGAGATTTTTCAAATTTTGAGGAATATTTCATTTTTGATGCCAAGTTGAGGGAAAGTGGATGATTTAATAAATCAATTAAATTGATTTATTGGTGCAAGTTGCAAAATATAGAGGATTGAGGTGATTAGGATTATATTTAATCATGATTTGATCAATTAAGTAGAAATTAGGTGATTTGACAATTTTGACTTAGATTTTAAGATTTATTTAAATCAAAGTTGAGAGGAAAATTATTTTAAGATTTAATTAATAAAGATTGATTTATTTAATTAAAGAAGATGATGCTAGATTAAATCAAGTAAAGATTAGTTTATTTAATTTAAAGAGATGAATTAAATAAAGTAAATTATTTAATTAAAGGAGAGACTATAGGATTAATTAAACAAACAAATTTATTTAATTAATAGAGGAGAATGACTTAACCATATAAATTTGATTTATTTAATTAAGAGAGGAAAAATGATGAATTTAATCAAATAAAGGTTATTCAATAAAATTAATTAGTAAAGGGGATGCTTTAGGAAGAAACAATATTAATGAGATCAGGATCAAGTGTGTAGGATCAACTTGTATATTTTTCATGTCTACACATGGGTATGTGGATTTTGATTGGGTAGGAGATGTTGATAGCAGAAGATCCACTAGTGGATACATATTCATGTTATTCGATGGTGTAGTAAGTTGGATGAGAAAGCGGTAGGCTGTAGTTGCTTTATCTACAATTGAGGCAGAGTACATGGAAACAACACACACTTGTAAGGAATCCATTTGGCTTAGACATTTGTGTTTTGATGTTGGGTCTAATGTAGGGTAGATTTCTATTTGTTGTGATAGTTAGAGTGCTATCTGTTTGGTAAAAAATCCCACTTTCCATGCCAGGATGAAGCATATCGATGTTCAGTACCATTTCATTCATTATTTATCAGTGAGACCTTGTTCACTATCCCCTCGATGACCTGATATCACTCGTTGGTGGTCATGTGTTTCATCAGTGGGACTTACCCTTGTTGGCAGGACCTTTTCCATTGTCCCATTGATGGTCCGATGGCTGTTATCTGTTCACTATTATGTTTTATCAGCGAGAGTTGGTCACTTTGGTAGGAATTTTTGAGTTGTCTCCCTGATACTCTGATGTGACTGTTTTGACATGACAATGTGTTATTGGTGGGACTTTGCCTTGAGTCTCCCCAATAGATCGATGGGCTATGGTGAGAATGTTGGAAACTCTCATCGATGTGACTTGGCTTCGTTGGTGAGACTCTATCCCGAGTCTCTCCAATGAATCAATAACTATGGCAATACCATAAGATCACAAAAGTTTGGAACTTTAGAACTACATGTCGAGAGTTATGAGGTTTTGGAAACCTTTGACTTAGCAATAACTATGGAAATATCATGAAATTGTAGAATTTTGTAACTTTAGAACTACATTTCGAGAGTTATGAGGTTTTGGAAACCTTTGACTTAGTGACTACAAGGAAAATTGATGGAGGTGGGGACCAAATAGGAAAAGGTGATAGGCTTCCTCGATGTGACTTCATTATATCGGTTGGAGACAAATTGGTGTCTCCTCGATATAGCGATGAGGTTGACTTGGTAACTCATGAAGAATGCTGTAGTGGGACCCGATTGGTGATGAGATGGAAAACGATGATTGGCTTTTGACCATTGAAAGTTGTTTGTGATGGGTTGTGTATAGTTGGAATGGCTGGTTTCCTAGAATTGAAGTGACCATGGTTGGATGTCAAATATAAATTTGTAACACTCTACATTGAGTAGGGTTAGATAGATGGTTGATTTTGGGTTCGCTTGGTTGTTGTTCTACGTTGTATGCTTACTAGCATTGTAACAGTGTGAGAAAAAAATGTATTTAGAATCTAGGTATGAGGTTGATAAGAGGGAAATGTTTGTTGTTGTGAATTAACACTTGAGAGTGGAGTCTGTAACTCTATATGTAATCCTATTTATTGTAATACAAAGTGAATTTACTTGGTGTGTGGTTTTTTCTCTCATAAGGGTTTTCCCACATAAAATTGGTGTTCAATTTTGTGTATGTTGTTTAAATTGTCTATTCTCATGTTTTGTTAATGTGCATCTTAATGACTGTAATTCAAATTAAGTGAATATTTTTGCATTTCTTTCTTGTGGATTTTGTATTTGGAAGGTGTTTCTGCACTAAGCTTTCCTTAAAAAAAATTCTTTTCTCACACATATGCAACAAATGCACAATTTATTTAGCACTCACCCTTACTACTAGCTCCCCCTGATGGGTAGAACCCATCAATTCAAGAGAAATGATATGACATGAATCTATCCCCTCAGAAAGATGCACCATCTATGAATCTAGTTGGAACAAGGAGGGGAAATGACCCCTAGTTACTACCTTAGATATTCAAAGGTAACCTTTAAAAGATCCTTTTTAAATATATCTACAATTTGATCCTTTGTAGGCACATACTCTATTCTAACTTCATGTTTTGCAAATTTCTCTCTCAAAAAATGGTACCAGATTGAGATGTGTTTAGTCCTTGAATGCATTACCAAATTCTTAGAAATGCTAATAAAACTTGTATTATCACACAATATTGGAATAGGTTTTTCATACATCACCTTTACATCCTTTAAGGTCTATTTCATCTAAAGCACTTGAGTGCAACAAGATGCTGCAACAGTATATTTTGCTTCTATTGTGGACAAGGACATTGAGTCTTGATTTTTTCTAAACCATGAGACCAATTTTTCTTCCAAAAACAATGCACTTCCACTTGTACCCCTTCATTCATCAACATAACCTACCCAATCAGGATCAGTATAGGCACTCAAACATAAATTTTGACCCTTTTTATACATAGGCCATAATCCAAAGTTCCCTTCAAGTATCTAAAAATTATTTTCAAAAATTCCTCATGAGATTACTTAGGATTGGATTGAAATTTGGTAACTATACATACCGCATGCATGACACCAGGTCTAAAAGAAGTTAAGTACAATGATCCTCCAATCATAGACTTGTAGAGAGTTTGATCAACCTCCAAAGACTCAATTGATTTACTTAGACGATAGCCAGTCACCGTAGGGGTACCCATAGGTTTATAATATTCCATTTCAAACTTCTTCAACATTTCCTTTAAATATTTGGTTTGAGAAATAAAAATTTCACCATCTTGCTGAATAATATGAAGACCAAGAAAGAAGGATAACTCACCGATCATTAACATTTCAAATTAATTCTACATCTCCTCTACAAACCTTTTGAACATATTATCATCTCCACCAAAGATGATATCATCAAAATACATAATTACAATTAACAAATTTTCTTCCTGAACTTTAATATATATATTAATGTCTATGTAACCCTTCTTGAATCCTCTTTGAAGTAGACCCTTATCTAGCTATCCATACCAAGCTCTAGGAGCTTGATTGAGACCATATATAAATTTATTGAGTTTGTAAACCATGTCCAAATATTTTGATAATTGGAAGCCATCCAGTCTCTTAATGTATAACTTTTCTTCTAGATCACCCTTAAGGAAAGTGGACTTGACATCCATTTGATATACCTTAAATTTCTTATGAGTAGCAAGAGCAAGAAACATTCTTATTGCCTCCATTTTGGCCACTAGAGAAAAGGTTTCCTCAAATTCAATACCTTCAACTTATGAATAGACCTTGCAAATCAATCTACCTTTGTTCCTTACCACCTCATCATCTTCATTCAATTTTTTCCAGAACACCCACTTTGTTCCTATCACATTCTTATCAACAGGTCTAGGAACTAGTTCCCAAGTTCAATTTTTCTCTATTTGATTTACTTCTTTCGACATTTCCTTTATCTAATTTTTATTTTTGCTAGCTATTGTCACTTGGAATTGCACCCAGCTAAATAAGAGGTTTAACATTCCAGTGAAATAATGGAACAAACCTCAATGTGTGGGACCTTGCTGAAAATGAGGTTATATCTCCAGAGAAGGCCAAATTCCTTTATAAACTAGGTGGAGTGAAGGCTAGTACAACCCAAAACTGTAAAGCTCTATACTAACCCTAAACTATGAGTTTTTTGGAGGAAAAGAGAGAAGGAGAAATATTGAAAATAAGGGAAAGGTGATGCAACAAGTTCAAGAGTGTTTCTTCCTACTTTTGATGCACATGGTGTGAACTAAATCATTTGAGGGGGTCAAACAATTTTCAACTTTATCAGATTTACAAAGGGGATATGAAGTCTAAGAGTCTTAAAGATTGAACGGGGTAGAGGTTACCCACAATCAACACTTTTACAACTAGCTAGAATAATACTATACCCTACAAAAATGATAAAAATAATGAATGCACAGAGATATAAAATAATACACATGATGCAAGCATAAAGAAGAGGTAAAATGGATGATTTTTATTGAAACAAAGGAATGAAAGCCAATTTTATAGTTAGTGAATTCTAGAGTGGCATAAACATGTTAGATAAAATCCAAGGAAGAACCCCTTGAAAATGTACAAGTGTTGCCTTTATAGTTTAGGCATAACTTAGTTGACTCTAGCTAAACCCTAACCTTGCCTAGGATTAACACTACTAGAAATTCATCCCAATGAGAAATGAGGTGACCATATCATGAAAACTATGCCGATGGACAAGACCAGGATGCACCAAGACTTGCATGCCATACCTCTGCAATAAATGTTGTCTAAAATCACTCCAAAATAAAAGGAAAGAGAAGGATAATAATCAACCAAAATGAGCATGGGTGTCCATGAGATCAACAATAACCAAAAAAAGTGCAATAAAATCCATCCTTGAGCCTCAAAAATTAAACAGGAAAGTGAGAAGGTCACTCGAGAATTAGTGGCGCTAGTATGAAAAGCATGCCAAAATAGGGAAGGTTGGGGCATGGGGCTTGAAAGGAAATCCTTGCTAGCTAAAGAATTAAATGGCTTGGAACCCCATCAAACTATCAATTTTGAGAGTCAGGTGTCGGAGATACCTTGTACTGCTTGCTAAAGAAAAGAAGGCTAGAGTAGAGAACCACAAACACTAGAACCTATCGAGGGTCAGGCATTAGAGATCGAGGGTTGGCCTATCCATTTCCCTCATATTGAAGAATGGTAAGAGCTAAGGTGAAAGCCTGACCCCAAAACCTTGAAGATCTTGAAAGTTAGCCAAATTTCGATGGAAGGGGTCAAGGAGAAAAGAGGGAGGAGAGAGGATGAAGAAAAGGAAGAAGTAAAGAGGAAACCTGATCCCCAATCCACGAAAGGTCATCAGAGATCAGAGGTCGAGGGATTAGCTTATCACTTATTGCTTACCGCAAAGTGGTAAGAGGTAAGAATAAAGAGCGAAGCCCGAAATTTCAAAAATAAGGACTTAGTCAAATTTTGAAAGATCTTGGGAGAAATATTTATAAATGTTTCCCCAAGATAAGATCAATGGTACCATCACACTTCTAACCAAGGGAGTTGGAGGATGTTAGATAAAATATGATGAAAAGAAGGTATGTGATGGAATAGGAAGAAACCACATGGTGCAAGCAAAGCGAGGAAAATTAATTAAGGGTTTTATCATGTGTGCATTGAGTTGCTCTAAAAGGCGGCCATGCCTAGGTAATTGAATGGGTTGATTGGAAAAAGAAAAGTTTTAATAACTTTGTCAGCAACTGAAAAGGGTTTTGAAACCAATGTGAAACACCAAAAACCTTTTATCTTTATTTATTTTATCATCATCGAGCAGAGAAAAAGAAAGTTTAAACAACCTTGTTGGAGATCGATGCAAGTTTCCCAAATTGAGAAAAACTTTGAAATGACTACACTTTAGTTATACAAGGCCTCTCAAAAGTTAGAACAACATTTATAGACACCGACACACTTTAAAATTTTGCAAAGATGAAGCCTATGTGATATGTCGGGAGTAGGCAAGGTTATGAAAACCTAGGTAGAAATTGAAACAAAGTTATGAAAACCTAGATGATAACCAACAAAGTTTTGAGAGTTGACCAAAGGACCAACGACATAAAGACTTAGAAAAAATTAGGAATTTTTCAAGGGAGACTGATGCAAGATGGCCCATGTAGGATCTCTCAGATTGGTTTTCAATGATGGTTCATCATGATGGCATAAAATGGAAACATTATTGGTGAATTTGTGGGTTGATTTCCTACTAAAATGGGATCTAGGGGCCTTATCAATCAATGAATAATAGAGTCATGGGAAAAAATTTCAGCAATTGGGTTCAACTAAGGGAAGAAAAAACATGCATAGATTGCACTTGGAGGAAAGCGGGAAACTAGAAGCATACTTTCCCTAAAAGAGAATGCAGGGCGTGCTAAGCACTTCTTAGAAAAAAGAAACCTAAACTAATATGTACAAAATATTGAAAATACCTTAAAAACAACATTTGAGGTGAATCCCATTAACTGGGATTAGTACTTCTTCTCCATCCATCATTGACAACTAGAAGGCATTATCTTGTTTACACTCAAAAATGATGTAAGGTCCACTCCAAAAGGCATCAAATTTTGTGTGTCTTCCAAGTCTACTCTTAATTTCATCCCATATGAGGACTATATCCCCTTCCTTGAAGATCCTAGGGGTGACCCTTTTGTCAAAATACCTCTTTATCTAATTTTGATGCTCTTCCATTATCTTCATTTCTTTATCTCTGATTTCTTCAAACTCCATCAGTTGGACATACCTGATCGCCATTGGGTCCTCTCTCTTTAGCATTTCCAACTAACTAGCCAAACTCAAGAACTGGTAGTTCAACTGATAAGGGAAACCTTTCTTATTTTCCATATACTAGTCAACATGTATAGGGAGTTTCTAATGGATCTCTTGGGAGTGATTCTATCCACCCATAGGGCAAACTTTAACTTGGTGTGCCATGTCCTTTGGTTATCTTCCATGATCCTTTTGATGATCCTTACCAAGTTATTGTTTGTTTACTTAGCCAAAACATTCCCCTAAGGGTAGTAGTTTGATGAGGTACTCAGATAGATACCATTTTGACAACCCATTCATGCAGTTTTGTACCCACAAAAGCTAAATATTTATTAGAAATAATAGAATCAGGCACCCTGAACCTTATCACCAAATCTTCATAAAAGCTCATGACAACACTTCATTAGCCTCCTTCAATGATACAACTTCAGTCCACCTAGTGAAGTAATCGGTGGAAGTGAGACCCATTTATGGTTTTCACTAGAAGGTGGGTTAATGGTCCCAATAAAATCAATATCCCATTTCATGAAGGGCTGCTCAACTTGGATGGGCTGTAAAGGAAGAGTAGCCAAACTTTCCTTTCCTGAGAAAAAGGCACATTTTTTACACTTTCTTACCCAATTTATGGGTATATTTGAATAAACTAGGTCAATAGTAGCCTACCCTCATAACGTTATCTTTAAAGCTGTGTTTTGGGTGCAAAATTTCCACCAACTACTCCATCATGGAACCCTTCAAGCACTTTTTCAGCTTGATCAACATCAATGCATATGATCAACACACAATTGACATCCTTCTTTAATAGTATACCATTTAGGATGACATATGGGATGGATTTCAGCCTAAAGTACCTTCTCTTAGCACTATCCATTCCTTGTGGGCACTCACCTGTTTGGAGAAAATGGACCATATCACGTACCCAGTTGTGGGGAAGAGTATGTCCAACTATTTGGGGTTGCTTTTGGATAACTAATATAGTATCTACAACCTCCTTCTCATTCTTTTCCATATCATTAGCTAAATTTTTGCACAAACCTCTACCTCTCACAAGATTTAAGACGTTGATTTCCACATCATACTCCATTACCTTGGTAATCCAGCTTGCTCTTTTCTCATTCAAATCCTTACTCAAAAGAAACTCTTTAAAACTAGGATGAGAAACCATTAGGTGAAATTTTTTGTTTAAAATAAAATGCCTAAATTTGTTTAGACTTCTAATAACAACAAGGACATGTTTTTCCACAAAAGTATACCTTTTCTCATAGCCCTCTAGGATTTGACTAAATAATGCTATTGGCTGCTCCAAAATTTCCTTATTTTTTTGCACTAGCATAATTGATAATGTATCTATGCTCTCATAAGAACAAAGAATGGAATCCTTGGGAAAGTTAGGATTTTCCAATGTAGGTGTTGCTATTATGACTTCTTTGATGACCTCAAAAATTTATTTTCCTTCCTTTGACCATCTGAAACTCACATTCTTCTTCAACTATGTTGTTAGTGGTTTTAATACATCATCAATATTGGGTATAAGCCTCCTAAAAAAATTTATCCTTCCAAGGAAACTTTGTAAACCCATTTTATGGCTAGGTAGAGGCAAAGCTAAAATAACACTCACCCTTTTGGGACCAACGGTTACACCATACTTTGACACCACATGACCTAGTAATATGTCCTCACACATAGTAAAAATGCACTTTTTGGGATTAGGTGATACCCCTAAATCTTTGCACCTGTCAAAGATCTATCTTAGGTAGGTGAAATGTTCCTTTTCATCCTTAGAGAAAACAATAATATCATCTAAATATATAAGAGAAATATTGTACATGAGGCCCTAGAAATCCATGTCCATTTCCCTTTGGAAGGTTGCCCCAAATTAGATAATCCAAAAGACATTTTATTGTATGCCGTTGTTCCCCACTTGGTAGTGAAAGCTATTTTATATTGGTCTTCTTCATTCATTAACACCTGGTTGTACCCAAAATATCCATCAAGCAAAGAATTTTTTTTAGAACTTGCAACAAGTTAAAAAATTTGCTCCATAGAGGGTAGTGGGTAATGGTCTTTCAATGAGGCCCTATTCAGGTATCTAAATTCAACACATAGTCTTATTTATTCACACTTCTTTCTAACAAGGACAAGATAAGAAACCCATGAAGTGTGTTTTATCAGAAAGATAATGTTGCTCTCAATCAAAATTTTCAATTCATTTCTCAAGACTGGCTCAAGCTTAGGATTTAAAGGCCTTTTCTTTTTCCTTACTAGTTTTGCATTCAATTCAATCTCAATGGTATGTAGCACTATCTTGGGATCAAAACCCTTAAATCTTCTTGAGAACAAAGTTTACTGATTTTTAGAAGCTTACCTTTGAAAATTTCCACCTCTTTGTAGTGCTAGGTGGCTTAATTTGCATGTTGGTTTTTCATCTTTTCAAATGATCATCTAAATTAAAAATAGACTCCAAAGTGACCAAACCTTTTTCCAATTTGTTTGTTCTCATCCGTATAATTTGGTCACCATATTTCTATTGTAACTTTTCCTAGTTCTCGACTGCAAACTCAACTTCTTCAAGCAAGACATTAAGCACTTGTTCATCACTTTTAAAAACTTTCCAATAAACATTGTTATCAGGGATAGATGGCCTTACAACCACCATAACATGCTCTTGTATCTTATCATTCTTAAGACATTTGGAATGCAAAATTAGGTGCCTATAGAAGCCAATCTATCAACATGTTTATTCTAATTTCTAGGTATGGACAACATATTGAAAGTATCAAATTATTCTATCATATCCCATACCCTATGCTTATATGACTTGAGCAAGTCATTTTTGGTTAGATGCAAGCCTCTTACCTATTCCACAATCAACTCACTATCACCAAACACCTTTAGGCATCTAATTTTCCTTTTTCTTGCCCACTCCAAACCCTATATAAGGCCCTCATATTCATCTATGTTGTTGGAACAACTAAAAGAGAAATGAAAAGATGAGTAATAATTTTCACCTTGCAGGGATACAAGCATAACCCCCCCACCAGCTCCATGCCTATTTGGTGAAAGGTTTATAGAATCTTACCTTCTTCAAATCTATTAGGAATTTGTTGTTTTTGTTAGTTTTATGCTTCATCCACATGATTCAGGTCTTACATTGTAGATTTGAGTTCATTTACTATTTTATTTTTATCTCCCAAGAGTTGTTTAGGCTAATTTTTCACTTTTTCTATAATAAAGGAAATTGCAAGATATTTCATAAGTCTGACTCACTCAAAGGTTGAAATTCAATTCTACCATGGGAGGATCTCATTTCCTAATGAAATAGATGAAATATAGGTTCATTACACCCCATTTTTACCTTTCTATTTTTAGTAAATTATTGGTGAATCTCTCATTTTAATAGAAGGAACCTATTTTTCTACATTTGAATAAAACAAAGTGAGTGATACATCCATTAACTTAGAAAAGTGTTATGGCCAAGGATTTAAGACTCTCACTAAACAAGGTTGTGACATAAATAATGAAAATGAAACTCACACCCTCTTGGAACAAATACCATATGAAGATACAAAAGGAATTGATTATCAAGGCCCTCCACCTTTACATAAAATATTTACACTATCCTCCTATTGGGATTAAGGTGTCTCAAACTTAGAGAGTCCCATTTTGAAATATCTTAGATACATTTTTTTGTAACTATAGGCCTCATAAAGGCTATTTGTACCTATCACCCTATCTTCCTATGGTGGAGCAACTAAATCTTTTTTCGTAGCTTCATTTATCAATTCAAACTTGACATCACTAGTTCCAATGCATTTGGATAGAAATTTTGGAGCCCAACTTGGCTCATTTTTCCTAGTGTAGGGTGATCCCACAATGCTAGTTTACAATTTCTGAGAGATTATCATTTTTAATGAAATCACATATTTTTAGAAAATATAATGATTTAAGCCTTAAAAAATTCCATTTGAAGGATTCCAATTGAATATGGTTTGATCAAACCCCCTTGGATAGAACCGTGCTAGATTTAAACCATACCTATAATGGAGTCTCCTTTACACCTATCAAAATGTTGATAAAAAACTATTTTTGATTTACCTTTTGGGGGATCAAATGAATTCATTTAATTTTTTTTTTTGAAGTATGTAGTACTTATTATAAGCTTCCCAAAAAGTATAATTTTAAATAAATTTAATTTTATTATTATATTTATTTTTATTTCTTGTGAATGTAGGTTTTTCACCGAAAATCAAGCTCTCTGTTTTGCACATGTGGAAAAATAGAAGATTATCAATTTTTTTTTTGTAAAATATCAATGCACTAGATATTGAAATCATTGATCCAAGAATTTTTTTTTGAATTTCTATACATACAAAAAAAGTTATGTTGCATATAACCCGCCTATGTCTAAATTGTAATTGGTTTGATTTCAAAACTTGATTAAGGAAAGAATATTCATTAAAACACTATGAAACCAAATGAAAGCACTAGATATCATAGTTAAAAATCTAAATTCAAAAAAAAAAGAATTTTATCCTTCATGGAAAAAAAGTTCTATTGTATACAGTGAGAATCACTCCCTAAAAATGGTGTTTACTGAAAAAAATAGTTTTTGAAGGAGATGGAAAAAGAAGTGCAATTTGATTCCAAAAGTTTTGAAAAAAATATATTTAGAATCTACAAACAAAATTTCACAAATCAGTAGTTTGCATCATCTTCAAATTCCTCACGATTTAGCCTCTATAGGTGCCCGAAAGTGAATATTTAGCTATAAAAAATCAGATCAGTGTCCAATTTGGCCAAAAATTGTAGACCAATATATTGGGATCACCCTGTATTATATATTAGGGCATTCCTCTAGGTGGAAAATTCCATCATATAGGTATTCCTAATCCCTTTTATATTTTTTTTGGATAGATGGAATCCTTCAAGGACCTCTTCTAGTTTTTTCTAGATCTCAAAGAGGCTTCAATTTGAATTCATAATTTCTTCAATCCTTTTAGGCTTGATCTCTTTTCCTAGTATATGGATTTAATTGGAGACTGATTTTATTCTCCACACAAATATACCTAAATTTGGTATCCTTTTAAGTTGAAAATTCTCTTTAATATCTATAAATATATAAATTTTCTCTTTTTTACTAGTTGTTTTGTTGATGCTCACCTTTCTACATTTTATATTGAAGTCATTATTTTCTATAACGTTATCAATAAGGTGTCTCAAACTTTGATATCCTAGCATGATTATTTAGTTATTTAATATTCATATTATATTATTTGTTTCCTACGTAATTATTTAATATATTTCACTATGTTAGAGTTGAATTAGAGTGAGTGTCAGTCTTATATGGAAAGTGACATGGAGATAGGCATCCCACTATGTTTGTGTTGACTAAAGTCATTTATGATATTTAATTCATGTCAAGGTTTTAGTTAAATATGATGAGAACTATATAAAGGAGGAGTAATTTTTGGAAAATTCTATGATAGGTGGAGTTGTGCATGTATGCATAGTGCATGCCATGTTTAAGTTTGCGTGAATGTATGAACCCTGCATGTTAAGTGGATAACTTGCATGTGATTTTTTTTAGTTTTCATGTGTAGTATAAGGAAGATGCTTTGCATGCATGCAATGAAGAGGATGATTCCATGTGTCCTTCTTGGGTGTACCATGTTAGAAGCATCTATTTTTGTATTTTAAAATACTATATATTTAAGATTTATATGTTGGAGTTATATAATGACTCATTTAAAGGTATTGTTATGCTACCAAAATAATCCTAGAATTGAATCAAAACCTGTGACTCTAGAAAGATATTTTCTCTGAGATTGTATTGTAACCAAACTTTATACTTAATAAATTGGGTTGTTATTTTGGAGTGGGGTTTTCTCATGAAAGGTTTTTCCCCATGCATATCTTGTGTTGTGTGTTTTGCATATACTTTTGGTGAATTTATTTATCTATTTCATGAAATTTTTGTATACCTATATTGTAATTGAAAGGGTATTTATAATAACTATTTAAAATTTCTATTTTAATTGAAAGGGTCTGTATAATAACTATTGTAATCGCACTCTCTTCTTATTAGATTATTGTAGGAACCATTTTTACACACCTTTCTTCCTTTCAATTGGTATTAAATCTTGTCTACTCTTGGTATTATTGTTGGGTAGATGGTTTTTGTATTGATTTCTTTCAACTAAATCTTGTTGGAGAGAATTTTTGGACTTGGTTGAAAGAAGGAGATGAATAGCACTTTGAAATAATAGAGATTGAAAAATTTAATGGAGACAATTTTGGTTTGTGGAAGTTGAAGATGGAAGATATGATTGTAGATCAAGATCTATGGCTTTCTATATCTAGAAACATTCCATTAAGAATGCAACAAGAAGATTGTGATATTATGGATTAGACTTGACTAAGGATATGATAAGACTCTATTTGGTTGACTCTATGCTTTTGAATGTTCATGAAGATAAAATTTCTAAAATTTTTGGAATAAATTTGTTCAAATTTATCAGGCTAAATCTATCGTACATAATGTGATCCTATGAAATAAAATATATTCTAATGGAAAAAAGATGATCTTTTGTAGATCATATTATGTAATTATTATTTTTGTTTCTTAGTTGAATTTAGTCGGTGTGAAGATGGAGGAGGACTTTTGTATGAATTTTTTTTTTTTAATTATAGGACTCATGGTACCACCTTTTCATGGCCATTTGGAGTTCTACTAGGTCACCTATAAGATGGATGGAGTGGGTGTATTGTTACTTTCGTAAATGAAAGTAGTTGTTTCCATTACTATTCATGGTTGGTCCAAGGAGAAAGGAAAGGAAAATTACATGGAGCAAGAAAAAACTAGGTCCAAATCTCATGGGAGATCTAAGTCTAATTGAAAGTCCAAGGCAAGTGTTGGAGTTCCAAAACTTTTTCCCATTTCTAGGAAGAGTGTAAGGAGGAGAAGAAGAATAAAAATAACTTCTCCAACTCTAACTTTGATAAATCCTCTTAGGATGATGTAGACGTTTTTGTTACTCACTTGGAAACACATGCATTCCAAGATGCAGGGTTGATAAAATTTGGTGCATTCTTCTATATGACCTCACATTAGGGTTAGTTCTTAAAGTATGAATAATATGATGGTAGAAAGGTGTACCTAGGTGATGAATCTCAAATGAATATTATTGGCCATGAAATATTCAAGATTTAATTCTTGAATGTTAGAGTGAAGGGAAATGATGGTGTCTCGCATATACTTGGTTTGACACATAACCTAATTTTTATAAGAAAATCTAATGGTGTGGATGTGCAAGTTGTCTTATTGAACATGGAGGATGTAATATGATGAGAGGAGATATGGTGCTTTCTAAGGGTGTTCAAATATTCCAACTATGTTTCAAGTGGATGCCTCCACAGTTCAATGTAATAGTTCTATTTATACAAATAAAATAGCTTTATATTCATCATCCTCACCATCATAACAAATAGTGAAGAAGAGTTTTGTATCTAATTTTGATGGCCATATTTTTGGGTACCTAAGGGTTTTCATGCCTTGGAGATGAATTTAATTTCAATGTTATGGAACCAAAGGCTTGGTCATATTGGTGAAAATGGTCTTAAAGCCCTAAAAAATAAATTCCTCATTGAGGGGCTTGATGATTGCAATATTGAGCTTGATTTTTTGAACCTTGTCTATATGGAAAATAGAACCATGTTGAATTTATTATAGTTCTCACAAATATTTTGGGGTGTTGGATCTGATACATTCTAATATCTTTGATCTAGCTAATTTTCCTTCATTATCTAGTGAAACCTAGAAAAATGGGGTTTTAATCAAGGTGAATTAACAAGATGATAAACCATTATTTTATTAGGGATGTTTCAGTCAATTATGAGGGCTAAAATACTTAAATAACAATAAAAAATCAATCCTAATTATTATATTAACAATAAGGGAAGTTTTGAGAGGTTGAAACAATGTGTACCTTGTTGAAAAATTGCTATTTTTAGGTCATTGAGGACTCATTCGCCTTTAGTGGTGAATGGGTCCCTATTAGGATTTTTGAAAACTAAATTATGGGTTCTATTCCTTGATGTATACACTTCCAATTGCTCAGTGCTTAGCTACCAAAAATATGAAACAAATTTTGTAGCCTAGTTTTCATGTTCTTGCAATGTGGATGATAACTTTGCAACTTGACAACTTCGACAATTTTTCTTCAAGATTGTTCTCCACTTGATCTTCAACCTATGAATCTGTAAACACACATCAAAGGGGAGAAAAACTTGTTGATTGTTAGAGGATAGGGGTTTGCCTTAGTTAAACCCCATTTAGGTAATTAAATCTTATGATGAAATAATGAAATAGAAGCATGAAACATGAAACATGAAATGATGATACCTTGGAAGATGCCTTGGAATGTAAATATACAAACTAACATGAAGTGGCAATGTAGAATGTAGATCTAGATCTTGAGTTGGATATGAATCAATGCTTGCAAATGGATCTTCAATACTACATCAACACACATTAGCTCAACCACAAGCTTCATGCACTATGCCTTTGACATGATGATATGATCTTGAATTGCTGAAATAAAACCTTGGTAATATTCCTTTTGATATCCTTAAAATGATATTGAAGTGCTTTATAATTATCTTGTGAAGTATTAGGATGCTCTCTTGAAAATGTTTGATGAAACTAAGTGAATTAACCTTATATTTATACTAAATCTAAGGATTAACCCCAAAATTCAAATAATCCAAGAAAACATTAGATCTAGGATTCAAAATCATTAAAATCCCACCACAAATTAATTCAAAAAGGGGTGACCTAATTAAGGAGGACCCATTCGCCCAAAGTGGTGAATGGGTCCTAGCACAATTTTCTAGGACCTAGCTTTGGGGAGGTGAAATAACATCAAAAACCCATCTCAAATATACCAAAAAAAGGGTGTCCTAGGTTAGGAGGACCCATTTTCCCAAAGTGGAAAATGGGTCCTAGCACAATTTTCTAGGAATCAAACTTTTCCTATGTAAATATTATGTAATATCATTAATGGGTGTTAGGATAGATCCTTCAGAAAATGCAATTAATAAGGCTTATATTTGAATTAAAGTGACCAATTAAGCTCAATTAACCACAATTAATTAATGAAGCCCTAAATAAGTGTGAAAGTGTAATAAAAATCTTTACAACACCCTAAATAAGGCACAATTAAGTACATTTTATTGTTTATTGTTGATTCCTAGACTAATCGTGAAAAAGGGTTACTTTTTTCAACACTACATTTTGCCCCCACTTTAGTGATAATTTTCCAACATGTCAAACTCACACTAAAGTAAACATTCAAGATTCTTAAGTATGCAAAAATAAAAAAGATACATAATCATACCCTATCAAAGACCAAGAAAAATAAATAAAAACAAAGGATCAAGCACAACCGTTCCAACACAATGTGGAACATGGCCATTTGTACAAGAAAAAAGATTAAGATTCAATAGTCTATCCAACATGATGTGGACCAGGTCTAGGCTGTTTGTTCATAACATGCGTGCTCACTATGGAGTAGTGGAACCTCAAGTTATCAACTAGGTGATTTATCCCAACTAGGTGGAAAATGAGAGAATCATATTAGCCTCCCATATCATATCGAAATTATCCTCTTGAAAACTTTGACAAGGCACCACAATGCTATGATTTTGAATGTTATGTCTATAATTTCTTGTTAAAGGGGATTTTTCTTTGTTCATGTAAGGTATTATTCTTAGGGAACACCATGCCTAATGTCTCCAAGAGATGACAAGTCAAAGAGTATCAGATCACCACTTATGGGATGCCTCATTCACATCATGCCATCAAGGGAGATTGTATGCTTAGAAATATCACACTCTTGGAGGACATCAAACCCAATGACACCACCAACAAAAGGACACGTCACAAGAAAAAATAAAATTGTGCCACATGAAATATGCCAAAGATGTCATTGATGTATGACCCCACTTTAGAGAAGTTTTTAACACCATTATTATGAGAAATTTATTTAAAGTAGCCAATGTTTTCTCCTAAGACATGAGATATTTCCTCAAAAAACTGTTAGGATTAGAAGGCAGATATCTAACAAGTTAAATGCAGATTTGAAAAATAAAATAGAGTAATAAAACACACATAGAAGACAACACAGAGAATTTAATGTGGTTCACCCAATCTGGGTTACATCCACAAAACCACAACCATCCAATGATTTTATTATCTAGTGCAAAACATATTACAATATCGCGAATAATGCCATGCTATAGCTCTCCATCCCAAGGCGCTTATAACAAGATTTCAGAAGCTTTCATAAATTAGGGTTTACAAATTTGGCTTTTTTCTTTTTTGGTGATGAAGCGAAAAAAGGTGATTTTTTTTTTCTCGGGGGCTGCCGCCCTTGAACCCCCACTTTTTGGGGGCTGTCGCCCCTGAACCCCTGCCCGAGGCCCAGATCGATCCTGAACCCAAACAAGGATAAAGAGTGTATAGTACTAAAAAGTGTACAATATGGCATGATCAATCGCCACATACCAACAAAAACCCTATGCCAAGTCATATGTTTCTAAAATAAAGCTACGCCATGAAATTGGAAGGAAGGGTTTCCCCCAAAAATATATAGGGGATCTATGGATTCAGGGTTAGTATTTATTTGCTACAATGTTGTTTGAGAGCTTGGAACTACCATCATTCCCCAAATGCTTATAGAACTAGAAGAATGACACAAAGAGAGTAAAAAAAAGAGAAATCCTTTCGGGTCAACATGGAAGAGACCTAAAGGTATCGATGCCTTACATCATCCCCACAAGGAAAACACAAGAGAAACACAAAATAAAGGAAGTCTTATGACATAGGGAAGAATGCAAAAAGAGATCAAACGAAAAATCATGAGGGATGAAATTATGCACATGAAATCACATAAAGAAACATGAAAAAGAAAAAGAATAGTAAGGCACATGTGATTCAGCCTAGAGTAGGTTTTCTGTATCCCAATCTTGGTCTATATAAATGGAAGGAGAACAACTAGCCAAAGGGACAATGACAAGTGTCAAACTAGGGGAAGCACCAAGTTCAACACTCTTTTTAGGAAATTTTTCATTTAAGTTCATAGAAGAGGAAAACATTGTATTTAATTCATTATGAACTTGTTCATCGATCTTTGCAATATTAATGTTGTCATCTAGATTAATCACAATGGGAGGTTGAATGACAATGTCCCTTGAAGGTTCTTATTTATCTTGCGGCGAGGGTATAGAATCATCATGCATTGCTTTAGGTAAGTTTGGATTTTGATTTTCTATGTTGTTCTTGTCTTCTTTGGTTTGTAACATACAAGAAATAGCATGACATATATTCCTCCACTCTCTAGCACTTCAATTTTGTTTCAATCTATTGTCAATTTATGTTTGTGTAAGAATGGGTTTTTCAATCATAGCTTTTTTCTCTTCCTTGGGAGGAATGAAAGAAACAACAAGAGATTGCTCAACCACTTTCTCTTTATATTTGTACACTTGTTTAATTTTAGGAGGGACAATGAGATTTATTTTTTTATCTTGTGATCTCTTATAAGAAATTTCAAGAGGATTTGTTATAGGTTGTTCATGGATGTTTGGAAGGGTTTTTGGTTCATTCATTGTTTCATCAAGGATAGGTGGTCCAGTCATAGGTTGAGACATGTTTCAAAGGGATAATTATATTATGTGATTTTGTTTTAAATTTTGATATGATTTAAAAAATAAGTCCTCATGGGGTTTAATAGGTTCCATAGTCTCAGGCCAAAATAAATTTAATGAAAATTTCCCTCAAGAAGATGCAAGATTAAACCCACTATGATGCACAATAAAGATATCATTTCCAAATGGAAACTTTAAACATTTATGCACAAATGAGGGGATGAAATTCATGGAGTGAATCCATGGGTAGCCTAACTTCACACAAAATTGCTCTGATTGTGAGATGATGGTGAATGAGACTTTTAATGTTTTCGGTCCAACTTTTAGAGGGAGATCTATCAAGCCAATCGTAGGAAAAGAAAAAACATTATGCATCTTGATCCATGATTTTGATTTATCATATGTATCTTGATATATTTCATGCATGAATAAGAATTATTCAGTGATCGCATTCTCTTCACAAATGAGATCAATTAATATCCCATTAGTGGGCTTATATCATGGATTTGGCCAACTATGTAAAGAAGACCATTACGTGCACGTTTAAGGATGTCATTTTGTGAGAAATAAATGTCAAGAGGCTTTTTAGTTGAGTCCTTACAAGGTATAGCTTCAATAAATGACACCACTTTACTTGTTTTATCCACATTTTTGGGTATGTGCAGGATCAAGATGAGCCAAAAAGTGACGATATCTAAGTGATATGATGGCCCATGTGGCTGACAACTTTTTTTTACCCAAATTTGATGAAACGAAAAGGGTTTTTAAAGGATATTCTCAGCTTTCCACCAATATAAATTATTATTTACTTTGAATTTAATAAATAATTATTATTCATTTTCTATTTGAATTACGACTAAAGTCTTGATTGAAAAAAAATATAGCTTTCAAATAGTATCACATTTTCTGAATCCAAAACATGTGTTACATTCTATGCTTCACATACTATAGGATTTAAAAAAAAGAATTGAATTTCATGAAGTTTTGACCAAGTTAAGGTGGTCAGACACACGAGTTTTTATATTTTTAAAAAGTTGTAATAAAAAAATCATAATTAATTATTTACTTGGAAAAAATTACAAAAAAATATGCATCACATCAGGACATGAGTCCCCTAGTTATATCTAAAATATTATAAAAAAATATTATCATTTTATTGTGGTTAGGGTGGTCAGATAGACACCTACTTCGTATTTTTCCCTGAAATTTAAGTACTACTGCATTGAAATTTCAAATTTTCACCAAATAGATTTTAAATAAAATAAAATAAACCTAGTAGTTTAGAAAATACATTCAATTTTCTACAAATTCTATTCTTACATGTTTTTGAAATAATATAGATAACTTATTCAAATTTTTACATCAAGTTGCCTAACTCTAATTTTCTGAATTTTATTGCCACTTAAGGACCTATTTTTTCCATGATGGTCCTGCACATACCCTTTCATCTTTTATTTTTTTTGTCATTTGTGTCAACATTCATCACATCACTCTTAGTTTCACTAGCTTTGACAAATGAAATAGTGTGCTTTAGCATGGGATTGGTAAAGATTTGTAAATTTTGGTAAGGAGGGGCTACAAAGTTATTACCTTGATCATTCACACCTATGATTTGAAGTTGATTATTTCCAATAAGGTCTTGCACAAGATGCTTAAGATGTACTTACAATATTCCGTACCATATCTATTTTACTGGTGATAATGGTAATAAGAGTTTCATCAAAAGCCTATGGGAAATGGTATATTAGGATCATGATCTTTAACAAGAGATAGGGGGAGCATGTTCTTTTCAATAAGCTACAACATGATATTATGAAGGTTATCAGGTAGGGGAGTGAACTCTATTCCTATCCCTAAAAGAATCTTTCATCTTTATAAGAACCACTTGGTTATTGGTTTATTGACTTGGTTGAGGGGAATTTAGTTGTAAAAATCCCTTATATTGATTCTTGAAAGGTTGGTAACTATTTTGAGTTATGGATTCAAAATTTTTAGGACTAGGGGTATTTTTTACATTACGACCACAAGTCGTATTTTGATAGTCATGAAGGGCTATACATAACTCTGTAAAGAATGGAAATCCCAACATTTCAAGTTTTCTTTGGAGTTTTTTTGGTAAGTTGGCGATAAACATTTTTTGAAGGTCGGCATCAGGAATCTTAATGTTTACTTGTGAATAAAGTGTTTGGTATCTTGCTATGAAATTGGTCACTTTCTCATTATCTTTTTGTTTTCATGTCATTAAATCAACAAGGGTCATCTTGGGACCCATGTGAATATGGAAGTGGTTGTAAAAGATTAAAAAGTTAATTGAATGAACCAATTGAATTATTTTGTAAAGATGAGAACCATTCTAAAGCAGTATCCTTCAAGGACCTAGGAAATAACTTATCCAAAATTTTGTCTTCAAATATGAGATCACTACACAAGGCTGTAAACATGGAAAAATGGATAACAATATCTCCTTTCCCACCATATTTATTGAATCAGGGAATCTCTATACCTTGTGGTATAATATCTCCAGGGATAGCGAATTGGTTTCAATGTATTGCAAAGGTTGACCATTATTGTTTTGTTGTAAAGGTTGAAATTTTTTGTTGAAGGGATGTCATAGTTTGCAAAAGTGAGTTAAGGAAAGCATCATTATGATTGTAAGATGGAGTTGAATAGGGTGGAGTAGTGTATGTATGTGGGGGGAAAGTGAACTGTATGTTGGTGAAGGTGTCTGGTTGAGGACATATTATATTCGAATGCACAAAGCGAGAAGGATTACCTATGGGAATACCTAAGGAACTGTACATAGTGGTAGTGGGTATAATTATTGTGGTAGGTTGAAAGGTTGTGGCAGGTTGAAAGGTTCTAGTAGGTTGAAGGGTTATGGTAGGTTGAAAGGTTGTGGTAGGTTGAGTATTAGTGTATGTAGGAATGGACATCGGTATTGTAGAAGATGAAAATGGAGTCCCACCTTGGCTTTGATTACACCCCAATTCTTGAGTACAAGTGGTGATGGTAGGGATGGTGTTGTTAACATTAAGCACATTGGTTGTAGGAGGTGAAGTCATGGGAAATGAAGTATGCAAACTATGAGCCATAGAGGGTTGATTATAAATACTATCAGAAAGAGATCTAGAAAACACAAGATCCACAATGAGTGACATATCATGGGATGACATGAGCCTCAAAATACATCTTACAATAGTACTGCTAATAGGACACCAAGTTGTAAAGCTCATACAATTTTTACAAACTTAGTATGAAAATCCAAAATGGAAAGAGGCAATGCAATGATCTAGAATGAAATACAATTTTCAGATTCTAAACAATGCAATTTACTGATTACATAATGTAATAAAATAAAAATGAAATTGTTGTAAATGTAATTTTGAATTTTGAAAATGCACTAAATAAAGAAAATTAAGCTAGATGCAATGAATTTAATGAAATAGAAAATTAGAAAATTGAAAAAAAAATGTAACAACAAAAAAAGCCTAAAATAGAGCTTTCAAATTCTAGAAAATTTAGATCAGCACCTGATCAGGGACTCATTCGCCCCAAGTGGCGAATGGGTCCTAGATGAGGATTTTTGAAATGTTTTTTCACTGATTTTTAAGTGTTTTTCAACGAGTTTCAGATGCTAGAAAATATTGTTCAGATCTGATTAGGGAATCATTCACCCCAAGTGGCGAATGGGTCCTAGATTAGGGTAGGGTTTTTAATTGTTTTTGATTGATTTTTAAACTTTTTTCAATGTGTTTCAATTTTAGGTCTCTAATAGTAACTTTTAGTTTCAAATTTTTGCAAATGTACTATAAAATGCAAGTTGAAAAGGTAATGAAATGATGAATGCAAAGACCTAGTTTGAAATACAATTTTTATTTTATTTTCAAATGAAGATTTATGAGATCTAAATGATATGCAAAATGACTTTTTTTTTTTTTGTATTTTTCAGATTTAAAGAATGCAAAACCATTCAATTCTAAAACTCTAGATGAAATGCAAGTTTGAATGCAAAGTAGGAAACCCTAAATGAGATCTAATTCAATGAAAATGAATGAAAATTAACGCAAGATACAACCTAGGATTCAAGGAAAGACTCCAAAATCATAAAACTACATTGTTCAATAAGTTGGGTTTACAAAAATGAAATATAAGAAAATGGGGTTTTAATTAAGGTGAATTAACAAGATGATAAACCACTATTTTTATTAGGGATGTTTCACTCAATAATGAGGGATAAAATACTTAAATTATAATCATAAAACATTTCTAATTGTTATAGCAACAATAAAGGAAGTTTTGAGAGGCTGAAACAATGTGTACCTTGTTGAAAACTTGTTGTTTTTAGGTCATTAAGGACTCATTCACCTTTAGTGGCAAATGGGTCCTTGTCAAGGTTCCTGAAAACTAAATTATGGGTTATGCTCCTTAATGTCTACACTTCCAACTCCTCGGTGCTCAACTCTCGTAAATCTGAATTTTTTTTTGTAGCCTCATTTTTGTGTTCTTGCAATATGGATGATAACTTTGCAACTTGACAACTTTTACAATTTTGCTTCAATCTTGTTCTCCACTTGATCTTCAACCTATGAATCTGAAAACACATATCAAAGGGGAGAAAACATTGATGATTGTTAGAGGATAGGGGTTTACCTTAGTGAAACCTAATTTATTTAATTAAACCTTATGATGAAATAAAGAAATAGAAGCATGAAACATGAAAAAATGATACCTTGGAAGATGACTTGGAATGTAAATCTGCAAAATAACATGAAGTGGCCATGTATAATGTAGATATAGATCTTGAATTGGATATGAATCAATGCTTTCAAATGGATCTTCAATACTACATCAACACACATTAAAGCTTAACCACATGCTTGTGCACTATGCCTTTGACATGATGATATGATCTTGAATTGTTGCAATAAAACCTTGATAATATACCTTTGAATGTCCTTAGAATTCTCTTGAAGTTCTCTATAATTCTCTTGTGAAGTATGAGGATTCTCTCTTGAAAATATTTGATGAAACTATGTGAAGTAACCTTATATTTATACTAAATCTAAGTATTAACCCTAAAATTTAAATAATCCAAGCCGACATCAGATCTAGGATTCAAAATCATTAATATCCTACCAAAAATAAATTCAAAAAGGGGTGTCCTAAGTAAGGAGGACCCATTCACCAAAAGTGGTGAATGGGTGCTAGCATAATTTTCTAGGACCTAGCTTCGGGGAGGTGAAATAAAATAAAAAACCCATCTCAAATATGCCAAAAAAGGGCATCCTAGGTTAGGAAGACCCATTCACCCAAAGTGGTGAATGGGTCCTAGCATAGTTTTGAAGGACTCCAACTTTTCCAATGTAAATGTTATGCAATATCATTAGTGGGTGTCAAGATAGATCCCTTGGAAAATGCAATTAATAAGGCTTAAATTTGAATTAAAGCGGACAATTAAGCTCAATTAACCACAATTAATTAATGAAGCCCTAAATTAGTGTGAAAGTGTAAGAAAACACTTTACAACACCCTAAATATGGCACAATTAAGTACATTTTATCATTAATTTTAAATTCCTAGACTAATCGTGAAAAAGGGTTACTTTTTTGACGCCACATCTAGATATTTTATTTTGTATCATTCGTAGATGGATTTAGTAGTGTAGACACATAAAAATGACCTAGTTCCCTGAACTGCATTTCTTTTTATCAAGCGTCCTCCTCACATAATTAAACCATTTTATTATTTCTAATGTCATATTAATTTCTAAAAATTCTTTTGTGATTATTTAAATAAATAAATAATTTTTTTTTATTTAAATATGTCACTAATTAATCCTTATTCCTAAGTACCATTTACTAACATTACCAATTATCCTTCAATTAAATAAACTTATTCATTCAACCCACTTTCCATCCCACAAATAAATAATTAAAATAATTATTTATTTCCTTCCATCTTATTCCCATTTATGACATTAAACCATTATTTTCCAAAAATTAAACTTTCCTCCATAAATGAAATAATTTCTATTATTCCAACTACCTATTTTCTCTACCATTGATTTAGTTGCTTTCAATTAAATCTTAGCCCTTCATTACAAAGCTTGTCCTAACTTTGACCTAATATTGCCCTAACCCTAATGATTCTTATCATATTCAATCCTAGCTATTGATCTTAGGCTTTTACCCACTTCTAATCCTCACCATCCATTCTCAAATTAGAATTCTTTAAAATACACTCTCTCAAGCCATTTAACACAAACACACAATTATTTTCAGCATACTTGAGAACTTGAGTACTTGAGTACTTGAGCACATATTACTTCAATATTTTTATTGTCTAAGACATAGGTGATAGTTGCACTTCAAATCTAAGGGAGATTATACCATTTCCAACAAGATGGAGAAGGCCAATGAAGGTCATTGAAAGGAATCTTGAAGACCAGGTGACTTTGTTTCATGTTTATTTGCTTCTTGTTTTCCACTGTTCTCTATTGTTGATTGGGGTTTAATGATTTATTATGATATTTAAATTAAGCTAAAAAATTCTCTCTAATACAAGTAGAGGGACACAAGGGTATTTTATCATAAGTAAATATAAATTATTTATATGGTTCAAAGAGTTAAATGATTTTTTTAGAAAACCAGATTGATAAAAATAATAAGTTCTTAAGAAATCATAATGGTAGTGATTTTTGTTCCATAAATTTTGATAGTCTATGAAGAATATGGGATTGAGAGGAATAACACAACTTCATATACCCCTCAAAAAAATGGAGTTGTGAAGAGGATGGATAGGATGTTGATGGAGAGGACTAGGAGTATGTTGAGTGGAGATTGTATTGAAAAAAGTTTTTGATTAAAGTTGTTTCCACTACCTACCATTTGGTTAATACATATCCTATATTACAACTTGTTGAGAAGACACATATGGAAGTGTGGTTGGGAAAGTATCCATCATTAATGCCTCTTCATGTGTTTTATCTTTTTAGGAATAAGCTCATGCGCTAAGGGAGAAGAGTTCTAAGTTGGAGAACAAGGTAGTTAAGTGTATCCCCATTGACTATGGTGTTGGAGTGAAAGGGTACAAGATTTGGTATCTAGTGGTTAAGAAAATTTTCTATAGTAGAAGTGTTATCTTTGGAGAGATGGGTCCTTATTCCACTATTTTTATCCTACAAAGAAAAAAATAAAGAAGATGTGGGCCAACATCTCTTGACACTTAGAAAGTTGAGATGGAAGACCATGATAGACGTAATGATGAGGAAAGCTCTAGAAACTCCAAAATTTCAAAAGAGGAACAACCTCAACCTCAAACTTTGAGGAGGGCCACTTGAACTAGGAAATAACCCATAATTTTTGGTTATTCATTGTTGGATTCTAATTGTATGATTTATTTCATTTTTAATATTGATGAGCCAAGGACTATAAAGGAAGCTATGGGTATGAGTGATGTAGAATCCTAGGTAAAATCCATGGAATACAAGGTGGCTATATTAAATAAAAATTACACATGGGATTTGGTATATTTTCATAATGGACATAAACTCATTGGTCACAAATGGTTGTTCAAGAGAGATTTTTTTGCTAATACTATTGTTAAGAAGCATAAATCAATGTTTTTTATGAAGGGTTACTCATAGGTGGAGGGAATTGATTATGGCGAGATATTATATCCTATTGAAAACTAGACATCCATTAGGTTCTTGTTATCACTTGTTGTAGCTTATGATTTAGAAGTTGATAAGATTGATGTGAAGACAATTGATGTGAAGACAAATTTCCTTCATGGTGAGTTGGAGAAATAAATCTATATGTCATAGACTAAAAATTATGTTGTAAATGGTAAAGAAAATTTGGTTTACAATTTGAAGAAGTCTTTGTATGGTTTAAAATAATATCCTAGGATGTGGTACCAAAATTTTGATGCCTTTGTGTTGATTTTAGAATTTCCACGATCAAAATTAGGCCATTGTGATTATTACAAGGTTGATAATGATTTGATTCTCAGTATTTCTTTATATTATTATGATATTCTCCTTTTGTTAATCATAAGAGTTTGATTTTATTTTCTTAGTTGTTAGCATAATTTTAGATGAAATATCTATGTGTAGCTAAGTACATATTGAGGATGGATATCAAAAGAAAAAAAACTAGTAGAGAGATTTGGTTGAGCCAAATTAAGTATGTGAAATTGATGGTGGAGAGATTCAATATTAAAGATTATGAATCCTTGGCTATTCCTATTATATAGGGAACAAAAATATTTTTCCTATTAGGATGGAGGACATGAAATAAGTACCTTATATCCTACTAATATGAAGGACATGAACAAAGTACCTTATGTGAGCATTGTTTGTAGTTTGATGTATTCCATGGTATCCACAAGACCAAACATTTCTCAAGAAGTAAGAGTCCAAGTAGTCAATTTATGTCTAATCTTGGATGGTAATATTGGGATGTAATAAAGAGGGTTTTTAGTGATCTTTGAGGTACTTATGAGTATTACCTATGTTTTCATTGTTATCCTACAAAACCACAACATTCAGTTAGTATGTGTGGACTTAGATTGGGCAAGTGGCAATGGTAGTAGAAGATCCACCAATTGATATTTTTTCATGATGTTTTGTGGTGCTATCAATTGGATGAATAAGTAAAAATATGTATTTGATTTTTCCACTCTATAAGCATCTAGTACATGGTAGCTACTCATGCTCATAGGAAAGTTGTGTGCAAGAAAATTTGTTAATATGAATGATAATAAAAATACAATTGAACAAACATTTTTTTTTGTAAAACTTAGATAAGGAGAAAAAATCCCAAACAAGCATAAAATTTAATATAAATAAACTATGTTAGAATCCCTATTCAATTTTCCAAATTGATATAATTGAATATGTGCTCAAGAAAATTTGGCAACATAATGGCGCTTTCATGAAAATGATTGATGAAAATTGGTTGTGTTATATGAATCAATAGATTTTTGGAGAGATGGAATTGGAGGGTGAATATTTGATAAAGAGATAAAGGGCTAGGATGGAGTGAAATATTTCAACTCAAGAGATTGTGCCAAGTGGAAGAATGAGAGGAGTTGAGAGGAAAGAGGATACTCAAAATATTTTCCATTAAGGCAATTATTGTCCAAGGGGGAAAGTGAGGGAGAATAAATGAATTAAACATTCTTTTTGGGTTATTTTGTAGGCAAGGCACATGTATCCAAGGACATGGAGTATTTTTCAAAAGGAGAAAAAATAATGAAAGAGAGGACAAGGTTGATGAGGGTAGATATGGAAAGGATTTAATGCCACTTAATTAAGGATTAAGTGTGTGCACATGATTAGGGGTGAGTTAGGTAGAAATTCAGGAGTATTGAGAAAATATGGAGGATGTGACACTTGGGAGATGGAAATTAAATAAATAAAATTTATTTAGAAGAAAGGGGGTGAGAGATAAGGATGAGTAAATGATTAAAATTAATTATTTACCTTAGTCTAGGACATATGAAAATAGGATAAAATGGATTAGGATGATGATAGATAGGGATATTAATTAAATAGTAAAATATTATTTGATTAATATAGAGGACTACGAAAAAAGATGAATTAGGGTAATATTAATCAAACATAATGACCGATTTTAGGTTTCTACATATTTTCCATCTTTGAAATAATGTTAGAATAATATTATTTTAAATAAAAATAAAATATAGCCCACACAAAGAAAAATGAGATGGTGATGATGCTTTGATGCAAATAAGGTATAAGAAAAATAGATAAGATGATGAAGCCCCCTCGAGAGGCTAGGTGAGAGAGAAGGCTTACAAGGCCTCTCTAAAGGAGAAAAGGGTGGAGAAGTCAAATAGAGGAAAAAAATTGGGATAGATGAAAGAATATCAAAAGATAAATGAGATAGGATGAAGAAATAGGAGAAAACTCAATTAGGAGGGTAAATAAATGGTTCTTATGGGATTAAACACTATTTTTTAACCATGGTGAATAGTTACTTGTGTTGGAAAAACAAGGATAGACAACTGAGAGAGGGGGGGGGGGGGTTAATCAGTTGTTACCAAAATCAAACTTATACAAAATTAATCAACCTTAAATCTCAAATTTGATAATTAATAGTGCAAACATAAATCAATAAACATTAGAGAGACATGAACACCAATATTTTATACCTGGAAACCCTGTTAGGGGAAAAACCATGGTGGATGTTAGTCCACAAGATTATACCTTGTTAGAAGTATAAATAAGAATGAATAAGGAATGCACTTGCATTCAGGCACACTACCTAGAGCACACTGCTAGGAGGAAGGCTCACTACCTTAAATACAATAATCAGATTAAATCCATCTGATGAAGTTGAACTGAGAAATTAGCTTCTACAAAATCCCAACTACAGTTCCGATTAGGCACACAAAACTTCTACACACTCTTCCACAATTTTCTCAATCTTCTTCACACTTTTCTCTACTCTTGAATGATTTGAAATTTATTCGCACATGTATATCACTTGCACACACCAAGCATTGCCTCAAAATGAGGAAATAAAATGCTCATATATATCCGCTACATGGATTTACATCAACAATTCATTTAGTCACAAATAAAGAATAAATTACAACTGTCAGCCTCAATACATGAATAAATTTTAATGTGCACCAACACAAGTTGGTCACAAAATAGTGAGGACCAAAACAAACACCTTCAAACATACAAAATAATAAAATATTAATACTCATGGATCCGCAACATTCTAATCCCATCATGTCGGCTAAGAACATGAAAAATCGAGCACACATTGGAAAAATATCCGATCATGAACACTCCGATCAATGCGAACATACAGAAAGGATATAGCATAATATAGACTCATCCATGAATGTTAGAGGTACATGCGCAACATCTGAAATTACCAGAATTTCATCCTCTTCATCCAAGAACACCTGCTACAGAAATTGAATAACTGTAGGAACATAGATCTTTATAACTTCCACAAATATTGATGTGAACCTCCGAAAATTTTAGACAACATACTATAAAGTTTAAGCAACAAACCCTTTGAATCACACCTTCAAATTATCAACTTAAAACTCTTTCCACCATTCTGACCTTCTTAACTTCAATGGCCGCCTACAATATATTTTTTACAATTTTCTCAATCTCCTCGACATATACATCCTTCAGAAACACCAATGCTAATAGTGTTAACATCAATGAAAACCACATATCAGCAATATATTAGCAACATAACCACAACATCCAACAATCTCCCCCTTTCGTATTGATGGAAACACATGATGTGAAAAATAATACCATCAACCCAAATAACTCTTCTCCAACAATCTCCCCTTGAGATTGTGCACTCTTTTCTTGTTTCCTTGTTCTCCTATGTTTTTCACATTTCTCTTCTCCCCCTTTGACATCAATGGAAAAGGTACACATACTCTGATCACATATTTGAATAATCTAACTAATCCCCTTGAGTAGCAACCACCACAACATCAATCCAAAATAAGATATGGCTGTGAATTCATGGACTGATGAAAATAATTGCATCTTAGTTCTAATCAGGAGGGGAATTCACCCCTAAATTTCCTTTGAGGTACTCAAAAGTACCTTAGGCAAAAAATTCATAAAGATGTTTGCAATTTTCTCCTTGGTAGTTATATACTCCAGTCTAACTTCTTTGTCACTTACTTTGTCTCTCATGAAGTGATATTGATGGATATATGCTTTGTCTTTGAATGCAACATTGGATTCTTAGAAATGTTAATGGCAGTTGAATCGTCACAAAATATGAAAATGGGTTCTTGATACTCAATTCTCACATCTCTCAACATTTTCTTCATCCAAAATACTTGGGTACAATGGTTTGCAACAACAATATATTTTGCTTAGCAGTAGATAAAGATACCAACTTCTTCTCTAAGAAGAATGCACCGCCACTGGTACTCTTCCTCTCATCCACATCTCTTGCCCAATCAACATCAGTGAAAGTGCTCAGGATAACATCATCATCCCTAGGACACCAAAGACCAAGATCAATTTCCCCTTTGAGGTATCTAAAAATTATTTTCACAATAGTCACATGAGACTCTTTGGGATCAATGTGAAATATACCAACCATGCATACAACATTCATTATATCTGGCCTGTTCTGAGTCAAATAGAGTAATCCACCAATCATTGACCTATATCTTGTCTGATTTTCTTTGGGAGAATCATCATTCTATGTATGTTTGCATCCGGTTACCGTAGGTGTACCAACTGGATTTGAATCTTCCATGCCAATTTTTTTTAGTGGCTCTTTCACATACTTAGATTGAGATACAAAAATTCCGTCATCTAACTGAGTGATTTGCAATCCTAAAAAGAATTTCAGATCTCCTATCATTGACATTTAAAACTCATTTTTAATTTCATCAACAAACTTCATACATAAATCATCATCACCTTCAAAAATAATATCATCAACAAAGACTTCAATGATCAATTATTTATTATGATCCAACTTGAAATAAAAATTATTGTCAACAATACCTTTATTGAATCCAAGTTTCAACAAGTATTTATCCAATCTAGCATACCAAGCTCTAGGAGCTTGCTTAAGTCCATATAGAGCTTTCTTTAATCATCATACCATGTCCTTTTCATTAGTCAATTGAAACCCATCCGGTTGTTCAACATAGACTTCTTCTTCTAGCTCACCATTAAAAAATGCTAACTTTACATCCATTTGATAGACTTTGTAATTCCTGAAAGTAGCATAAGCAAGAAATAATCTTACAACTTCAATTCTAGCAATATGGTAAATTTTTTCTTCAAAATCAACACCTTCCATCTGTGAGTACCCTTTGCAAACTAGTCTTGCTTTGTTTCTAACCACTTCATCTTGCTCATTCATCTTATTCTGAAACACCCACTTGGTTCCAGTCACATTTTTGTTTTGAGGTCTAGTAACAAGATCCCATGTATCATTTTTCTATATCTACATTAGTTCTTCTTTCATGGATTCCATCCAATATTCATCTTTTCATGCTTCATTGATATTTCTAGGCTCAACTTTAGAAATTAGACAGTACTCTTTCAAAATTCTTCTTCTAGTTTGCACACCTTTGCTCTTATCTCCTATGATTTGACTGTTAGAATGATTTTTCCCCACATACTTAGGAGTTTTAGGATTTTCTTTGACTTCTTGTTCTTGTGTTCTTTCTTCTGCACTTCTGCTAGTTTCTGCTTCTTGATTCCCTTGGTTCACTGTAACAATTTGAAGTTGATTCTATGCATGAACATTATTTCCATTATCAGTACTATTGTGTTGATCATCTGAATCATATCCACTAGCTCTGGATGGTCTACCAATATATTCATCAACTTTAACATTTGCACTTTCAACTATTTTCTTCAACCTCTCATTAAAGAATCGATAAGCTTTGATTTTAGTAGAGTAATCTAGAAATATTCCTTCGTCACTTCTAGCATAAAATTTTCCTATATCATCATCTCTCTTGATGTAGCATTTGCTTCAATTTTTTTTGAAATACTTGACAGTAGGCTTATAATCAAACCATAGCTCAAAAGGTATCTTACCAAAATTACTATTGACATTCAACCTACTAATGGTATACACATCAGTACTTACAACTTCTCTCTAGTAGAAATGAGGAACATTTGCTTCTAGCATCATGGTTCTAGCAGTGTCTAGAACGGTTCTGTTATTTCTTTCAAGAAATCCATTTTATTGAGGTGTCTGGGGAGCAGATAGTTGTCTTTGAATTCCATGCTCTTCACAGAAAGAATTGAATTCCTGGGAAGTGAATTCACCACCTCTATATGACCTTAGTCATTTGATCTTTTGACTTGTCTCATTTTCTGCCATAGCTTTAAAGATTTTGAACTTTTCTAATGCTTCATGTTTCTCTCTTAAGAAACCAACCCATATCATTCTAGAATAATCATCAATGAGCAACATAAAATACCTTTCACCTTGTAGTCTTCTGATTTTGGATGGAGCACATAGATCAGTATGTGTCAAATACAGTACTCCATTAGAGCTATACAATTTGCTCTGAAAAGAACTTCTAGTCTTCTTTCCCATCTGGCATTCCTTGCACATAGTGTTGGTAGGCTTCACTAACTTAGGAAGATCTCTATCTGCTTGAGTAGAGCTTATCTTGACAATTTTATAAAATTTCACATGACACAACCTGCTATGCCATAACCAACTTATATCAATTTGAGAAATTAAACAACTTTCACTAGCAACACTCAAATGAAATATATTACCTTTTGTCTTTGTACTTAAAGCAATCATATTTCTAGAACTTCCCCTTATTCTGCACTTACCATCCTCGAACTAAATATTATAACCCTTTTCTACCATCTATCCAACACTCAACAATTTATTCTTTAAGCCTTCTACATAAAGAACATCATCAGTATTGTGCTTACCACCAAAATAAATAGTGCCTCTACCAAAAATCACACCAGAAGTGTTGTCTCCAAATCTGACAACACCACCATCATAGTTTTGCAAGCTTACAAACTTGCTTTTATCAACATCCATATGATGTGAGCATCCGCTGTCAATTAGCTACTCATCCTTTTCTTCAATTTTTGCTGCAAGAGATTTCTCAACATTCTCATTACTAGTAGATTAAGCGGACACCTAACCATTTTCTTTGATAGCAATATATACCCATTCATCTTCATTTCTAGTTTCTTTATCAGATTCTTCATCAGTAACACCTTCTTCAACATAACAACATTTCCTTTGAAATCTAGTCTTCTTAGGTTTGTACTTTGAAACTCTTTCGGGACATCTAGATGCAAAATGACCTATTTCTGCAAGAAAAACATTTAATATGTAACTTTCCTTTGTATTGACCATGACCTCTTGCTTCTCTTTTCACAATCAATGCTTCCAATTCTTCCAGTTCCTTTTCTTCATCTTCAATCTTCTTTATCTCATCTTCATACTTGAATGTCCTCTTGTAACTCTCTCTCAAATCATATATCTTCTTGCTTTTCCTAGATATAGTAGCCTTAAAGGAAGATTCAGTCTTAGGAGAAGATTCACCAAATAAACTTAACTCAAAGGAAACAAGTTTTCCAATCAATATTTCTCTTGTAATATTTGTCATTGTCTTGAGTTCATCAATAGCATGAGCTCTTGTTTTGTAGGAAGGGGGCACAGATCTAAGTATCTTAGCCACAATCTCTTCTTCATCGAAGACTCCACCGACACATCTAAGGCTCAACACCAGTTCATTTATCTTTTGAGAGAAAGAGAGGATGTTCTCATCTTCACTCATCTTCAAGTCTTCCCACTTTCCTTTTAGACTTTGTAGCTTAGCACTTTTCACTAGTGCATCACCTTCATACAATGTTTCCAAAATTTTCCAGATTTGGTATGTAGTCTTCAATCCTATCACATTTTTCATCTCTAAATCTGTCAAAGCATTAAAAAATGCTTCTACATCCCTGGTATTAACTTCTACTTGCTTGATTTCATCTTTAGAGGAGGGACCATTTCGAGGAATAGTATATGCACTTTGTGTGATCTTCCAGAAAGGTTCACTAATGCACTTCAAATGACACTCCATTTTGACTTTCCATAAAGATTAGTTTGTACCATCGAATCTATGACTATCCTTCTTGTATGATGCCATCTTGGATCACCTCAAGTCATCAGGATTCTTTAGAGGAGCAATATTTGATACTAATTGTTGGCAAAACAAGGATAGACAACTGAGAGGGGTGGGGGGGGGTGAATCAGTTGTTACCAAAATAAAACTTATACAACATTAATCAACCTTAAATATCAGATTTGATAATTAACAATGTAAGAATAAATCAATAACACATCAAAGACACATGAACACCAAGATTTTATACGTGGAAACCCTGTTAGGGGAAAAACCACGGTGGATGTTAGTCAATAAGATTATACCCTATTAGAAGTATAAAGAAGAATGAATAAGGAATGAACTTATATTCAGGAACACTGCCTAGAGCACATTGCTTAGAGGAAGGCTCACTTCCTTACATACAATAATCAGATTAAATCCATTTGATGAAGTTGAACTAAGAAATTAGCTTCTACAAAAGCCTGATTACAGTTCTGGTTAGGTGCACAAAAATTCTACACACTCTTCCACACTTTCCTCAATCTTATTCACACTCTACTATGATATTGAATGATTTTACCTTTATTCACACATGTACATCACTTACACACACCGACCATTGCCTCAAAATGAGGAAAACAAATGCTCATATATATCTGCTACACGAATTTACATCAACTATTCTGTCGACCACAAATAAAGAATAAATTACAACTGTCAGCCTCAATACATGAATAAATTTTAATGCACATCAACACAATTCGGTCACAACATAGTGAGGACCCAAACAAAAACCTTTGAATATTCCAAACAATAAAATATTAATTCTCATGGATCCGCAACATGCTAACACCATCATGTTAGCCAAGAACATGAAAAATCAAGCACACATCAAAAAAATCTCTGATCTCGAACACTTCAATCAATGTAAACATACATAAAGTATAGAGAACACTCTAGAATCATCCATGAATGTCACAGGTACATGCGCAACAACTAAAGTTACAAGAATTTCATCCTCTTCATCTAAGAAGACTTGCTACAAAAACTGAATAACTGTAGGAACATAGATCTTCATAACTTCCATAAATCTTGATGCGAACCTCTGAAACTTTCAGAAAACATACTAGAAGGTTTCAGAAACAAACCATTTGAAGCACACCTTTAGATTAGAAACTTACAACTCTTTCCACCATTCTGACCTTCTCAGCTTCATTGGCTGCCTACAATATAGTTTTTTATAATTTTCTCAATCTCCTCGATATATACAACCTTCAAGAACACCAGTGCTAATATTTTTGACATCAATGACAACCACATATCAACAACATACTGACAACATCCAACTACTTGGAGGAGAGAATAAAAGAGGAGTGGCGATATGGCGACAAATTTTTCTAACATGGAGAACCATGCAGATCATGTGAGAAGGTATGAATGACTGGCGAACACTAGTGGAGGGGTATGTATCAATTTTTTTTCCCTTAGGTTAATTTTGTATGCATTTATAGGGGGTTTCCATTCATGTAGGATGCATTTGACCTAATTTTGGAATTGGTAGATGTTTTTGCAATTGGGTAAGTAAGCCACCAAAGGGGTGAATGTGGACCATTTTATTGGATCCATGAAGGGATAAGTGAATGTGCTAAAAAAATTATGAAAAAGTGATATTGAAGAAAATCTATAAACAATTTGGTAAATGAGAAATAGGGGAAAATATGCCAAAAACTCAGCAAATGGGTGAGGGAAATCATAGTTGTGCATTATGGATCAATGAATGAAAAATGGGTGAATCCATAAGAAAATAAATGAATGGGTTAGGGAAATGGTGGATGTGTACTGTGGATTGATGAATATTCTTAGGTAGAGAGAAACATAATTAAGGGATGGTTGGAAAATTTAATCATTGGTTAGACATGTGAGGTTGATGGATGACAATGATGTGAAAGAGTGATTGCTACTAGTGATAACCTACAAGAGTTAATCAACTATACTAAGCTTGATGAAAAGATTCTAGGTAGTATATTGGGATGTTATTAGGAGATGTTGAATATACTATGTGGCTTGGATGTTGCTGATCTGAGTACAATAGGCTATATTGATGGCGATGGTAGAGAGATAGAGAAGTGAGACCTTGACTTTTCATATCCTAATGAGGGAGATGACAATGACCCTCAAGGACATATAGAAGATGTTGAGGGTGCCCATTAGGACATAACTTGTATACATGACCACTTGAGAGGTATATGTGAAGAAGGACTAAAAGTTGATTAGAGGAGCAATTTTGCAAAGTTGCCAAAGTTGTCATCAGTGTTGTCATGCTCCAAAAACTCACCTATAGGGTTTACTTCCTAATTTACAAAAATAAAACCTAGAGGAATTGGAAGCTTTGGTAAGGGATATGCGGATCATAGAAAGTATTTTTGGACCCCTGCACTAGGACCCATTCACCCTAGGGTGAAATAATCCTGCTATAGACCCTAAAACCTTCTTTTTATCATAGGTGCACACAATTCTTTCCTTCTCATTTTTTCTTGCAAATTGTCATTTGTATTTCTATTATCATAGAATTATGCATTTCAAGTGTTAGGTCATATAATTTAACTAGTTAATGCATTTCAGATCATCTCCCAATATTGCAAATCAATCATTTATGTCATAAGAAAATAATAGATCCCAAAATATGGTTGGCTCACTTCTTGGTTGAAAGTCAACCATACCCCTTTGAGATCTCTTTTTCTAATGAAATTTAGGGAAAGGGTAGGTGTGTTTAAACATTTAAATCATTTCATATCGAACACCCTCTTACATTCTCACACACCCCTTCCCACTTTTTTCTTCATTTCACCTAGAAACACTTTCCAAGGATGTTAGAAAAATGCAATATGGAATATGATCCACAAGGTGGATGGCACCTTAATCCTAGAGAATTCTCCTACTTGACATAAAAATTTTAAATACACTCACATGAATCATAAACAAGGGAAAGACATCCCTTAGCCAAATATGTACCATATGAATCTTCACCATGCTCTCATGCTCCAACAAGATACCTGCAAAAGCAACCATGATAACCACCATCAAGAAAGAAAATCCTTAAAATTCTCCAACATGCCACCTATGAAAGAAAAAGGAACATGCCAAAGTGAAACATATCAACTATCACTGAAACCTGCACCAATGTTTACATGAACACAAGCATCAAGTTCAAATGATAACAAAGGCTTTGAGTAGTTTCCTTACTCATAACACCGAGCATAGAAACCATATAAAATTGATAATAATCCAAGCTAAGCATGCCTCAAACCAAGGTGTACCTGTAATGAAATTTTTTTTATCCCCTTATATTTTTACACCTATTTAGTCCCTCCCTATTAAATTGAGCATAATATTGCCTTGACTTAGTGTTTTAATGTGTTTAACACATTCACATTAGGTCTTGGGCCCTTGTAAACTAAATGAACCTAGTTGTGCCTTATTTAAGGTGTTGTAAATTGTAACTTTACACTTTCACATTTATCTAGGGTTTCATTAATAAATTGGGCTTCTTTATGCCTCATTTGGTCCTATTTTTCATAAACAAGCCTTGATTAATGCATCTTTCCGAGGATAATCCCAAAATTTACCAACATCCAATCATGATTCATGTTTTTTGGATTGTATGGCCCAAATTTAGTAATCTAGGATTCATATGCCACCACTAAATCTAGGATTCATATGCCACCTTGGGCATATGGGTCCGATCTAAGTTTTAGAGCCCTGATCTAGATTTCACATCAATCTAAGTATTTCTTCAAAAATGCATCTCAAAGCTTAGCCTAATGGGACTCATACACCAATTTTTGCATGAGTCCTGTGTGGCTTAAACCTAAATTAAATTCAAATTCTTGGTGGGATTTTATTATCCTAGATTTGATGTTGGCTTGTAGTGTTGTAATTTAAGGAAATTTGGCATAAACAAGTATAAATACAAGGTTATTTCACTCATTTTTGATCTAGCAAGTTTACAAGTGACCTAGAACCTTGAGTATTCATGCATTATAAAACATTAAATATTACAAGAGCCTTCAATAGTTGATTATCAAGTTTTTTAGAGAATTATTAAAGTATCAAGCATCATGTCCCATGAGTTGTAACTTGTTCCATCTTCATACTGTCTTCCACTTGCTCTCTGAATTGCAAAATTGCTTCCTTGGTTCAGACAATGCATTCTTGGTACACACCTTGCACCTATGTCTTGAATGGCTCTTTCATATGGTTGTCTTCTTGAAATTAGACCTGTAGGAGGTCTCCTCATTTCCCTCTAACCAAAACATGTGAACTTTGTTGTCCTCATACCTCTAAACCAACCCTTAGTAGGTGCTTTCTGACCTATCCCTTCCTTGGTTACTCTTTCATGCTTAGTTCTACCTTCCTCCTTTGTTCCAATCCCCCTTTGGATGATTGTAGTAGTTTGATTAGACTTGTGTATCCCTATACCATCAACTCCCACTATCCTTGCACCAAAGGAAACACTACTGCCCCTATCATGACATTCCCATGGGGTAAGTGCACCAAGGTGGTTCCCAAAAAGGGGACTTAAGTGGACGACTTTTTTCTGAAATAAGGAAATACTGACCTTGGACGTGAAATTGAGGATACTTACACTCAAAATTTTGAGATGGAACTAAAAGAAGGATTCAAGTGCTCCGAGTCTAATTTCTAAACTACTAATTTATTTTGAAAATGGTTGAAATTAAGGGGTTCAAACGAGGGGCGTACACAAATTGGTGTTGTTTTTGTCAGAAAAACATAACATCACAACTCTTGTACGACCCTCGTATGGTGAACCATGTTTTAGTATTTTTAAAATCACAATGATTAGAAGTTAGATAATAGTATGTAGTTGATGCACAATATTTTTGATAATTTTTTAATGAATATTTGATTTTTTACTAATTTGTGAAGTGGACATTTCGTGAAATACAAAATTTTGGCCGTGCTATCCCTACAAATTTTGGAAACTAATTGATTTTTTTTAATTTTTAATTTTTAAATTTTTAGAATGGAGTCTAGTTTCTAAAAATGTAATTTAATTTAAAAATCAATGAACAATTAATTTATAACGAAAAAATACCAAACACTACTTTTTGTCAAAAAAAAGACATATAGATAAAATAAATTATGGATGAAAGGCTTAACATTTTCAGAAAGTGAAAAAAATTACATCGTTGGATAGCTAAGAGAGAAACCAACATTACCCATTAGTTTGATTTTTTTTGATATTGAACCACGTGCAATCCTGACGGTGAGCACAAACTGGATTATGATAAATATGGTAGATTTTTGAAAAACACGTCTTTGGTTGTTGGGAATGCCCTCCAAGCCTTTGGGTTGGTATTCCAAGGCAAATACCAAGCCTAAGGCTTGATAATTCCCAAATCAAGATATAACGTGAGCGCGTTATAACACGCTCGCATTATATCTCACTTTTGACATGGTTTTGGCTTATGTGGGAAACATGTCAACTAAGACATAACACGTGCATGTTATAACACACTCACGTTATGTCTTCCTTTATGTTAAATGCCAATATATTGAATGTATGCTGATATATTTGTATGTTTGTATGTACATATATGCTTGTATGTCATGTATGTATGTATGCTTGTATGGATGTAAGATTATATGTACATATGTATTATGCTTGTATGTATATATTTATGTATGTGTTTAGACGAAGGGAGAATTTAGAGAGAGAGTCTAGAGAGATGGAGAGGGGGTGGAAGTGAGAGTTTAAGAGAGAGGGAGTGGGAGAGAAGGGGTTGGAGTGAGAGGGAATTAGTTATGTATGGTGGGAGGGATTGAGGGAGGGTGAGAGAGCGGGGGGTGGTGTTGATGGTGAAAATGACACAAACAACATTAAAACAAAATATTTCTACTCTATTTCTCCTGAAAAAGAAAGACAACATATAGTAGCCTAACTCCCAAGGTCCTGGTAGCTCGTTCTCAACTGTCTGGTGTCACTCAATCGGTTCATGCAACTGTAATGTTCAAGGGGCCTGTGTTGGTAACAAAGAATGAAAGCAATAACTCATTTTATCCAACTATAATTTTTAGTAAATCAAGGGGTTTTAAACAAAAGAAAAAGATAGATCAAAGGGTAAACTAGTAAATATGAACAAAATTCATCTAACATCCAGACCTATATCTTCAACATTGAATGTTTTCCAATCAGATCAAGAAAACCAAAGCATGATACAATTCACAAGATAACCTATACCATTGTATGCATCTAAGGTGCTTATTTTAATTTGCCTATCACAACTATTTCAAAGATTTAAAAGAATACACATTCATTCATTGCCAAGATCATAGATCAACAAACTTCAATAAATTTAATCCAATGATAATCTAACAAGATAATCCTTAAATCTGGTTTCTTCTAATGAATTTCATCACATAAGAAAATCTTATGCTTTAGCACAATCACTGGGATACAGATAGATTATAACTTATCAGCCTTATCAAGTACGACAACTCAATTCTAACACCATATTGCGAAAATCTATAATTTTGTTTAACTGTAAAAATCAAGTAACAATGTATCTTTCTAATCACTATGCAAAATTATATCTCCTAATATCAGGTAGGCCAATTCTATTCTCTATCAACTGACCCCTGCAATATGATACCCACAAAGTATTTATAGATATACAAAATTCGAACTCCACTTCTTTTTTAAGTCATCCACCATTTTAGGGTTTTACAATTGTCCTTGGAAACTTAGTTAAACTAGAAGAAAAGAGAAGAGAAAATAAGAAAGTCATGCACTCCAAAACTGTCAGTGCTGCATGCAACATGCAAAGAGGAAGAAAGCCATGCATGCAAGAGATTTATGCATGTGAAGTTGGTTCTGCAATAAACTCATCATAACTGGCGCACAATTTCTATAATACATATAATTCTGGCCCATCAACCCAACTATCTTCAAACTTAATTCACTCCAATTCTACTGTAGCAAACTCTCTCGTATCCTTCATCTTTGTCAACTCTCTTTAGCAGCCTTTATCTCTTCCTTGACATCCATCATCCCCTTTCTGCATGAGTCCTCTAAACCTTTCACCCCATTTCTCTTTTATCTAGCTCAAAGGCAGCCCTTCCTTTTTTAGTATATTAACATCTACTATGATAGCAATGTTGGCCTCCAAGTCCTCAAATTATTCAGTTATATTATTAACAATATCTTGGACCTCATTTCTATGCTTGCACAAGAAATCTGTTTTGAATCGGAGTATGCGAGAGGTCTTTTCCACAAAATCTTTATTATCCTCCTCGAGTATTGACTGTTCAAGAAGAGTAGTCAAAGGCAATGCACTAACCTTCTCCAATTTCTGACTATATTCTTTATATTCCTCTTCCTGCTTCTCCAATGCCTCAATATATTGATCCTTTTCTCTTATCAACTCTTCTGTCACTTTGTAAACCTCAAAACCTTCGACCAAAAATTCACCTACTTCTTGATTAATCTTGTCAACCCACCTATCTAACATCTCCGCTTTTCCCCTTTTTTGCACTAAATCATCTACCTCCTTTTTTCTCAACAAAATTGGAGTCTCAATAGCAGCTACCTGCTGTGATCTTGGAGAGGAGACACTTTTCAAAAAGGAATGCAATTGATCCAACTGAGCCTTAAGCTCATATTTCTTCTGCTTATCCTTTAACATCCTTGACTTGGTTGTCGAAGCTACCACGTCAATTAGATTCATCTACTGATTCTTGGTAGGCCTTCCCAAGTTAACAGTACTCAATTGATAATCCATTAACTACATGTCTCCTACCTCCTTTTCTGTCATTGGTATGGCACACTCAACCACAATTTCTCCCTTGTCCATTAGCTTGGTGGAGTGTAGGATCTTGGCCTTCTTTTTAGGCCTTTCTTGTTCAATCTCCTTCATCATATCCTCCCAATTGAGAGGTTGTGAATGTGTTATTGTTCTTTTCTATAGGTCCAATTTTAACCAAGTGGGAGCACTTGGAGCAGTAGTCATCATAGTGGAAGAAGAAGCAATAGTAGTAGTAGGGGGTGGTTGAACATTTACCTAGGATTGAGAATCAACCCTCGGTTCCTCTTGCTATTCTTGCACCACATGCATCTGTACAAGCTTTTCAGCCTCTTCCCCATCTTTCTATTTCTGTATCTCCTTACCTTCTTCTTCTTTCTTCAACCTTTCTTCCTCCTACCGTTCTCTTTCCAGTTTTTCTTTCTCCAATCTTTCCTTTTCTAATCTCTCCTTCTCTATCCTTTCCTTTTCTAGTTTTTCCTTATCTAGAGCTTCTTTTTCCAGTTCCTCTTTCTCTAACCTTTCTGTTTCTAAAGCTCTAAGCTTTTATGCCTTTTTCTCTTCTTCTTGTTGCTTTCTAACCAGCTCTTCAGTGTCCTTTTCCTTCCTCAATCGTTCTAATTCTTCTTCGTTTTGGTGAGCTTCCTCAACAAGTTTCAACTTGGCCTCCAAGACTTCTTTCTCCCTCCGGTGTCTTATCTTCTCTTCTTCAAGGTCATGAATCTTTTGTATCAATTTCAACTTATCATTTTCCTCCTTAACCTTGAGTTCATGCTCCTGTTGCCTTTGCTACCTCTCTACTTCATCAACTCTTGACTTAGCCTTAATTTGTTGCTGCTGTAGTATGGTATCAGCTTGTGTCTTGGCATCAATTAGCTTTTGCTTTTCTATTTCTTTGGCTTTTTCATCAGCATGCTTTCTAACTTCCTCAAACAATGCCCACTGCTCCTGTTGTGTCATTACCTGTTCAACATCCTCCTTTAGAGGCATATTCTCTTGCACATCCTTCTCTGACACAATCTCATCTGAGTCTGTTCCAACATCATGAATCTCTACCCCTTTTACCTTCATGGTTTCAACCATACTATGAAGAGACCCCTTTTGAACTTCTTTATTTTGTTGTTTTGCAAGTGGGAATTGAGTAGAAGATTCACCTATTGTAGGTGTTGAAACAATAGATCCTACTTGGGCATCTCCTTCTTGTGTCTCTGGTTCATCGTCTACTACTTCAAGCTCTATTTATTCAATGTCCAGAGGAAGAAACTCCAAAGGCTCTTTGGGAGGTGTCTTTCTTTTGAGCCTTTTATACCCTTTCCCTTTTTTAGGAGCTGGTCCTTAAGGAGCTTTGGTTCTTAAAACCAATCATTGAACACTTCTATCCAAGACTGCTCTTCCTATCTGCTTAATATCAATAGTTTCCTCACTATCCCAGTCAATTGGATCCAGGCTTTTAGTTCCAATGTTCAAAGCTTCATAAGATGGATCCAATACAACTCCATCATCCACCAAGGTGTCAGGAATATCATTCTTGACTCCGAACTCTGACATGAGTGAGATAGGTAATCTCTCATAACTCTTCTTTCTCAAATCATATTCATCCTGTCGGTCACTCTAGAAATCTTCTAACAAATTAAAATGCTTGTCAAATAGAGAAGGCAACAAGGTATTCATCTTACCCTTTGGGTCAAAGTGCTTCCTAGCTATGTATAAACCTAACTTCAACTGTATCAGCTCACTGTAGACCACCTTTGCTCCTACCAAATGCTTACAACTATACTCACCCAACTTCATGGGGAACTTGTGACATCCTGTCTTATGTTTTAATCCAAACCGAGCATTAACTCCAAGAGCTTGATATACAAATTCCATCAATACTATCCTATTAATGCAACACCTTGGCAACAAACATGGATGGCCTTCAAAACCAGCTAGCCTAAAATATGTAAACCTGGGGTATTGAATATACCAACATCCCCATTCTGCAATGAATGCCATGGACTCTTGACTTAGTTTGTACCCTGCATCTCCATTGAGTTGGTTAATGACCACATATATGAATGCATCATTAACCCTTCTGTATTGAGTCTCAACAAATTGTAGGGACAACTAGTTATAATTCTCCCCTACCTTCTTCTATCCATCTAACACTCCCATTATTCCCACTCTGTTCAAACCTGGGAAGATACCCAACCTTGCTATTGCATACACAATGTAAGAAGTCATAAAGAAGCATTGAGTTTCCTTGATGCTGGTCAGTTGATCATGAATAGCATCTAATACAATCATCAGCCAATCAAACTGATGAGTGCCATTTAAAATTATTTAGATGAAGGGAAACATCCACTCCATAAAATGAAAGGCATATCTCTTCCCAAAATCCCTAGACAACATCATTATTATATCTGATACTTCTTTATAGAAATCTACCCTTTTTGGTTGGTTTGCTAGCTTGGATAGATACTTCTTCTCTGTCTTCAACCATTTATTGTTTAAGTAAGACTTATTGGATTCCTTATATTAGATGTACTTCTTCAAGGCCTCTGCCTCATCCAACTGCACCAAGTTCTTGGGATCCAGGATAATAAATATACTTTGAAGTTCTTGAGGAGTAAGATCAATGATTACATTATCTTGGGAATACATGCATTGTTGGGTAGTAGGATTGTAGGCACTGGTTGCTGTTAATATCAACTCCAGGCATTGGATTGATAAGGAAATAGAGTGATATGAGCCAAACTAGAATCAATAATTCTCTTAGTTCTAGGGGTCACATCCTCATTGAATGTCTCAATATATGCCTCCTCAAAGTTGTACTAGCCCAAATTTGTATCAGTGATGGCAAACCAATCTGATTCTACTTTGCTCACTGTGACAAAAGGACTCCTATGGTTGTACCTTAAAGTATAAGGTAACTAGTTCTTCAAGCTTTATCTTCTTTGGTTTGGCTACTGCTTTTGATGTTCCTATAGGCCGGTTCCTTTGAGAGGCTTCTCCTGATGCTCTTGACATCCTCTTAGCTTTCCTACAACAAAACCTCTAGTTAGATCCTTGAACAAAACATCTCAAAACGTGTCTTTAAAATCATACCTTTTATACAGACATCGGAGGTGGACCTAGGCAGACAACATCCTAAATAAACTCCTTTTAAAAAATTGTCGAGATCGGAGTCGGAACTGTTACTGTCATTTTACTAACAAGAAGGGGGCTTAGAGTTGGAAATGAAATAGTCATCGGAACCAGAATCAGAACCGGAATGGAAACTGACTCAGTTTCCTTCAGATTTTTTTGTTTTCATATTCTATTTCGGTTCCGCCTCCGCTTCCACCAAAGTTAATCATTTTCATGAAACAAAGCTTCTTACTACAAGCGAAGTCGGAGATGGGATAGAAAATGGAATTGACACTAAACATTAAAACATATCCAAAACTCTAAATCAATTCCGATCCCGCTTCCGGCTATGTTGACCATGATGTCATCAATGATTTTATCCATTTAATGCGTAACTCCATAATTAAAGACCAAGGTCACATTAAACAAAATAAGGCTTAAAATATATACTGAAAGGACCACGCCCATATGACCATGGGGATGACTGTATTTTAGGGCATCATATTTAATTATCATAAACGCGAGCATAGAGATGCATAAAACCCTAATCTAGAAAATGCGATATAAAACTAGGGCACAGATTCAACCCCTCTATTTCAACCAGGTCGAATGCGCAAAAGATTCTAAATAAAAACTACCATTTTACTCAACCCTAACTCATTGCAAAAAACTAACTTAATCTACCTCACTATAAATACCTAACGAAGCATGACACGATCATGACAAAACGCGAAAATGACTGTGCCCCAACTCATTGAAAACTAGAAACGCAAGCACAAATGAAATCAAGAACAACAAACAAGGAAAGAAAAAAAAACACACCAACCTTCAAGAAAACAAACTTTCCCAAAGATTTAAATTAAACAAACACAAATAGAAAACATGAAAGCAAGAAAGAAAATAAAAGAAAACCAAGAATAGGAACCCTACCTCAAATGCAAACTTGGAAAACCTTCTGAAGAAATCACTAGCAACTATCTCCTCCTCTTTCAATCGACTCACTCAGATGAACTCCACAACTGCTCTCCTTCACTCTTCAATTTCTTAACAATGATAATAATAATGACCTGCTTAATCCCTAATCAAGGTAAAATTCAAAATTCCTACCTACGCATGGCAACTGTCATCAATGCATTAAATGTAGTTAGGTGGAGTCAAAATTGGAGAAGAACAAACACTTAACTATAGTGCGAATTGAGTCAAAAGTTAAAGACCAAGAAACGGCGGGAGAGGAATCAGAATGAAAATTGATTCGGAAACTTGAGTAATTTCCCAACTTCCTTCCCATTCCAGGTTCGGCTCAACTGACAAAGCATAAAAAAAACCAAAAACAAAATTGAAACAACCAACCGAAAAACCTAACACAAGGACCTAGTCAAAAAACCAAAGTTCAAAAAGCAGAGGTGGAGGCGAAATGGATTTTGGTTTTACAATTTTGAATAAATATCGACTTAACATCTGATCCGGCTCTGAGTCTAATAAAGACAAAACAAAAGGCCAAAAAGAAAGACTTTCGGGATGGGGCTCGGAACGAGTTTTGAAAGAAGTTTCAGAATGAGATTCAGTTCCGACAGACTAAACCAAAGAAAAAAAAAGTTCTTGAAACAAAAGACTCCAAACTTTGTTTGAAAACAACCGAAGATAAAAAAACACAAAGGGGGACCCATTTTGACCAAGGCAAAAGATGGGGTGGTTATGCAAGGCATAGCAGGTGGGAGAGAGATAATTGAGGGAGAGGGAGAGAGAGAGGGGGGGTGGGAGAGAGAGAATTGAGGGAGAGGGAGAGAGAAGGGGGAGAGAGAGAGACAAAGAGAACGAGAGAGTTATGTAGGTAGGGTGCTAAAGGGAGAGAATTGAGAGTGTGAGTGGGGTGAGAGGGAGAGACTTGAGAGATAGGTAGTGAGAGGGAGTGTGAGAGAGAGGGAGTGGGAGAGAGAGGAAGTGTGAGTGAGATACCTGAGAGAGGGAGAGGGTGTGGGAGGGAGTGACCTAATAAAGGTAGAAAAAAAGGGGGGTGGAGTGAGAGGGACTTATCTAGGTAGGGTTGGAGGTATAGATAGAGAGAGGGGAGAGAGACAAAGAGAGAGTTACCTAGGTAGGTTGCCAGAGGGAGAGACTTGAGAGAGAGAGGGGGTGGGAGGGAGAGACACGAGAGAGAGGGAGAGAGAGGTAGTGGGAGAGAGTGGGATAGAGTGGGAGGGACATAAAGAGAGATGGATAGAGGGAGCGAGAGAGGGTGGTAGGGATTGATTGAATGAGAGGTACGTAGAAAGAGGGAGAGGATAAATAGAGAAAATTAGAGAGGGTAGGAGGGAGGGAAGGAGGGAGAGGTGAGATGCATAGATAGAGAGAAAGTGATAGGGGTTGAGGATATAGGGTTGAGGGATTAGGGTGGAGGACCTATAGGGACGTTGGTTTCTAGGGTATTAGGGTTTAAGGTTTGAGGGTTGAGGGAATAGGGTCGATGGTAGAGGGTATTTGGTTGAGGGTATAGGGTAGAAGGTTTAAGGGTTTAGGGTTGAAGGGTTTGGGGTTAAGGGTTTAGGGTTAAGGGTTTACTTGGTTGAGGGTAGAGGGTTTAGGGTATAGGTTTGAGGGTATATGGTTGAAGGATTAGGTTCAGGGTCCAATGTAAGGGGTAGAGGGTTTAGGGTTTAAGGATTGAGGGTTGAAGGATTAAGGGTTGAGGGTTGAGAATTGAGGGTTGAGGGTTTAATGTATAGGGTGAAGGGTAGAGGGTTTAAGGTATAGGGTCGAGGGATTAGGGTTGAGGGTCCAATATACAGGGTAGAGGTTATAGGGGTTGAGAGATTAAGGGTTGAGGGTTTAGGGATTATGGTAGAGAGTTTTCTTGGATTTCATGGTATAGGGGTTGAGGGTAGAGAGTATTGGGTTGAGGGTTGAGGGTTGAGGGTTGAGGGTTGAGGGTTGAGGGTTGAGAGTTGAGGGTAGAGGGTAGAGGGTAGAGGGTTTAACAGTTTAGGGTTTAAGGTTTGAGGGTTGAGGGTCGAGGGTTTAGGTTGAGTGTTTAAGGGTTTAAGGGTTGAGAGATTATGGTAGAGAGTTTACTAAGTGGGTTTAAGGGCTGGGGGATTAGGGTACAAGATTTATGGTAGAGGGTAGAGGGTTTACGGGTTAGGGTTTAAGGGTTTAGGGTTTAGGGTTGAGGAATTAAAAGGTTATAGGGGTTGAGGGATTATGGTATAAGGGTTGAGGGTTGAGGGTTGAGGGATTCATAGGGTATAGGGGTTGAGGGATTAGGGTTTGAGGGTTGAGGGTTCAAGGATTAAGAGGGTATAGGGGTAGAGAGATTAGGGTTGAAGGGTTGAGGGTTGAGGGATTAAGAGGGTATAGGTGTTCATGGATTAGGGTTTAAGGGTTGAGGGTTGAGGGTTTAGGTATTAAGAGGGTATAGGGGTAGAGAGATTAGGGTTGAAGGGTTGAGGGATTAAGAGGGTATAGGGGTTCATGGATTAGGGTTAAAGGGTTGAGGGTTGAGGGTTGAGGGTTGAGGGATTAAGAGGGTATATGGGTTGAGGGATTAAGAGGGTGTAGGGGTTGAGGGGTTAGGATTTAATGGTTGAGGGTTGAGGGATTAAGATGGTATAGGGGTTGAGGGTTGAGGGATTAAGAGGGTATAGGGGTTGAGGGATTAAGGTTTAAGGGTTGAGGGTTGAGGGCATATATCTCAACCCTAATCCCTCAACCATCTATGCTTCAGCCCTAATTGCTCAACCCTCTCTCTTTCTCCCACTCTCCTAATCTCTCCCTCTCTCTCTTTCTCCCAGTCTCCCCCTCTCCCCCTCCATATCTATCTCCCCCTCTCCCCCTCTCTCCCTCCCCCTCTATCTTTCTCCCACTCTCCCCTTCTACCACTCTCCCACTCTATCTTTCTCCCACTCTCCACCTCTCTCCCTCCCTATGTATCTCCCACTCTCCCCCTCTCTCCATCCCACTCTCTCTTTCTCCCACTCTCTCCTTCTCCCACTCTCCCACTCTCTCCCTCTATATCTCTCTCTCACTCTCTCTTTCTCCCACTATCCCCCTCTCTCCCTCCCTCTATATCTCCCACTCTCCCTCTCCCTCCCACTCTCTCTTTCTCCCCTTCTCTCCTTCTCCCCTTCTCCTCTCTCTCTATCTCCCACTCTCCCCATATCCCTCCCACTCTATCTTTCTCCCACTATCCCTCTCTCTCCCACCCTCTCTCCCACTCTCTTTCTCCCACTCTCCCCCTCTCTCCCTCCCTCTCTATCTCCATCTCTCCCACTATATCTTTCTCCCCCTCTCCCTCTCCATCCCTCTCTCCCTCTTTCTCTCCCACTCCCTCTCCCTCCCTCTCTCCTTATTTCTCTCCCACTCTCTCTTTATCCCCCTCTCCCTCTCCCTCCCTCTCTCCGTCTTTCTCTCCCACTCCCTCTCCCTCCCTCTCCCTCCCTTCCTCCCTCCCTCTCTCTCAACCCATAAAATAAATATATTAATAAAACCATATTTCACATAACGCGCTCGCGTTATAACGCGAGAACATGTTTTACTCCACTAAAAACGGTAAAAAACTCTATATACCCGTGATTTCAAGGCCCACGGTTTGCATATTCCCCTGGTTCAGTGCGTGCTCTGACAAAAAGTAGATTTTTGATGATGTTGTGAAGTGTGCCAACATGTTTTTCACATTCCATCACCTTTTCCATGATCTTTCTACCACCTTTGCATGAAATAGAATATTTTCCATGTTGAAATACATATATTCTCAATTGAAGTTTTAATTCTATTGCAAACTGATATACAATTGAAGTTTGGAGGGGAACAAGCTTTTGAACAAGTCAAATTGTTGTGGAGTTTGAAGAAAGAAGAAGATAAGGCTACATAATTGGGTTGAACTCCTCCATTTGAAAGTCTATTTTTTTAGGTATGTGAAGTCTTTACACATTTTCTTTCATTCTATTATGGATTGCTTTCATTTTTGTTTGTCATTATAACCTTACGTTGTCAATGCACATTTTAAATTACCATTATATACACTTTCCAATTTCCATTTTAAACTTGAAGTAGAGCATCTACCAGGATCCAAAAATCATCAAGGGTACTTCTGACCCTAACTTAAATTCAAGAAGATCAACAAACAAACTCAATTATCTTTTCATCAAAACATTAGAACTTGGTTTCAACTCTTTTTCAGACTTAAAAAAATAGATTAAGCATCATAAAATTGATTGTAACAAAGGATACAGCTGATTAGAAACTTAGAACCATTCAACTCATTCATGAAACACTAATTCAAGAACTCAATGTTGTAACTTACATGGAAAAATAACAAAAAATCATGTGGAAGGTAACTACCAAACTTTATCCATACATCCAAGTCACTATAATCAACATGTTATTGATTGAAATAAACTAAATAAACATTCCAAATATCTCACCAAAATTCATCCTTTAAGACAACTCCAAGCCTCTCCCATTCCTTTGAAGGGTCCAAACAATTTCCAATACCTTTGCACAAATTGATGCAGTACAAAGGAAGAAATCAACACCTTTCTTGACACACTTATTCAACTATATTTCCCTTCACAAAATATTTGATTCATATACTCAAATTAACATTAAGAGTTCCCAATTCCTTAAGGACCTTCAAAAAACCTTGAAAATATTGAAAATAATTGATTACAATCAACTAGGATCCTCAAAACAATAATCAATGATTATGTCATTTACAAGTTGTCATAAATATTCCATAATGACACCATTGTTTACAAACACAACTATAATTCTTAAGGCACAACCAAACCATTATTTGCTTAAGAAATATTTGTTTGAGTTAGTACAAAAAAAATGAAACCTTTCAAAAGTCTGCCCTTGCAGACAAAATTAGTTCCTTTGTTCACTGTCCACATTACTAGTAGCCAAGCATTTGCAAACTGTCACATGTATCTCCCAAACCATGCACAGACTTCAGACTCTGATACTCATTTTTGATGCAGAGTTAGAGGACCCAAAACCATTCAAGATGTAAAATTTCCTTCAAGAGGAATATAAAAAGATTAAAAAGGCCTAATGGACCAATCCCAACACTCCTCCAAGTTGGACAACAAATAGAAACACTATTTCCCACATTTCACCCTCAGAATCTAGTTACTGTGCAAAACCAGTTTTGGGCCCTTAACTTTAAAAATTTCCAAAACACCAAGAAAATAAAAGAATGATTCTAGCACTGATTTCAGAGTTTTCAAGACGTTACTTAACCCATCACATGACTCCTTTGGGAAAAATTTAAGAAAACTGACCTTTTCACTATTCTAGGCCTCAAAGTAGGCCAATTTTACAAAGGAACTACCCTTAGATCCTCACACCAGACTTCCAAACACAAAAAAAATCTTTAATTAGGTCTCAAAACAAGATATTGTCTAGGTCTTAGGACCTTACTCGCTCAACTAGGCTTCCAATACAAAACCCCCCATTTTTTAATGCAAAGAGTGAGGGTTTATAGAAAATCTTATAGCTAGGCCTTCCTAGACCATTCCAAAGCATCAAAAATCTTAAAAATACCTTGCACAAGGTCAAAATTTCATTACATAGACCACTCCTTCAACACTTTATCAAAATCACTCCTTGGTTCCTCAAATTCTCATGGAAAAGTGCTTGTTTCAGCCTAAGAACCCCATCCGATTGTCATTAGTTTCATTCCAAGGAATTTTAAACAATAAAAGACCCTAATCTAACAATTTACATGCCATCCCACCAAGAAAAAAATCATAAAAGTAGGTGGGATGGTCATTTCATAATTAAATCCTACTCAAACCCTTGACTGGCTTGAAATGAGCAGTTTCAGAAAATTGTCAATTGCTCCCTTCAAACATATTGTTAAGCCCTCATAACTGATGCATTAGAGAGTTAAGACATGTTCCTACAATATTATATTATTTTTGTACCAAGGGGAGGCTGTACAGATCCGTACAAGTGCAAAAAAATCAATGAATTTATGGAAAACAACATTTTTTAATCATAAAAATGGATTTCAAAATGAACAAAACTCCTCCCTTCGATCCAATGGAGGTTTTTAAAACCTTTTTCAATGAAAACCAACTCCCCCCAATGCCTATAACTAACAAACAACCATCTTTGAAAGCATATAACCGGTACATGGAAAATGTCTTTAATGACCCTCTTACAACATGGAGATACCCAAAATTGAATCAAATTTGAAAATGGAAGCGTAGATTGTCAAGGTGCTCCTGCACCACAAACTTATCAAACACTCACAATTCCATTACACTCATTATTTTTCAGAATCAACATCATGGTTATTCAGTTTCACATAGAAATGTGCTCTAGCCAACCTAGTGCTTCCATAGTTTGTACACATTTGTCTATGCTAGGTTAACTTTTGTACACGATGATTGTAAGTATTATTTAAATGAAGTCTTGAATGAAATATATTTTTCAATTAAATTGAATGGATACATTTTTTAGGAACTAGTATTTGTCTCATTACCATGGTAGAAATTAAATTATTGGCCATGCCGAAGAAAAAGACAAAGAGGAAACTAACAGAGGAAAAGAATGAAACCTTGAAAGAAAAGGAGAGAGTTTGGGTGGCAGCATATCGTGAAAAGAATAAATTGGAAACGATTGACGAAATCAACCTGATTGTAGAGAAACCTCAACTATCAAAAAGAGAATGGGAATTGGCAGCACAACAGGCACGGATGTGAAAGCATCGTTGAAAGAAAGATTTAGATACCATAGTTTGAGACACACCCTCTACGACAAGTGAATATGAAGGGAAACCATTAAGAACAAGTGAATATGGAGGGACACCATCTAGCACAAGTGAATATCAAGGGACACCATCTACTACAAGTGAATATGGAGGGACACCATGTACCACAAGTGAATATTGTTGAACACCATCCAACACATCTCAAGTTGAGAGTACATCATCACTCAGAATTGATGATGAAGGTATGCCATCATCCCCACGTGAACCTCAAGGTATGTCTTCTTCTCCACCCTCGATCGAAGGTATGCAATCTAGCCCACCTCAATTAAATATTGATGAAATTCCTAATGTTGAGATGTATGTACCTAAGAGAAAACCACCTAGAATTTTGCATAGAAAGCCAAAGTATTTGATTAATATTGATGATTAGATTTTGCAGCACATGGAAGGTAAGATTTTAACACATGCTTGTAGAAGATATGCTGATAAGATTTGGGAACGATTCTTTGAAAGGATAAATGAGACTACAAGGTGTCAACTATTTGTTGAAATGATGTGAGGTGTAAAGTATAGGAACATAATGAAGACTCTTGGGTTGAGAACATCAAATGCATCGAGTGAAGACACTATTGTGAAGAATCTAATGGATGCTTATGAGAGTGTGGGTAAGACCTCACACTCAAAGGATAGTAATGTCACCTGGCGTGTCATTACATTGATTTTGGTAAGCTATCAAACAAAGAAAGCTCGTCTAATTAAAAATAATAGTGGACAAACAAGAATTATTAGATTTTTTTTTTATCAAGATCCATTTAAAGGAGACAAAGAATTGAGGGCAATGATTCAAATGAATTATGGGAATTCTCGGGGAGACTGTCACGAAAAGATAAAGAAGTTGTCGAAACCTTGAGAATACTAATTGAAGAGTATTGGAAGAATAACACAAGGCCATCTCCAAATCAAAGGGATGTTGTAAGAAGGATAATCGATAGTCGGAATCGTGAGCCACATCCAAAGATTTTTTTGGATATGACTCAAACCCAATGTTTTTGAAAATTTGAAAATGATTATCCTCAAATTAGTATTTCTCAAAGATTTTTTGAAATTATTAAACCTTTTTATGTCAAGATAAATCACACACGCACTACTTATTTTTGTAGACTACATATTTAATTTTCTAACCATTATGATGTTTATCATTCTATATGTTTAGATTTGCATACTAATGATGTTTTTCAAGATTGTGGCATAGAAGCCCCACCAAAATCTTCAAGAGAGTTCTTATCAAATTTTTTATGTGAAATAGAGGATGGCCAGATATTCTATAGGACAACATGCTTGGATGGTTCATGCGAGCGTTGCGGTGGCTTCCAATGTATGCTAGTATGTCAACATATGGAAAGCACAAATGAGGTGGGACAAAAACTAGTAGAGTTTGGGAAGTATAAAATAGTGGTATATGCTACAAAAGATGGGTCTCAAGAAAAATTATTTGACTTGGTTATTGAGAAGATTCTAGTGCACCAATTTATGACCACATTTCATGACAATATACTGTCTGAGTATGCAATGCATACCCATAAAGCCTGATGGTTGGACATGCAATTCAAGCTATGCAAAGACACCTTTCTAGTTAGAAGCATAGTATTCATGGTTGAATTTGTGGAGAACTACAATCTACAACCACAACATGAGGTGCAGTCACAATATTACAACTCCACACAAGTTTCAATATTTGTGCACATAGCATTCATTCACGCATCTAATAGTACAGATGAGAAAAGTAAGGTATTGAGGGAGTACCACATTACGTTAGTTATGATCGCATGAATTCTCCAGAGTTCATGCAAGGTTGCTTCAAGATGTTCTACAGTGGTTTGGCTCAGAGGGGCATAGAATACGATCAACATATAATATGGTCTAATAACTATGCAACACAGTTCAAGAACTCACGCATGTTCTACTATTTGTGGAGGATGCATGTCATTACAGGTGTTCAACATATGTGGAACATTTGTGAGGCCAGACATGGAAAGGGGGAGCATTATGGTGCAGGAGCATGCGTGAAAAGAGCATTAGCACAAGAAGAGTTAAAGTATAAAGACAGTGCAAAATTGACAGATGCAAAATCAATGATCGAGTGGTGTAATGCTTTGATGGGTCTAGGTAATGAAGGTACGTCTTCAATTCATAGATTTTTTTGGTTGATGAATGATACTAACATTCCACCATATGAAGACTGTTGCACACTAATAGGATCGAGTGATGTACACTCTTTCCTTAGCTCAAATGTAGGTTCATAGAGTATTGATACGTGAAAGATGGCATGATTTTGTTCTTCATGTACAATGCAAGCCTGGAATGATTGTGAGTCAGGGGAGTGGGTTGACAAATAGTTCACAAGTTATCTTAGCCCACTTCACACGTATCACCCTCCGACGACATTGGAACTGACATAGATAGAATCATCGACCGACTTTGACCACGTATCAGATCTAGTTCAACCAGGTGATATATTTAGTTTCTTAGTTGTTGAAATTCCATATCATTATCTTACTTTGTACTGTATTCGTAATGTTGACAAATTTCAAGAGATTTTCTGCACATATCAATGCAGGGCATGTTTATGCAGTTATTGCAGATGAAGACAATGAAGAGGGAACAAAATATTACTTGTGTCATTGTGTTGAGGCCAAAAATAAATTGGAGGCCCTAGTTATAGATGGAGAAAACATCGAATACCCTACAAGCTCAATTGTGGTTACTGGAACATGGCTTCGAAGGTACACATTCAAGTGTTAAACATTGGCTATTTTAAGAATTTAACATGCATCACAAGATTCTTCATTACTTGAACCTTGTTGTGGCATACAATGTTCATTTGAACAAATATGGGGGTAGACCTTTGAACAAGACCTTGTGGAAGGTCCGTGAGTTTGACCATGAGGCAATACTTGACACAATAAAGAGTAGAGCAGACCCAGATGGTTCGTTGGATTAATTTTTAAGTATATGCACATTGGTTCTTATTAATTTATACTTGTATGCACATTAATTTGTTTGATGCCAATGCTATCATATTATTTTACAATGATTGGTGTCCCCTAAAAATGCAAATATATGAGCCATCCAAGAGAATGTCAGCCAAAAAAACAATGCAACATCCTTATTTTGATGCCTGCATGCAACATCTGTAAGTGCCTTCCATCTATTTTTATTTCATTTCCATTTTGGATGCTCTTTCTTTTTCTCTTTTACTTTGCGTATTTGTAAGTAAACTACTAAAAATTGATTGATCTCTCATTGCAAGGAATGCTAATTTAAGAGCCATCAAAGAGAATCTCAGCCAAAAATGAAATGCAACATCCTTATTTTGATGATTTTGACAAATCTCAATTTTTATTTCAAGCTATTATAAAAGAGTGTGTGAATATTAGCGAGGGAATCTCAAGTTACTCAATTGAAGTTAACCTCACAGTGAGCACCTATGATGTGGACATTTAAAGAGAATCTCGAATGTATGAGTGACATTGTAAAAGATCCGTGAGAATGAACTGCTTGAGAAATTGTAATAAGATTTACTTACATAATGAGATATACTCAAATATTTTAAGGTTGGAGTTCATGTTTGGTGTAGTAGCACCTTGTTCTGTAAATTCCTTCAATAGGAAAATTTGCAAAATTTTAATTTTCAAATGTAAACAATGTGAAAAAGGTCATATAAAGGTCATGTAAACAATTTGCAACTTTTGTTCTGGAACTTGTGTGACCAAGCGGACTATTCCAGCACATTCAAATAGGTATTTTTATGCTAGGCATGGTCCTCTTTATCACCAAAACACATGGAATCACTCCGAGCTATGTTCCATCGGATCGATCCCTTAAGGGTCCACAGTGCAAAATGGCTGCAAACTTCAGCATGCTATTAATTGGATACTGTGAAACTTAGAGAAACTTCTCGTTTAATCCTAAAGGATCATGTTGGGCCCCTCTAGAAAAATCTCTCTTGATTTTGTCTATCTCGGACTGGTTTTCTCGTGGCGCGGATTTTCACTTGATGGAAAAAGTGTCAAATTCAAGCTTTGCAAAGTGGTGCAACTTTTTCTCTGACCAAAATAACTGCTCGAACGCATTCAAATAGGTATTTTTATGCTAGGAATGGTCTTGTTTTGCACTGAAACACATGGAATCGCTTCGAGCTACATTCCACCGGATCGATCCCTTAAGGGTCCAAAGTGCAAAATGGGTGCAAAATTCAACACGATATTACTCGAATACTGTGATGCTTAGAAACTTGTCGTCTGATCCTATAGGATCGTGTTGGGCCCTATTGGTTCTCAAAAATGTAGGTTTGAACCACAAGAGGTTGCCAAAATCTCATAATGCTTTTGGCCAACGTACAAGGCCAATTGATGCAATTGAACCTTCTTCTCTTTAGGTTCTGCTAGACCAAGGTGGGTGTACCTATATGAATGATGCAGATTGAAAGATGTGTTTCTTGGCTGAGAAATCTATCCACAATGGCAAGTGGAAGCGAATAGATGAAATCACTACAAATAATCCTACTCCTACTGCACAAATGAAAGGATTTGAATAAGTTGCTTGTTTATGAATTTTATCTCTGGGTTGAGGCATATCAGTGCCTTCTATCCACATGGGAAATGGAGTCAAATACTATGAATTATGTGTTTTTTTACTTCTCTGTCTTGATTCTAGCTGTTAGGAACTTTGAAAATGAAACCTAATGACTAGAATATGACTTCATTATTTTATGGCTTGCATAAATAGTGCTGGAATATTTTCTTATTAGGTTCTACTTCAACAATCCAAAAGAAATACTAAATCATTGTGACTTGTTTAAAATAATTTTAACTCTGACTTGCAGACACCAATCAACCAAATCACACAAAGTGAAATTTACATTTAGATAAATCAAACATATGCTTGATACATTGATTTAAATGATTTAAGACTTCAAGTTGGAGACAACCCTCACAAGAAATATAAATTATTATATCACAACAACTCAAAACAAAAAGAGTTTCACAAATTCAAAACGATCTATCCATTGAATCTGCTTCAAAGAAAGTCAGTACATTATTTGCATTCTCCAGTCCACTCTTGGGAAAAAATCTAACCCCTATTCTCACTCCTACCTCTCGTCTCTCCCTCTTTTACAACAAATTTATACAATATAATTCGAAGAGTCACAACCTTTCAGTTTTCTATTACATCCATTCCCATTCCATGGCATAAATTAAAATATTTGATTATATTTCCTTATCGGCAAATCACATATTTAAAACTATAGTTAAGCTTTGATTTTACATTAATATATTTCTGCCCTTTTATTTTATCACTTTATACATTGCTGCGAATTCTCCTTTTATGCCTACCGCTTTACCGCGGTTAAACTATCTGCACCCCATGGTATGGCGGTTATTTGAATTTTCATGCTACCTCCTCCTCGCTTACTTGTTACTGCACTACCGCGGTCACTGTTGTACCTAGCTGCGGTATCGCAGTGTCCATGTCGTTGACTGCTAACGGTTTTACCGTGCTACCACAGTCTTCATTGGAGCCCACCACGGTATCACGGTAACCACATTAACTGCTCCCTTCATCGCTTACAAACCGTCCACCATAGTCACCATGGTCTACTCAGAGACCGTCTGTGGTACCGTGGTGGCTTGCCCTTCACTACCTGCCAACCGCTACCACGGTCACCACAGTCTGTGGTTTGACCATGCGCGGTAGAGCGGTAAACACTTTATGCCTGCTCCTTAACCGCCACCGCCATATCGCGAGCCCATTGTGGGAGGCCGCAATATAGCGGTATATGATACAAAAGGAAATATTATGGCATGGGTATAAGACATATGTTGATTTTATGAATGGCGATAAAATTTATTAAAGAAGCACGAGTGATAAAATGAATTTTATATGAAAATGATAGGAAAATGTGAGGGCGAAATGGGGAAACCCTTAGTTTTTCCTATGGAGTTTTTAAGTTCTAACAGGCCCCTCTACAAAACTCTCTCTCATTTTGGCTATCTTGGAGTGGTTTTCCTGTGGTGGTGGATTTTCACTTTGAAAAAACATCAAATGCAAGCAGTGCAAAGTTGCAAAGTGGTGCAACTTTCATTCTGCAACTTGTGTGACCAAGCGGACTATCCCAACATGTTTGAATAGGTATGTCTACGCTAGGCATGGTCCTCTTTCACATCGAAACACGTGGAATTGCTCCGAGCTATGTTCCACCAGATCGATCCCTTAAGGGTCCAAAGTGTAAGATGGCTGCAAAATTCAACATGCTATTACTTGGATACCGTGACACTTAGAATCTTCTTGTTGAATCCTATAGGATTATATTGATTCCCTCTAGAAAAACCTTGCTCAGTTTTGGCTATCTCAGAGTGGTTTTCTCATGGTGGCGGATTTTCACTTGATGGAAAAAGTGTCAAATTCAAGTTGTGCAAAGTTGCAAAGTGGTGCAACTTTCGCTTTGCAACTCATGTGACCAAACTAACTACTCCAATGCATTCGAATAGGTATTTTTATGCTAGGCATGGTATTGTTTCACATTGAAACATGTGGAATCGCTCTGAGCTACGTTCCACCGGATCGATCCCTTAAGGGTCCAAAGTGAAAAATGGCTGCAAACTTCAGCATGTGATTACTCGGATACCGTGATGATTATAAAATTATCATCTAGTCCTATATGATTTTTCTGGTCCCCTCTACAAAAACCTCTCTCGGTTTTGGCTATCTCGGAGTGGTTTTCCCGTGGTGGCGGATTTTCTCTTGATGGAAAAAACATCAAATGTAAGCAGTGCAAAGTTGCAAAGTGCTGCAAGTTTCATTCTGCAACTTGTGTGACCAAGAATAATGTTCCAACATGTTTGAAAGGTATTTTTATGCTAGGCATGGTCCTCTTTCACACCGAAACATGTGGAATCGCTCCGAGCTATGTTCCATCGGATCGATCCCTTAAGGGTCCAAAGTGCAAAATGGCTACAAACTTCAACATGATATTACTCAGATACCGTGATCCTTAGAAAATTCTCATCTAATCTTATAGGATTGTGTTGGACCCCTCTACAAAAACCTCTCTTGGTTTTGGCTATCTCGGAGTGGTTTTCCCGTGGTGGCGGATTTTCACTTTATGGAAAAAGCATCAAATGCAAGCATTGCAAAGTTGCAAAGTGGTGCAACTTTCATTCTCCAACTTGTGTGACCAAGTGTGGACTATTCCAACACATTTGAATAGTTATTTTTATGCTAGGAATGGTCCTCTTTCACACCGAAACATGTGGAATCACTCCAAACTATGTTCCACCGAATCGATCCTTTAAGGGTCCAAAGTGCAAAATGGCTAAAAAATTTAGCATGCTATTAGTTAGATACCGTGACACTTAAAAAATTCTCATCTAATCCTATAGGATCATGTTGGTCCCCTCTAGAAAAACCTCTCTTGGTTTTGGCTATCTCGGAGTGGTTTTCTTGTGGCGGAGGATTTTCACTTGATGGAAAAAGTATCAAATTCAAGCTGTGCAAAGTTGCAAAGTGGTGCAACTTTTGCTCTGTAACTCGTGTGACCAAACTAATTGCTCCAACACGTCCAAATAGGTATTTTTATGCTAGGAATGGTCTTTTTTTCACTGAAACACATGGAATCGCTCTGAGCTACGTTCCATCGGATTGATCCCTTAAGGGTCCAAATTGCAAAATGGCTGCAAAATTCAGCATTCTATTACTCAGATACTGTGATGTTTAGAAACTTATCATCTGATTCTATAGGATTTTGTTTGGCCCCTCTACAAAAACCTCTCTCAGTTTTGGCCATCTCGGAGTGGTTTTCTTGTGGTGGCGGATTTTCACTTTTGATGGAAAAAATATCAAATGCAAGCAGTGCAAAGTTGCAAAGTGCTGCAACTTTCGTTCTACAACTTGTGTGACCAAGAAGACTATTCCAACATGTCCAAATAGGTATGTTTATTGTAGGCATGGTCCTTTTTCACACCAAAACACGTGGAATTGCTTCGAGCTATGTTCCATCAATTGCTTAAGGGTCCAAAGTGCAAAATGACTGCAAACTTCAGAATGTTATTACTCGGATACCATGCTGCTTAGAAAATTATCGTTTGATCAAATAGGATTATGTTGGGCTCCTCTAAAAAAATATTTCTTAGTTTTGGCTATCTCGGAGTTGTCTTTTCGTGGTGGCGAATTTTCACTTGATGGAAAAAGCATCAAATGCAAGCAGTGCAAAGTTTCAAAGTGGTGCAACTTTCGTTCTACAACTTGTGTGACCAAGCAAACTATTCCAACATGTCCGAATAGGTATATTTACACAAGGCATGTTCCTCTTTCACACTGAAACATGTGGAATCGCTCTGAGCTATGTTCCACCAGATCGATCCCTTAGTTTGGAGGAGTGCAAAGTTGCAAATTTGTAAGTTACTTAAAGCAACAAATTTGAAATGCAACGGTTATTTGTTTTGAAAGTTGGTTTTTAGTTAGTTGAGGGCATAGATCAGTTAGAGAATGGTGTATAACACTATGTAAATCCTTGAGAGGCTTGAATGGAGGTTGTTAATGAACTTTTGGAGAAGATCAAATAAGAATTATTCACACTGTTCTCTATTTTTTAGATTTTTTATACAAACTTGTTGATCCCGTACTTGGTACGACCTCCAGCTTCTTGTACGGTCCCAAGGATCACATGGATTGAAAGAGGGCTGAGTTCACAAGAAACCATCTCTCATGATAATGAATGGCCCACTTAGCACTCATTGCATCTAGGTGATGCTTACAGAGGTGAGGCACTAGGCCTTCCCAAGAGGTCACCCATCCCAGTACTACTCTAGCTCAAGCGCTTAACCATAGTTTTTTCCCCAAGGTTAAGCCCACTTATCTTACAACCCCATTTTCAAAACCTTCAACAAGTGTTGTGCCTTATGAAACATTCATTATAGAGCCCCTTTATCTCATCAATTGATAAGTAGGAGGTATTTTCTACAATGTGTCAAATTGTGATATTTCTACCAGGATTCAATTGTGTAGTTTTCGAGTATAAAAGAGAATAAGAAGGGAAGATCAAGGTAATGAATTTGAAGACTTATTTTTATTATTGAATTACCTAGTGTGGGATTGGTCTATATGAGCAAAAAGCTATAATATGGGAGTATACATTTCAATCATATAATCTGGAAAGGACTCAAAGTAAGATGCATGAGTACAAAGTATCGATCAAGAAAGGCATCCCAATTCTCAAGGCCTATATATCCATGATAGGCATATTCGTATTCAAAGCTAGCACATGATTTTAATTGATTAATTAGAAACAACTATTATATTTATTTATCAAATTTCCATTATCAAATTAATATTTGAATTAGACTTCATATTTAGAATTTATTTCATTTATAATTTGGGGACTCCATTACTTATCTTAATAATATTGGATGACAACCTTTGTCAATCCAATAATAAATAAATAAAAAATTTATTGATCCAAAGCTCGAGTCATTATAGTGGTATTAGAGTGAATGAACCTGCCAGCCTTTGGGTGTTGCAAAAAAATGACTTTCCATTGGAAGCATGGCAACCGATGATAGTGGTTGGCAAGATTACTTTATGAATTAGGTAGTAAGCTTAGTAGTTTATCTTAAAGGAATGCCATTATGGTCACATTGAAAATAATAGAAGAATGTTTAAGATTTATTGAGAAATCATTTGTAGTATTAGATATAGCTCTAGCTTCTACAGTATTACACATGATTACAGGTAGTTTCAAAGATCTGGATGACATCAATAGTTTGCATTACTCAAGAAGGATGAACATCTTAAAGAAATTTGTGGAAATCGGGACAAGTAACCTTCTTGTGGACTTAGGGTTGCAATATTTGATCTACAAAATATTCCACCATTTCTTCAGTAGGATCAAGAACACACATAATGAAGGTGTGTTTGCAGCCATAAAATATTATGGCTCAAACGATCCAGAAGAGTGATGTTTTATCTCGACCAACCATATCTATACTATGGTTTTTTTGGAAACAAGGATGGGTTCTCTCTTCATTGGAATATACATTATTCCTCGATGTGTTCACACTAGTGTTACAAGACTTGGACTCGCCTCAGACTTGACAAACCAATTTTTGACTTGGACTCGGGCTTGGAGCCAGGACTCGACAAATAGAAGAACCTAAGAAATTCAAAGATTTTTAAGATTTAAAACTTGTTTCATGCACTCTTTAATAAATAAAACTTAAAGACACAATAGCATCATCAAATAGAAATTACTATGATCCTATACATAAACATACATCAATCACATAAGTATAAGCGCAAATTTTAGCTGAAGGAAATAACACATTGAGATATATAAATATTGTGATATTGCTATTAGGATTCAATCATGTAGTTTTACAAGTCAAACTCATTGACCCATGATTCATGAGTAGTGTTTCACAAGAACCCATCTCTCATGATAATAAATGGTTCATAAGGAGGAAGATAAATCTTCATACATTTCTTCCATCACAAATGAGATAAGTGCTTTGTTTCATGAAGGTCATGAGACAACCATTAATGGGGAGTGGATACATGAAGAACCGATGGAGAATGATAATGGCTTCAAACCTGCTATAAAGGATAATTTTTTCGTTTCAACAATGCAAGAGTTTTTTGGTTTGAATACCAAAATGAGCCTATGAAGAATGCATGTGAAACTCCTTTTTACCTTGAGGTTGTTCTTACTCCATCTCAAGGATCATGCATTGAGGATGACATAGATCAATGCTAGGGATAACTAATTAATAATTATACACGTGAATAAGTCAAGCATGTACATGTCAATAAGGGAAGTACAAGTACTCAAAAACACGTAAGCCTCAAAAAGTATACACACGAAGACATAGTATACACAAATTAAAACAAAGTATATGATGGAATACAAGGTATACGCATGAAAACACATAAGCCGCAAAGTATACATTCGAACGCATGTAAGTCACAGAGTATACATGTAAGTTGTAAAGTATACACTTGAATACACGTAACTCATATCTATTGAACCATCAATTTAGAATGCAAATATGGGCATGCATCGATAAAAGATATTTGTATTAACCAAATAGCCATGTAGGAATACATCAATATATGTCGATATAAGTATGAAATATATGTACAAAATAGCCATATAGGCTTACAAGAATGCCATATAGGCATACAATGTCAAATATGTGCAATAAAAAATATGTACAAAACTACCATGTAGGCATACAACAAAGGGCTCTGGAATCAAAAGTCATTTCTCTCCATGCCTTGGAAATAAAATATTTCCTTTTCCTTTTTGATTGGATGGTGATAGGTTTGTCATTCTTTTTTGCTGCCCTCGTAGAGTGCTCCTACTGCTCCTCCTAGGGTTTAGTTCATGGTGAAGTTTGAACTATTACAATAAGAAGTAAATACATGAATATATAGAAATTACAATATAAAAAATGATATATTTGACAAAATAATCACTTACTGCTATCTCATGATCTCTCTCCATGAGGGAAATATTCTCACGCCCATGCTCAGGCATGCTCAAGCCCTATATAAACCATACAAATAGAAATTAAACTACGCGAATCAATAATGGTTTGATTTTTCACTAACTAACATCTATAACAACAAATGTAACTGCAAATTTATTAATTTTCCTCATACCTCTTTTGTCAGAGCCATCGAGAATTTTATAGTAGATGTCACACCAATATACATTGTCCTCATCACATTCAGAGGTGTATCATCTCACAACAACTGAAAATAAAACAACAAATTATTCAACGTAATCAACGATGTGCATATAAACTACACAAATCTATTAAGTACTTGATTCATTAGTTAAACTCTTTATTCTATTACCTGCATGTAGGTTTGAGTAAATCCACCGCCATTGGGAAGTGTTCCATCAAAACCTCTAATATTAGTCTATTCAACATCCAAAATCGCATATTAAATTACCATTCGTAAAACAATGCTATTAACATGCAATAAATTTATAATTGTTTACTAGTTACATACCCTAGCCATAGGTGTACTACAAAAATAAGTTGGTGGGGGGCTGGTGTATCCAGTCTCAACACTGTGACCCTGCAATTTTATTAAAATCATAAAACATTTTTAGTTGATCTTGTATTTCAAAATCAAAATTTAATAAATTAAATTAAATTAACATGCACTACGTTTTACCTGGCTATCAATGCCATATGCCTGATGCAAAATGCCAGCTGTCCTCTCCATCTCCATAGCTATAGACGGATCCTACGTACCAGCCTCCTGAGTGTCGATGGGGTCATATGAACAAGTAGCCCTGCAATATTGACACACATGTGTTTGAAGGCCACCACTCGAAGACTCCCCTGGATGGCACTGTAGAATAGGGCTAGTATGATGGATGACACTCTGGGTCAAAGTGCTGATTGCCTACAATGTCTCTATGTCAGCACTTTCCTTCATGACAAAGGCATAACAATGTTCTCACGAGGTGGCCTAGCGAGAGCTCGTCTACCTTGCCACGTAAGGTTCGGCTGTGCACGAGGTATATCTTGAGCTGACCCACCACTTCTCCCTTGGAAATCCCTCATATCAAAATAATTTGGGATTTTGTTGTAATATGAACTCACTGTATAGTTTCCTAAGGAAATATTGTAGGACCTCGCAATTGTTTCATGGTGGGTAATCAAAGATCATGTATCACCTATCATAAAATTGGTCCCTAATCTGTTGGTGGTGGCACCAATGGATATGAAACCTCTTCGCATTGAGGGTAAGATTTTGATTTGTGCGTGGGTCGATGAATAATGAGCACAAATCAACTTTTGTAATTTTTAAATCCTTTACATCCTTGTATGATAGTTTATTTGCATAATAATCCTTAGCCGCTTGCCTCCTATCTTGACATCGAGTTATTTGTTTGCTAATTGAATCTACATTTTTTAACATATCTTTCAATGAATTTGCTAAGGTCATTCTTTCTATGGTTGAACCATTTGGATCACTCAACCTATTGATCAAATCCTCAGTTTTCTTTTTGCTGTTCTCAATTTCACTCATTAAATTTTGTTGAGTACCAGGAGGGGGTTGAGTGATTGGTGGAGGAGGTTGATCTTGTGGTTGATTTTGATCTTGAGGATTTGGTTGGTCTTCCTATTGAGGATTTCGAGGGTTTGTAGGTTGATTTGCATCTCCTAAAACTTCAAACAAATATATATCAAATTCAACCTAAAACTAATAAATTCAACCTAAAACTAACTAATTCAAAACAAAAACCATAGAATCCTTACCTTTCACAGCTCCTCGTCATCATGGTGCCATCATTGCAAAGAAATATCAATTGTTGGTGAAGAAATTTGTTGAATTTATCCTCCTAGAACACAAGCGTGAAATTGTGGGGGTTTTGGCTGCGGCTGCAAAAAAAGACAATCAAAATGCTAATGACAAATTTGTGTTTCTTTTTTTGCTTTTAATAGTCAATAATGCGAGCACATTATAATGCGCTTGTGTTATTGGTTTGTAGTTTCCGAGCCTTAGTCTCGACATAATGAGTCATAATGCAAGTGCATCATAATGCGCTCGCGTTATGGATTTTCAAATTTTTTTTAGAAGGTGTCCACGAAAATGCTACCCATTTCCATGCACTTGCCCCATGCCAATCCATCACTATCTCAACCTTCTCATCTGGTTCCTTCTTCATATATTCTTCTACAAAACCTCTAAAATTATTCTTCTCATTTGTGACCACACTAACCTCCTTAATCTCACCTTTTCTTTCCAACATATAAGTTTCTTTCAAATGCTCATCCTTGTCACCTTCAAACTTTTCCCTTCCAAGTGCTTTCTTCTGAAATATGACAAGCTTTGCTACCTTACCTTTAGAATCATCTTCCAACTCTAAACTTCTAGTTGTCCTTGCATCATTTATTTTTTCCTTTCCTATTTTCCTAACACCAATAACCTACTCCATATCTATAAACATACTGTCCTTGTTGTCCTCAAGCCTTAAAGGCTCCTTTTTGCCAAAAATCACAACTTTGGATTTACCTTTATCTCTTGTACTGCCCTGCAAAGGAGTTAGTTTGAAACTCTTATCATCCTTCCTAATTTTATAGGTGTTCTCCAAACCATCATATATGAACCTTCTATCAAATTTCCATGGTCTCCCCAAGAGAAAATGGCAACAATCCATTAGTAATATATCACACAAGACCCTATATTTGTACTCCCCAATATGGAAATCCACATAGGCTTGCTCATTCACCACTAAGGTTTGACTATTATTCACCCAAGAAACTTTGTAGGGTACTATATGAGGAATCTTCTCTAGGCTTAATTTATCTACCATCTCCCTAGATACCATATTAGCTTGAGAACCTGAATCAATGACCACTTGATATACCTTACCTCTACACTTGCATTGAGTTCTGCAGAGACTCCTTCTTTGTATCAATTCTTCCTCCTTAGGCACTTGCAACAAATTCCTTCTTACCATAAGTGCTTCTCCCTCTTTTGGATCAGCAGGTTTTCTTGAACTTTCACACTCTTCTTCTTGGATCAGTTGCATTCTTCTTTCACTCTTCCTATCACCACTTGGCATTGAACCTTGATTTTGAGGACACTTAAAAACTGGGTGTCCAAATTCTTGACAATTGTAGCATCTCCCTGAAAAAGTGTTTTCATTTCTTCCTCCACTAAATCAGCCCCTTGTGCCTCTCCATCCACCTCTAAAATCAGATTGCTCTTGATCCTTCTTGACATCTCCTTGACTCTCATTTTTTGGCTTTGAATCAGGGTTAAATACTCTACCTCTAGAAGTGTTGCCTCTTCCTCTTACTACCTTCTCTTGTCTCCTCTTTAGTTTTTCTTTTGCCCTCATAGTCATTTGAAAGAGTTGTTCAACTGATTTTGGTGCCAATAAACCAATCTCATCCTGAATGTTGTATCTTATACCATTCAAATATCTAGCTACCATATCTTCCTCATCTTCTTCATGTTTGGTTCTTATTCTTAGCCTATAGAACTCTTTAGTATATGATTGCACATATAGTTCCTTTTGTCTAAGATTATGTAACTTCTTAAGCAATTGAACATTATAATCACAAGGATGGAATTTACCTTTGATTTTTGTCTTCATTTCCTCCCAAGAAGTGATCTTTATTTTTCCTTTATTTTTACTTTCATCTTGCACAAAATTCCACCATAGTAAAGCATTTCCTTTCAATTTTGTTTTAGCCTTCTTCACCTTATGGTCTTCATCAATCTCTTCACTATCAAAATAGTTATCCATGGCTCCAATCCAATCCAAGAGATCTTCACTATCAATTTTTGCTCCATACATATGCACATCCATTCTGCCATGTTCATCTTTCTTCACAACCTTCAAAAGCTTCATCATTCTCACATCTTCTAGTTCCATCTCCTCTTCTTCACTAGAGGTCTCTTCCTCTTCAGAATCACTTTCTTCCAAAAGAGCCCTACCTTTAAATTTCATTATAGTAATCTCATACTCCGGGGCTTCTATTTCTTTGTCATGGTTGTCAATATTTCTTACAACAAAATTGCCCTTAGGGGGAATTTTGATTCCTCCAAAATTACCTTCGCCTTCTTACACACAAAACTTCAACCTTCTTTCACAAGAGACCTACTCCCTTGCTCTGATCCCACTTTAATATAGAAAGGGGTGGTAGAATTCACAATGTGCTAAGTGACTGATCACCAAACAATCTTCAAAGATAATGCACCCTAACTCTTCAATTTGTCAATATTTTCTTAAGCTTGCCCTAATAGCACTCCTAACCCGAGTTAAGGGCATTTTCATCCAAACTCTCCAAATGACCTGCCAACTAAAAGATGGATTTAGGTACCCTTTAAAGGCTTATACAACATATCTCAAAGCTAACATAGTCTCCTTTGGGTCAAGACCAAGAACCAACACCTTACCCTTGCTCTAGGCTAGTCAATTAGCCCTCTTTTACAAAGAGAGTGTTGTCTAAACAATTAATCTCCACTCAATAACCTTAGAAAGTTATTAGAAATTATTCAAAACAAAAAACTTCATGACTAGTTTTCACCTACAAGTTCTTTACTATGCTACCCCATGAAACCCTCCATCTACCATGTAAATACATAGGGTTTATTGAAACTTGTATGCATCGGGGTTCTTAGGCCAAACCAATACATCCAACACCCTTCAATATCCCTGCAAAAACTCAAAAACTCACAAGAATTGTTTGTCCTCAAGGATTTCTCAAAAGCCTAGGTCTGAGCCACCAGTTTCATGCATTTTCTTGATAAAACCTACAGGGACAACAACATTATATCCATTATTCTTTCTCCATGAATCGAAAAAGAAACCTTATCATCTATCCTAACATCCTAGGACCCATGACACCTATGACAGTGATTACAACCGGTGTATGGGCCCTTTTACATGGTGAGAATCCTTAAAACCCCACAAATAGGGTAACCCAGTCTGTTTGAGAAAAAAAGAATTTGAACGCCTCAAATTTAACTTTTCTCTTCCTAACCAAATGAAAATCACAATTAATTCATGCTAATATGGAATCATGAAATAATTTTAACCACCTAAAGGCTGTACATTTCGTACATACCTGGAAATGGAGAGAATTACAAGAAAACTCAGAAAAAAGAGAGGAAACTTATTGATTCTTTTTCCAAAAACCACCAACAACCCTTAAAATGAGATTCCAAACCTTCTTAAAGGTTTCTCCACACAAAAAATTGGCCAACTAACCAATTTTCAAAAACTAATTGTTGCTTTTAAAAATTTGTTGCATTTATGCAACTCACAAATTTGGCACTTTTCAAGTTTTTGACTCTTTAGTGTTTCCTAATCCCCTAGACCCTCTAAAATGACTTACTAGATCTCATCCACCTTTAAAAATTGACACATGAAAATACCTATTCTAATTACCTTGACATTATTTTACCATCTTGACAACTTTTAATATGATTACAAGTTATGGCCAAATGATCAAATGAAAACTCCAAATCACCTTGGATACATGAGAATGGTTTAAGTAGACCTTATTGAATCAAAAAATCAAAATATCCTATCCTAAAAAAATCCCATCCATGACCACTGAGTTCCATATTAGGAGGCTTGGTGCTCCTACACCATATATGCACCACCCTTCATCCTCCGCCTAATAATGGACTCACATCCTATTTCCAAAATAATAAGCATCCTACCGCAAGCTGAATGCTCAAGATCATGAAATATCAAGGAAAAGGCTTAGGACTTCATGAGAAAGGTATATTGGAGTCCATACATGTCAAAGAACACCCATGTACATGAGGTCTTGGATATATCTCTCAAGACACTATCCAAAAATGTTGGTACAACCATTGTACATCCTAAGCAAGCTTCTTCCAAAATAAAAATGGGATCTTCCCATCACTCCAACAAACTATTTTTTGCTATCCCTCCTCCTTAATATCACCTCAAAGTAACCATCCATATTACTCCTTCATTCTCCAAATCCATTTTGGGTCCTTATGTCCCTCTATCCACCATTACACATCCTCCATTTATTAAGTCCATTTTAGGACCTTATATCCCAAAATCACCTCTTGCATCTCATCTTACTCATCCCTTCATCTACCAAACACCTATTCCGATCACATATCATTTAAATCCCACTCTCATAATCCCTAGTTAGGATAAAAAAAGGCACCCCTCCATGAATTACCTCCCAGATCCTCCATCCACACATCATCTCCAAAATCATACCTCTACCATTCCATTCATGTTTCCTGCATCTCATCCATCTTCTCACATCCACCCCATTGCTATTGGAAGCACTTTGGATGCCAAAGTAAAAATACACAAATCCAAACATCCACATGAATCTAAATATCCCCATGTACGATCCAAAGGACATGATGAAAATCCAATCCAAAAGTGTAATCAATCACACAGACTACACAAGCCTATTAAAGAAAAAATCAAAACCATGTGGATCCAAAAGAAAAAGGACTCAATTCCTACAAATGAAAAATCCATAACAACATACAAAGCTGCTAATCTAAAAGCTAATCATTCACATCCTCCATATCCTAAATCTATTTTGGGTCCCTATGTCCCAAAATTCACTATCCCAACTCCTCCATTATCCCCACATTCTTCATCCATTAATCCTCCTATCATTTCACACCCCCCACCATATGTTCCAATGTTGGTCTTGAAAAAATTCCCCCATCACAAATCCAACCCATAATTCCATCCATTCACTTTACAACATCTCATCCATTATCCCACATATCTCCCCCATCAAATCCATTTAATCCATTCCCTTACATAATCCATCCATCCTAATAAGGTTGTACCAACATTTGTAGTCATTTCTAACATGGGCTATTATTACCTCATATGGAACTTGATACTTGAGTCCTTCATTAATCCCCTTCTCATATGTCTTCCAAACCCATTTATCCATATCCCTATCCTCATCCATATCCATCCACACACTTTCACAAAATTCCAAAAAAATCCAAAAATTCAAAAAGAAAGAAAGAAAGAAAAATAAATAGTAAAGAGAAATAATTCATCCAATAGTGAAAACTTGGTAAACAAGTACCTTGGCTAAGTACCATGATGAAAACATAGAAAACATGTGTTATGTGTAAATCCTCCATCTATTTTACTTCCACACATGGGGGAAACTTCATCCTCTTCCTCCATCTCCTCTATCCAACCTATGCACCTATCCTACCTATAATATCCCATTTATCCCAATCCATTTTGTTGGTTCTCAAAAACGCTGGTTTCAATGAACCATGAGAGGTTTCCAAATTCTCAATACGTTGCTGGTCAACTGACAAGGCCAACCTGTATGGTTGAACCCTCTACTCTTAAGGCTCTGCTAGACCTAGGTGGGTGCACCTATATGAGTGACACAGATTTTGAATTTTGTTTCTCCTACTTGATCTAACTATCCACAAATGGAAATTTGATAGTGGAAAGAATATGATCCTAACTTGGTATGAGTTGTATAAGGTATGACTTATATGTTTAATTTAGAGATGTCAAATGAAATGGAAAGAATTGATATAATCTAAATAGGGGAGACCAGTGCCTTGTTGGGTAAAACGGAGTCAAATGAAAGCTTTTAGATGAATGGTGTCTATCTGGCAGGGATTCTAATTATTTGGCATATGATATTTAGTCTATAACTTGTATAAACATGCAAGGATGTAATTATCAAACTCTTCTTAATGATCCAAATGATAATTTTCTATATTACTGTGAATGATTTGAAGGATTTAATATTTGCTTGAAAGAACCAACCAATCACATCACACAAATACAACAAATGTGTATTGATAAACTGAGAATATACTTGATATGTCAATTTAAATAATATAAAAACATCAACCTTGGAGACAACTTGATAATATTCAAATTTATTTCAACAAATAATTGATACTAGAATAGTGCCACAACATTAAATTTTATTCATCCGATCCTTCAAAATTTACACATGCATCATAGTCTCCTTGAATGTCATTCTTGAAAATATTTACAACAATATTCCTAATTTTTCTTTTTTCTTTCTTTTTGTTTGATTTTTCACAAATATTTATACATTACAGGTCAAGGGTCACGACCCTTCATTTCGGGTTATGGTCGTTTACATTTCATGGTTGAAAATTAAGATATTTAATTAATTGCCTTGTCGGCAAATTAATTATTTCAAACTATAGTTATACCGTTGATTTTCACTTTATGCCTTTACCCTTTTTATTCCCGTGGCTTTTAACATTTTTACCGCTATACCGTGGTTATGCTATTCGTACCCTGCGGTATGGCAGTATATTGACTTTTCAACGGTCTTTATAGTCATTGTCGATCATCGTTATTTGTATGCTTACTGTGCTACCGCGGTCTTTGACTTTCTTACTCGCAGTATCGCGGTGTTTGACTGCCGTTTAACCTTTCATTCTTACCCCCTTACCGTGGTCTACATCTTTGCTATGCGCGGTATTGTAGTAGCCGCTAACTATTCACTGCACTACCGCGGTCACTAGCTTAACTGCCAGTGGTACCGCAGTGGCCACCACTAACCACTGTCTTTGCTGCTTCACTAACTGTTATCGTGGTCATCGCGGTCTTTGTTTTGACTGTGTGCGGTGTAGCGGTAACCGCTTATAGACCGCCATCCCTTCACCCTTCGCTGACTGTTGACCTGACTGTTGATTTCTACCACAGCCACCATGGTGTATGACTTAACCTTCTGCAGTACCGCGGTAAAGGTTACTTTGATTGCTCCATTGACCATTTTACCGCAGTCACCGCGGCCTCAAACTTGACCATCTCAGTATAGTGATATATATCTTCGTCGTTACCCTTGCCGCATATTAACCGCTACCGCGGCCACTGCGGTCTATGCTTAGACCATGTGTGGTAGCGTGGTAAACCTTTGCTGCTTGTTCTTTAGCCGCCACCGCCATACTGCAGGCCCCTTTGTGGGAGGCCGTGGTAAAGCGGTAAGCGACATAAAATGTGATTTTTAAGGAAGCGGTAAGAGCACTAAACATATATAGATGGAAAGGATGTTTTCTAATGGAAGGATAGTGAAAAATAAATAAAAATCCTTAGGGTGATGGTGGAGAATTAAGATTCAAACGGGAAAACCTTAGGACTTTAGATGGAATTTTTCAGTTCTAACGGTGGCTCCATCTGGGGATGAATGATTGTAAGATCATTGCAAGGATCCAGATCTCTGGGTGAGTAGACCAAACATTATGATGAGAGCAAGTGGAGATGAACATGATCCTAAACTACTGTACATGGAAAAAGATCAAATAAGGGATTCTAGGATTGTCCATGTACTGGCAATTTCCTGCATCCTTTTCTTCCTATACTACTGTGCATGGAAGATTTATGAGAAGTCTTCTTCAAGAGTTGTCCATGCACTGGCAACCCTTGATCCTCTGTGAATCTTAAGAGAAAAAATTCTTAGAAATTGCCCATGTACAGGCAATTCTTGCTCTTCACCACTCATACTTTGTAAATAATATGAATCCTCTCCTGCTTGCCAATAATAACAAAAGGTCCTAACCATAGTGCCTCAAATTTTCCATGTTTTCCCTTCTCTTGGCATCTAGCATTCCACATCAATACTAGATCATCTTTTTCAAATTTTCTATTTCTTGCTTTTTTGTCAAACAAATATTTCATTTGTGCTTGCAACTTCATGTTCTGGTTTTGAGTTGTTCTTCTTACTTCATCAAGTTCTGCAAGTTGCTCCATTCTCTCCTCCATTGGTTCAGGAACATCTATATCTTCTTGAAGGATAAATTTGTAAACTGGCAGTAAATTTTGCAAAGGCATCCTAGCTTGTGTCCCATAGACTAATTCATATGGGGATTTCCCAATTGCCTTTTTGATAGTAATTCTGTCTGCCCATACAGCCAATCTTAACTTTGAATCCCAAGATCTTTTGTTCTTACCGAGCATCCTTTTTATGATTTTTAAAAGACTCTTGTTACTAGATTCTGCCTGACCATTAGCTTGTGGATGATATGGGGCAGAATAAGAAATATTGATACCATATGTCTTACAAAACTCTCTGAACTCATCTGACCTGAAACACATGCCATTATCTGTAATCACTCTCAATGGTGTACTGAATCTAGTAACAATGTTATCCATTAGAAAGTTGATCACAACTTTACTTGTTGCTTGCTTGGTTGGGATTGCCTTTACCCATTTGGTGAAGTAGTCAGTGGCCACTAGTATCCATCTATGTCCTCCACTTGACTTCTCCTGAATTTCTCCAATGAAGTCAATTCCCCACTAGTGAAAAGGGGCTTCAACCTGCATAGGTCTTAGTGGTAGAGCTCCCTCATACTTCATTTTCCCTGTGAACTTTTGGCATGCCTCACACTTCCTTACATATGAAAATGAATCATTGAAAACTCTTGGCCAATAATAACCTGCCCTGAGGATTTTATGTGCAGTTGTCTTTGCTGAATAGTGTCCTCCACAGACCCCTTCATGCATTTCTTTTAGGACATGATTAGCCTGTGATTCATCTAAACATAACAACAACATTCCATCCCTGTTTTTCCAAAACAAATCTCCTTCTATGAATACATACTTTGAAGCCTAAAGTTTTAAAGTTCTTTTTTGGTTATCACTGAGTCCCTCTGGACATTTTGTGTTTCTAAGATAATGCATGATGTCTGTGTACCAGGGTGTATGCTCAATGTTTGCAATAGCATTATTTTCTTCATGTACATTGCAGATTTGATTTGCCTCAATGTTTGATTTTGCCATCAATTTGGCCAATCCTTGGCCCCTCACTAAATTAGTAATTTGTATTTCCATATCAAATTCCTGAATTTTGTTAATCCACTTACATCTTTTCCCTGTCACTTCTGATTGTGTCAAGATGTCTTTTACTGCTGCATGAGGAACATATGCAATTAATTTGGCTCCAACAAGATAAGGCTTGAAAGCTTTTGTGGCCTTTACCAGTGCAAAGGCTTGCTTTTCCATTATGTCATATTTCAGTTCTGCTCCCTGTAAAGATTTACTAAAGAAGGATACTAGTTGCTCATGACCATCCTCATTTTTTTGTAACATGACAATAGCTATTGTATGTAAGGAAGCAAATGAAAATATCTGAAAAGGTTTTGTGAAATCAGGAGACTTTAGGATAGGGGCTTCCTTAATGGCTCTTTTAATGGATAAAAAGGCTTCTAATGCTTCTAGGGTCCATTCAATTTTTTGTCCCTTTTTTAACATTTTTGATATGGGTTTGACAATCTCAACAAAGTTGGATACAAATCTCCTAACAAAATTAATCTGCCCAAAAAATGACTGGATGGCTTTCACACTTTTAGGGATAGGAATTTTATCTATGGCTTCAACTCTCTCAGGATCTATCCTAACTCCCTCTTTTGATACAATGTGTCCTAGGAGCTTCCCCTCTGTAACAACAAAATGCCATTTCTTAGGGTTTAAACTGATGCCATATTCTAAAGCCTTAATGAATATTTTTTCAAGGTGACCTATATGTTCTTTAGCTCTTTTTGAGTAAGGTGTGAGGTCATCTTGATACACCACCATTATAGCATTGATCAAATCAAAAAATGCTAAATCCATAGCCCTTTGGAATGTTGCTCCTGCATTGGTGAGACCAAAAGGCATTCTCACATACACATATGTTCCCCATGGGGTTGTGAAGGCTATCTTATACTGCTCACATTCCTTGAATTTAACCTGGTTATAACCAGAGAATCCATCCATCATAGACAACAACTCACATCCAGTTACCTTATGCAAAATGGCTTCCATGTTGGGCAGTGGGTAGTTATCTTTAAGAGATGCTACATTTAAATTTTTGAAATCTACACATAGTCTTATATCTCCATTTTTCTTTCTAATAGGAACAAGGTTTGATACCCATGTTGAGTGCCTCATAGGCTTGATAATACCTCCATCTCTAAGCTTGGTCAATTCTTCTTGCATTTTTGGTTCCAGAGTGGGGTTAATGGGCCTTTGTTTTTGTCTAAATGGCTTTGCATCTACTTTCAATGGAATTTCATGTTGAAATAAATCCTCCCTATATGTTTTGAGGTCTTCATAAGACCATGCGAACACATGCTTATACTTTCTTAACAATGAAGTCAGCATTCTTCAAACAATAGGGCTAATCTTTTTTCCAACATATACCTTCCTCGGTGATAGTTCGGTCCCCAAGTTTATTTCTTCAATATCTTCCTTTTTGACTGGTGTTTGTTTCATAAGGGATCGATCATTTCCATCGTATACTCTTTCCAAAGCTACCAACCCCTTGGGCAGTTTATTAGTTTTGAGTTGCAAGACCTTCTTTCCAAACATTGTTTCTTCTCCATTTTTTTCTTCTACAAAGGCATTGAAATTAATTTCTTGAGTCTCATACTGGTCTATACATTGAAGGAACTTCAAGAGATCAGTGTCATCATTAAAAACCTGCCAACTATATACATTGTCTGGTACTGCAGGTCTTATTTTGAATTCTACTTGGGAAATTCCTGCCAGTGTGATGTCATCTTGTTTTAGTGCTACATTGGCCGAGAAATCTACCATTATGTTCTTTGATTTGTCCACCCAATCAATGGAGAAAGCATCAAATAGTTCAATTGTATCCCATATAGCATTTTTGTAATGTTTTAGTCTTTTATTTTTTGCTACATATTTTGATCTAATTTGAGATACAACTAGTTCTGAATCTCCAAAAACTGTCAAGATTTTTATCTTGTGTTTTATTGCTAAATTCAATCCAGTCAATAAAGCCTCATATTCTGCTACATTGTTTGTACATTCAAATGCTAACAGAAATGAATATTTATAAGTTGAACCATCAGGAGATATAAAAACTATACCAGCTCCATTTCCTTCTTGGCTGCAAGCTCCATCGAAATACATTTTCCATATTCCTTGTTGATTTTTAGAGACTTTTTGATCAATTGGATTTTTTCTTTCCAACTTAGGCTGAGATAGTTCCACTCTAAAACTTCCCAAATCATCATCACAGAAGCAATTCAGTGGCTCTTGAGGAGCATATTCAACAATTTGATTCATTCTAGGTTCTCAATACAATTTTACTTCTTTTCCATTTACTGGTATGGTGGCATATGATAAGTCAAATTGTACATTGCCTCCTACTGCAGCAGTCCATTGTCTTGACAAAAGCATTCCAAACTGTGGAGGTGTGTCAATTACAATTATGTCAATAGTGTAAGTAGCTTGAGGGTAAGTTGCTAATCTTACCTCCACATTTTTCATTATTCCCACGACTGGAACAGGTCTACTATCCATAGCATAACATTTACCTCCTTCCACATATATCCACAAACCAAGTTGTTTCACTACCCCTACTGGCATGATATTCATAGAAGCACCCGAGTCTATCATGCAATTCCTTACTAGTTTGCCACTTATGAGTAAAGTGGTAAAAAATGGGTCAATTTGTGGTGTGTTCATCATGCAGGCTTCTGGGATTTTTACCTCTTTCCTTTTATTATTAATATCTAAGACTTCTTTGTTCCCAGGGCTTTGATTTCCATTGGAAATTAGTTGTATGGTACTTTCCCTATATTCTTTGATTTTCATCATTTCAATTAAGGGCACAAACATTTTTCATTGAGAGAAAGCTTGTATAAAATCAAAAGATGTACCTTCAGCTTTGATTGCCCTTTTAGATTCAGTGCATTCTCCTTTGTTTTCTTCTTTCTCCAGTCTTGATGTTTGATCTGGCTTTTATTTCTCAATGGGAGGTTTCTTACTTTCTTCCTTAGGGAATCCTTTTTGTTCTCTACTGTCTGATTGTTTATTATCAGTCTTTTTTGATGCTCATTTGATGCCTTTTTATTTTTTTATGAATATCCCCCTTGGGACACCCTCATCTTTATTTACTATTCTATTTCTCAAACGATATTTGCTTCTGGCATCCTCCACTGCTGCAATTGTCAATCTTTTAATCTTCTCTTCACTTGGTCTTCTTATATTGCATCTATTAGTCTGACTTGATGCAACAAGGGGGTCTTGCTCACTTTCATCTTCTTCATGGTCTTAGAAAACATGCTGCTCTGCCATGTGAACATTGTATTTTTGGTGGTCTACATTGTATTCATATCCCTCCTCTTCTGAAGATGCATATTCCTGTTCCAAAGAGTTAAGAATGTGGGATGTTAAATATACATTCTGATCTTCACCACCATCATTTTCTGATATATCTTCCTCTGATACTGACTGAGCTATTACACAATGTTCTGGGGAATGTGGTGCCTCATAGACTGAACACCATGGACTCTTATCTACCATATATGCTCCTTTTCTTTTTAATGGATCTGTTGTTTCCTTATTCTTTGGCCTATCACCTACCAGCTTCCCATCTTTCCAATTGGTATTATAAGGCATGTCATGCAGCCTCGGTCTCTCATTCCTATATGTGTTCTCTTGCCTGTTTGGGGGAAACATATTGGGGAATTCTAGGATTTTCCCTTTTAGAAAACATTCCTACAGCTTTTCTGTTATTTTCTATACTCAAGGCTATTTTTTGGGCCTTAGCTAGATTCCTAGGATCTCTATTTCTTAGTTCATATCCTATCTTAGGATCAAAGGCCTTCAAATAGACCATCAATGCAGCAATATCAGTCAATTTGGAAACTTGAGGTATTTTATTGTGTAATTTAACAAACCTCTGGTTAAAATCAAAGGATGACTCATTCTGATTTTTTTGAATCGTTACTAACTCATGTAATGCAAAATATGATGCACACTAATTTCCATATTGCTGAAGAAACAGGTCATAGAATACTTGAATGGAATGAATGGATGCCGTTGGTAGGTTGTTAAACCAGTCCCTGACATCCTCAATTAATGACATCATGAATAGCCTCATTTGTACATCCTCAAATTGCATGTCCAAGTCCTGAATGACTGTTTTAAAATTTCTCAAATGTTCCTCAGCTGTAACTACATTACTTCCTATGAATTTAGGGACTAAGTTCCTCCAATTGCTGTCCAGGGGGTAAGGATAGATTTGAAACCCAACCAGATCAAATTGTCTAATCATAGTTGTGCATTGTGGGGGGGGGGATTTTGAAAATGTTGGTGTTGGTAAAGTAGGTTGTTATTTGCCATATATTGTGGGCCTTGTGGGGGTATATGCTACTGATAAGGAGGTGGCTGAATATTTCGGTGTTGTGGTGGAGCATTTGTGTTTCTATTACAATTCCTTGGCAGATTTTGGTGAGCTTGTGGGGAATTTGATGGCTTCCTATTATTGTTCTTATGAGGAGGGGTATATTTGGGTGAATTAGCCGTTGGTGTTTTGATCTGAGCTTTGTGTAACTTCATCCTTCTTAATTCTTCTATTGCTTGAAGTTCTTGCTCATACTCTACCCTTAACCTTTCTGCATTTAGCTCCCTTTGTTCCAACCGTGTATCTTCTTCATCTCGTGTCATGAGTTCATGATTTTCTTTGAACGTCTGATCATACTCAAGACCTCCTTCATAGAGTGTTGTTCTTTGCTCAAATTCAAACTCTTTTCTTTTTCTAGCTTCAAACTCGGCCATATGCTCATCATCTTTCTCAAGGTTTACCCCGTGGGAAGGATTTTTCCTCTCCTCAGGAGTATGAAGCTCCTTAAACGGGCTTTCTTCATTCACAAGTGTATCATATGAATTGTATGTTTCCAATGATTTTGAAACTTTGTTTTTTGTTGCTATATCCAATTCATTGAATGCTTTCTTGCTCTGATTATTTTTGGGATTTGACTTTCCTTTATTATCAGGACCGCCACCCTCCTTGTACAAAGATCTTCTTCCTTGCATATTATGAGAGATTGTGATGGTCTGAACTCTAGGTTTATTCCTTTCTAATTGTATCTTATTGTGTCAGTCTCAATACTTTTATTCATTCAGAGTCGCCACCCACTTTTTCTAAAAGTGAGAAAAGATTTTTGGTTGTCTTACCTAGCAGAGTCAATTTCTTTCAAATTTCAATTATGGTTTTCTAAAATGACTTTGTATGGAAAGGCTGTCTATTACCAGACAATTCTTCTAGTTTATCCCCAATAGAGTCGCCAATTTGTTGGTTCTCAAAAATGTTGGTTTCAATGAACCATGAGAGGTTGCCAAATTCTCAATACGTTGTTGGTCAACTAACATGGCCAACCTGTATGGTTGAACCCTCTACTCTTAAGGCTCTGCTAGACCTAGGCAGGTGCACCTATATGAGTGACACAGATTTTGAATTTTGTTTCTCCTACTTGATCTAACTATCCACAAATGGAAATTTGATAGTGGAAAGAATATGATCCTAACTTGGTATGAGTTGTATAAGGTATGACTTATATGTTTAATTTAGAGATGTCAAATGAAATGGAAAGAATTGATGTAATCTAAATAGGGGAGACCAGTTCCTTGTTGGGTAAAACGGAGTCAAATGAAAGCTTTTAGATGAATGGTGTCTATCTGGCAGGGATTCTAATTATCTGGCATATGATATTTAGTCTATAACTTGTATAAACATGCAAGGATGTAATTATCAAACTCTTCTTAATGATCCAAATGATAATTTTCTATATTACTATGAATGATTTGAAGGATTTAATCTTTGGTTGAAAGAACCAACCAATCACATCACACAAATATAGCAAATGTGTATTGATAAACTGAGAATATACTTGATATGTCAATTTAAATAATATAAAAACATCAACCTTGGAGACAACTTGATAATATTCAAATTTATTTCAACAAATAATTGATACTAGAATAGTGCCACAACATTAAATTTTATTCATCCGATCCTTCAAAATTTACACATGCATCATAGTCTCCTTGAATGTCATTCTTGAAAATATTTACAACAATATTCCTAATTTTTCTTTTTTCTTTCTTTTTGTTTGATTTTTCACAAATATTTATACATTACAGGTCAAGGGTCACGACCCTTCATTTCGGGTTATGGTCGTTTACATTTCATGGTTGAAAATTAAGATATTTAATTAATTGCCTTGTCGGCAAATTAATTATTTCAAACTATAGTTATACCGTTGATTTTCACTTTATGCCTTTACCCTTTTTATTCCCGTGGCTTTTAACATTTTTACCGCTATACCGTGGTTATGCTATTCGTACCCTGCGGTATGGCAGTATATTGACTTTTCAACGGTCTTTATAGTCATTGTCGATCATCGTTATTTGTATGCTTACTGTGCTACCGCGGTCTTTGACTTTCTTACTCGCAGTATCGCGGTGTTTGACTGCCGTTTAACCTTTCATTCTTACCCCCTTACCGTGGTCTACATCTTTGCTATGCGCGGTATTGTAGTAGCCGCTAACTATTCACTGCACTACCGCGGTCACTAGCTTAACTGCCAGTGGTACCGCAGTGGCCACCACTAACCACTGTCTTTGCTGCTTCACTAACTGTTATCGTGGTCATCGCGGTCTTTGTTTTGACTGTGTGCGGTGTAGCGGTAACCGCTTATAGACCGCCATCCCTTCACCCTTCGCTGACTGTTGACCTGACTGTTGATTTCTACCACAGCCACCATGGTGTATGACTTAACCTTCTGCAGTACCGCGGTAAAGGTTACTTTGATTGCTCCATTGACCATTTTACCGCAGTCACCGCGGCCTCAAACTTGACCATCTCAGTATAGTGATATATATCTTCGTCGTTACCCTTGCCGCATATTAACCGCTACCGCGGCCACTGCGGTCTATGCTTAGACCATGTGTGGTAGCGTGGTAAACCTTTGCTGCTTGTTCTTTAGCCGCCACCGCCATACTGCAGGCCCCTTTGTGGGAGGCCGTGGTAAAGCGGTAAGCGACATAAAATGTGATTTTTAAGGAAGCGGTAAGAGCACTAAACATATATAGATGGAAAGGATGTTTTCTAATGGAAGGATAGTGAAAAATAAATAAAAATCCTTAGGGTGATGGTGGAGAATTAAGATTCAAACGGGAAAACCTTAGGACTTTAGATGGAATTTTTCAGTTCTAACACATTTAACGTCCTTGTGATCTTGATAAAGAAAGGGCCCCTATCTATAAATTCTTTGAAAACCTCTTGGTGCACATTCCTCGCATCCATACACTATCATATATTCCTTATCCTCTCCATATACCATCCTTGCCCATGCATCCTATCCACATCCATCTCCCTCCCTTATCCATCCATCATATCCTCCTCCATCTACCTTCCTTATATATGAATTCTATGCATGTCCATCTCACTCCCTTATTCAACCATCATCCTATCGGCCATCCCTCTTGCCTCATCACACACGACATATCTAGAGTGGAGAATATTCTTATTTGTGACATAGTCCTCGGGAACAACATTCATACATCTTGTCATCCCTTCCATATCACTATAACTATCTCCCCATCATCCTTCCATGAATCCTTCCAAAGCCTTTCTCCTTTCATACCATGATCATTCCACATCCCCATCCTTGTATTTCTATCATGTCATACACTCATCCTTCCATCTTCCAAATCCTCATCTTTCCATCCATCCATCCACAAAACCTTTTTCATCTCCCCATCCTCCTTCCATCAATCCTTCCAAAACCTTCATCCTTTCATATCATGATAATTCTATATCCCCATCATTGTATTTCTATCATGTCATATGCTCATCCTCCCATCTTCCAAATCCTCATATTCCCATCCATCCATCCATCCATCCATCCATCCATAAAACCTTTTCCATCTCCCCATCCTTATCTTCCTATACATCCATCATATCATCTTGTCCATCCCCCATCCTTATCTCTCTATCCATTCACCCTTATCCTCATTCCATCTCATTATCCCTTGTCATTGGTATCTAGTTATAGGCTACCCCCATGCCCTCCAATTCCATCTATCTCACCATCATCATTCCTATCTATTTCCCATATCTTGCTAATCTCCTACCACTTTTCATCACTCACTTATCCATTGTATTATTCTCCCATTTCATATTTTGATGATTTGGATAAATATCCCATTCCTGAGCTTCATTCAATCACCATAATCCTATCCACAAGGTCTGTCTTGTCTCATCATGGTGGTTCCCTCATTGCATCTACTTATCATGGTATTTTCATCATCCCTTATCCATTGTTTGTCATTTATCTTTTGGTGAAACTACGTCACCTCTACGATTTCACATAGGAAATCCCATCTTTGATGAGCCCTCGAGGATTTTTTCCATCCTTTTGTGTCAGTTATCATCGTCCATATGAGTCTCCATCATCCTCTTTTCTCTTTTATCCATGGTTAGTCATCAGTCTTTTATCGAACTATGATGTCTCTGTGCTTTCACATAGGCAAGGCTAATCATTTGATCAGCCCTTGAGACCCTAGGTTTGTCATTTATGGCGTGTCTTGGTTTTATGCCATTTCATCAAGAGTGTCCCACATAAAATAATTCCTAACAACAAAATCCATTGGTATCATGAGGTTTAATCCATTTTGAGTATCCTGAGTCATGTTGATCAACTAATCTACCCCCAATCTTTGGTCTTAACAAGATGTATCCTTCCTTAAATTAGACCACATCAATCCCATCCACCTACTAGTCCTATGGCAAAGGGTATTTGATTTTTTTTGTGATATTTTGTTGCTTTTTCATTTTTTAATCTTTTGAGCTTCCTATTATACCTTGTCAGGGTCGCCACAATCCATCATATCATGGTGCACTTTGACTGGTAAACATAGGGGTATATCTTAATTTTCTACATGATCTTGTCTTCTTGGTTGTCCCACGTAGTACCCACCAAGATCCTCGTGGTCTTGTGTTATGCTGGGGAATCCTTTGTGTTTATGGTTTTTCAACAATGGACCTACTAAAGCCCCCGTGACTTTGGGATGTTGGACTAACCTTTTTCTTGTTGTGTTAGTCCCTTGCATGTGATACAAAGTCACCTTGGTTCTTCATGCCCTGGTGCATAGTATCTCATGCTATATAAAATTAAGTTCTCACTACATGGAAGTTTTTATACAGTGCTCCTAATCCATCTTCCCATCCACTCACCCTACATCTTTCTCATTTTTTCATCCTTTATCACTCCTCATCTATCTATCCTATCTATTTTCATCCCTCTACTTCCATCTTCCTCATCATATCTTCATCACTTCAATCCTCTTAGTATAATATATATATTTTATTCTAAGAATCTTTTCATGCACCCTCATCATTTCATCATTCCTGTAGTCTTCTTAGGATAATATTGATTTGTTATTTTAAGCATCTTTTCCTCCATCACTTTCATTCATTTCAGAAATCCCACATCTTAATCCAATCCTAATCCATTCAATCTAGCATAAATCATCTACTCACATATTTCATTTTGTTCCTAGCCTTGCTAAAAGCCTAGATCCTATAATCATCGTCATCAAAATGTATCCTTCCCTATCCTTGTGTTATTTCAGGATATATCGTTCCCTCATCAACACTCTTATTATCATCAACGGGATATCTTTCTCCCTATCCTTGTATTGTTTTGGGATATAATTTCCTCATCAAAAACATTATCATCATCATCATCATCGAGATGTATCCTTCCCTATCCATTTGTTGTTTTGAGATATATCATTCCCTCATCAACAACACTATCATTATTATCATCAAGATGTATCCTTCCCTATCCTTGTGTTGTTTTGTCATATATCGTTCCCTCATCAACAACACTCCCTTCATAATCATCGTCATCAAGATGTATCCTTCCCTATCCTTGTGTTGTTTTGTGATATATCTTTCCCTCATCAACAACACTCCTTTCATCATCATCATCATCATCATCATGTATCCTTCCCTACCCTTGTTTTATTTTGGAATATATCACCCCCTTATCAAAAACACTCGATCCATCATTAATCAATCGTGGCTTGTAGCATGATCGGGGAAACATCATATTTATCTTAAATAAATCTATTTGTGCTTGCTTTCTTATCACTCTCTATCATCCATTATCTCTTCCTCTTACTATTCTCTCTTCTATCCATCATCTTCCATCATTTTCCTCATTTATCTTGCATCCTCTCATCCATTTCGAGAGCACACATGTGTTCTCTTGAACTTGCATGTCCTCTCGAGGGGGCATCTTCAATACCCAATCTTCTTCTTTACTCCCATCATCTTTCCCCCTAGTCATTCCTTTGAATGATTAGGGCATCTTTTGCAATCTAACCATCTTCTTCCTGGTGCTATCTTTTAATATTCTTTGAAATGATGCTACTTCATAACACCATCTCAAAGAGGGGAAAAATGTAGACACCTAAATTTGGCCACTTATGTTTGGTCAAATTTATCCCTTTTCATCTAAATATCCTCTTATCTGCATTAATTAAATAATATTTCTATTATTTGATTAATACCCCTAAGGTATTGAATTAATCAATTAAATACTTTATCCCCCTTTATTATTCTCCTCTAAATTAAATAAATATGTCAATTTATTTAATTTAGTTTTCAAACTTTATATGGATTAAATCTAAATATTTAATTCCCTCTCCCCTTTCTCTCTCCTCCCATCACATCCCCCATAATCTACACTTAATCCTAATCCTAATCCCTACCTAACCTACCCACTAAACATTTGCACAGAATTAATCCAAGATTAAGTGGGTCAACCCTCCCCCATCACATCAATCACATGGGTCTCGTCCCATCATGGTACCCTTATTGATCTCTCAACTCATCTCATTGTGACACTTGGCACGATATCATGATTTGAGAGATCATCTCTCATCTCAACCCTTGATCTCAAGATCTAATCCTGACCATTCATCCATTATCCTCCAAATCTATTTATCCAGAAACTTAGCCATTTTCCCTCTGTCACCCATTTTTCATTGGAGCGCCATTGAGCTGTCAAAAGTTTGAGTGAGCACACATCCAAATTGTACATCGTGGGCACATCTACACAACACGAGTCGTTCTACACTTTTTTGAGCTCCTTATCGCCCAATCTTGAGTGTTTTGCTTGATTTTCTTACATTTTTAGTAGATCAAAAACACTACACACAATAACATATGAAACATATCAGCTCCAAAACACACAAATAGGTTAGTGGATTATCTTCCAGTCCTTTCATGTACCCAATGGATAAAGCCATGAATCCAACATAAGAACGCCCTTCTTTTGTCCAAATTGAGAAATTTTCTCCATGTGACCAAGATGTCTCTACCCATCCAACATGAACACCTCACTGCACATGACCAGAAGGTAAAGAAACAAAACCACTAAACAAGATGATACACACATATTGTCAAACAAAAGCTACGAGTTACCATAACATAGCCATCTCCATAAATATCCATAATCATGAGCTTCCCATGCCCAGCATAGATCAGATTGACAATATCCATGGCTTCCAATCTCACAAATATTCAATAAAAAGTTAATTCATAGAACATGTGTTATTGTCCCAAAAGCCTTCCAAAAACCTCTGATTCCTTTTAACAAATCCCCACAAGCTTGCCAAGCTAATAAATAAAAAAGAAGGAATACCTAGAACCTAGTTCATCTTAAATTCTAATACCAAATTATGAGAAATAAAAAAGTTCAATATTGATTGTTGAGAATTCAATCTCTATCCAAATATGATTTCAATGGATGAGATATAAGGCTTGGACTACAATGATATGGAAATCTAAAAATTATATGAAAATTTGAAAAATAAGTTGCCTTAATATAGAATTACCATGTGATTAGATCCATCTTCTTTATGATGCCAAGAAAACAACGAACATACAATTCTTATAAAAACTACCTTATGTGAACTTATCATAACAATAAATAAAGAATAACATCAATATAAGATAGCAACAATGAAGCATAAATCAACAACACAAGATCATCACATAACACAAGATTTACATGGAGAAACCTTTGCAGAAAAAAAATTCCACCAAGAAGAGAGGCCAAGTATGAACTATCATCAAATAAATGAGATTAAAATTCAACCACTTCTATTATCCTCTTTTCCTCCACTATGGAAACATTTGTGTACCTATGACCAACCTCCTTATGCCTCCACCTATCATTGTTCCTTCTGAGTAACACTACATTCAAGTATTCCTCTCTATTCTACAACCAAGAGATTGAATTTATAGATGTGAGAAGGCATCTAATACACCAAACAAGGAACCCAAAGATGACCCTTCATTCCAAACATCCCCAACCTTCGGATTACCTCCTTGGTATTCAAAAAGACACTGATTTTGGCTCCAATACTTTCTCTTCAACATGGGTGCTCAACCATGAGAGATAAACATTATATTAAATGTAATAAATGATGGAATACCAAGAGACACTTGTTGCTCATTCCAAGCACCCACTTGGAGAATCCAAAAAGTCACTTATTTATCATTTATTTTATCTTTTAATTATCCTATTCAAGGTGTCCACATGTGAGAAAAACAATATTAAATATTTATGTCCACAACCCACCTTTACCACTCTAGTGGAACCATCACCCCTTATGAGTATATTGCAAACAATGATGAGAATCAATTTATTATAAAATATTTTTCCAAGACACCCTAGGTGCCTAGAAACACTTTCCAAAGATTTTGGAACAATGAAATTTGATATAAGATTTACAAGATGGATAACACCTTAATCCTAGCACACAAATATATATATATATATAAAAGTAATAATTATAATATATAAATATATAAATAAAAAATATTTAATATATATATTATAATTATTACTTATTTATACGTATATATATGTATATGTATATATATATATATATATATATATATATATATACACACATACATATATATACATATATATACATTTATACATAAATATATACATACACACACACACACACACACATATATATAAAATATATAAATATATAAATAAATAAAATTTAAGTAATAATTATAATATATAATAGATCAATAGTGGGAGCTTTTATTTATAAACAATTGCTAAAACTATTAATGTTATGTGATTTCTTACCTATTTTTTTCATTTATTAAAAAACGATCTCTCCTTAAAACTATTGACTAATAAATTATTTGATCTAATTTGATTTACTCTACAAAAGAATAGATAAATAATGAGAGCTTTCTACATCAAAATTTAGAAAAGAATTCTACAAATAATTCCTTCACATTAGTATATATATATATGTATGTATGAATATGTATATGTATATATCAATACATTTAAGTAATAATTATTTGTATATATTACTTAAATTATTCAAGTATATATTACTTAAATATATATGTGAATGCATCAATCATTTATATATCAAACCTGCTCTTACCATAAACAATGTACAGAAGATTATTCATTTTAGAGCAAAAGAAGAACAGTTAGACTCTATGTTATTATGTTTATACTTCAACTTTTAACAATAATGTTTTCAAGTATCATCTCATATATTTTAAATTTGTTAAAATACAAGAAACATCTTACATAAACATTTTTTTCTCTCTTATTTGCTATAACATCTTGATATTAAATCATGAAATTTGATCCAAAATATTAATGAATACATAATCAATACATCACAAATAAAACCTATTTCTATTGTTTTAATACCGATTATTTAAACTCAAACTTAATCTCTTTTTACTGTTAGAAGATCCTGATTCACTCAATCGGCCGATGAAATTTCTTTGTTGATTTGGTCCGTTTGCACGGCATACTCTTTTCCAATAAACACTAAGCCTGGAAATCCTGATAAACGTTTATATCTATTTCTACAGCCACTTCAGTTTAGCGAGTATTTTTCCCTCATCCAATCTGGACACGCACATAAAAAGAGTAATCAAAGCATGGTCCCAGCTTCTTTATATTTTATGGGTGACTGCATTTAAAAATTGGGAGTTATGGAGTTGAAGTTGTTTGAAGTTATATTTTCAATAATTCAATGTGGAAAATTCATCATTAGTAATTCATTGTGGATAATTCATGTGTATACAATTAAAAAATTTGATTTATGATAATAAAAATGAATTTTTAGCTAGATAAATTTATCATTGAAATGAATTATTGACAGTAAATTACTGAATGAATGATCAATTTGTTGACATTATGAATATTATATTATATTTTATTTTATAAATAACATTTTTTTTCTGATTGTATTTAGCTGTAATATCATATTCACAATCTACCCTACCATATAAAACAATTAAAGTCTACATCGTGTCAGGCCGGGATTGTGATCTTTAAAAGACTTTCTTTTCCTCTCGTCTTCTTGAAGGTGAGACTACTTACCTACTACTATAATAAATAGGTGCCTTTGTACCATCAATATCCAACGAATTCAGATACACGCCCTCCCTCACACTGCCTGCCATGGCTTCTGCAATTTCGATTCCCCAACCTGCCCATATCGGTAGACAATTAGAAGCCCAGCCCGAGAGTTTGTTATCTCAGTTAAAACTGTATGACATGATATTCCGCCTATCTAAGCCCATGGCTCTCAGAGCTGCTGTTTTGTTGAATATTCCCGACATAATTGCTGAGGCTTCAGGCTCTCTTACCGTTGAAGAAATTGCTGCTCATATTGCAGCTTCCACCGAGAGCCCCCCTTGCATAGAAAATTTGTTTCGTCTTCTCAGATTTCTATCCTCCCACCATATCTTTAGTGAGATCCCACAGGCGGAGGACTTCAAGCAATGTAGATATGGCCTCACAGGCCTTTCTAAATTGCTTGTTAAGGAAACAAGTAAAGGAGGTTTGAGTTCTGGTGTGTTCATGCAAAACTATGTTCCATTTTTGTTGGGAGCCACCACCGATATTGCCTTCCAGGGATGGCTGCATCTGCACGAGTCTGTGTTAGAAGGCGGCTGCGCCTTCGATAAGGCTTTTGGTATGAGTTATTGGGACTACGCTGTAAACAATCCTGAAGCGAACAAGACATTTAACGAGGCCATGTCCTGTGACACTCGTGCTGTCATGGCTTCTGTTGTCAAGATTTATGAGGAGGGATTTAAGAAGATAACTTCTTTGGTTGATGTTGGGGGAGGTGTGGGCTCTGCCTTGTCCACCATTGTGGAGAATTACAAACACATTAGAGGAATTAATTTTGACTTGTCTCATGTCATTGCTTCTGCACTTCCTATTGCTGGTAAGATTGATCTCAACCCAGAGGTTTAAAATTTTGTTAATAAATTGCTTTTTTGTCAAGTACTAAATAACAACATGCAAAGAAAAGCTACTTCTATTTGTAGGTATTAGCACATATTATAAGAATAACTGTTTATTATATTATAATAATAGCAAGGTTATATGGTTCCGTTTTTAATATAGTAGGAGTAGAGCATGTGAGTGGCAACATGTTTGAACATATTCCACCAGCTGATGCAGTGTTTATGAAGGTATGTAATCGTATGTAATTTTTTTTAAAAATATAATATTTCAATTGTAATAAAATTGAATTGAAAATGTAATTGCAGTGGATTTTGCATGATTGGGATGATGATGATTGTGTAAGAGTGTTGAAAAGGTGTTACGAGGTTATACCAAAAAATGGAAAAGTTATTATTGTGGATGCTCTTATTGTTGAAGCGAAAAAAGATGAAAATAAAGAAGAAAAATATCTAAGGGGAGTGGGATTGGCATTTGATATGGGAATGATGGTATTAAGCAATGGTGGAAAGGAGCGATCAGAGATGGAATTTAAACAAATTTTTAACAAAGCGGGTTTCAAAAGCTACACCATCTTCAAATTACCATCTATTCAAACCATTATTGAGATTTCCAAATTCTAAATTAGTAGAGTTTAATATTATATATTCTCATAGTAATTGATTTAGACTCATGTGAAAGTAGTTGATCTATAATTGCATTATTGGTGATGTATTGGATGCATATGTATGCTCCAAATAATTGTTATACTTATTATATAAATAAACTACCATCATCATTGAAAGGAAGGATAAATGCATCATTGTTTCTAGTGGAGGGACAATTAATAGTTCTAGAGTTCTCTAGAACGGTTTAATTTCAAACCACCTTAAGTTGGTTGATCTTTTGTTGTTCTTGCCCTTCTTGGATTGTGATGTGAGTGAACTATAGGTTGTGTTCATCCCTTGGGTTGAATGATGTATATTGTTGTAATTTTCTTATATGATGGTCTTCATTGATATATTTTGTATTGAGTATGCACAAGGTTTGGGGGTCCTTTCAAAACCCACATTTTATCCTCTATCAAAAAAAATGTTTGTTCTTGTACACATATATAGTTCCATGTGTTACAATAGTCATACTCAACTTTTAAGAAAATTTATTTAAAATACATCATATGATAAAATGTATTAAATAAAAGGTGATAGCACAAAGTGTGTTCCAGTTTTTTTTGTCTAAATAGAAAACAAGTTAATTAAAATTTTAATCCAATTTGTTTAGTTTCATCATTTATATCAAGTGAATCATTATCAATTTGAAGATGACATGAAGTAATGATTTTTAAGGTTTTTGTATAGATTCTAAATATATATTTTAAAAATATTCAATATTTCATTTAATTTTTTAAGTATGACTTATTTTTATACTTTAGAGTATTTTTAAGATAAATTCACAATTTCTAAACATAAATTATTAATATTGATATCTAGGGTATGCATAATTTTTTTGTAGTTGTTTGTTGCAAATATTATTTATTATTAATTTATTATTCATATTAATTATAATCTAGAGTAATATTATGTCATAATGCATTTCTTTTGTATATATCTATTTTTTTTAAATAGGGACATCATTGTAGATAGTAGATACATTTTTTAGATATTTTTTTAGCATTTTTATTTTTTCCATCGTTATCAAATACAGGCCTTTATGTTTAGTAAAAAATTATGCTCACTAGAAAATAATAAATAAATAAAATAAAATGTATTACAAATTATACTTTTGGAAAACCTTACTCGAAAGATTACAATATCATAAAATATCATGTCATAGTGATTTTTAATAAGTGACTTTATTACTATTCCCTCATGTTTCTATTCTTTATTTCATATAGCAAAATATATGCCAAAGAGTTGATTTTTTAAGATTTTTTTAGTTTTTTAAAAATGAAATCCCTATTTTTGTCCTTTTTAGATGCCTTAATGTCTCTAGTGTGATTGATGGATAGTTGGATCCACCTTTAAGAATATTAGGTATAGAAAGTGATCTATGAAAATCCCTTAATATGGAAATATGCCCAATCTATAAGTGTGTCCTAGGCGATGGCAACATCCTATTAGGACCTAGGTATTATGGATGGAAGGATGAAATTTTATCCCCATTGCTTCATCTCTAGAATAGTATTTATTTAAGGAAAAAATTCCATTTCTAAATCCACTATCATGTTCTTGAATTTTATTGATCTTTTCATGGACCAACTAGGACTTGAACCTAGGACCTTCCATTTGCTATTGCAGTTCTCTAGTAATTGAGCTACTGACTCGTATAGGATTAGCCCCTCTTTTTTCAAGGTTTTTCTTATTACCAAAACCTCCACTTAAACCACATTAGGTGCTTGGAGCTCTTAGCCTAGCTTGGCTCTAATACCATGTTGAGATTTTTATGGACTAGCTATGACTTGAACCTAGGGTCATTCATTTGTTGTTGGAGTGTTGTAGCAATTGAGCTATTGGCCTCCATAGGACCATCCTATCTTTGGTCTAGGATTGTATTATTACTAATAAATTTAACCTACCACACATCATCTATAAGTTCTATATATTGGGATGGATTAGTCCCTATAACACTAGAGAGATACAAGTCATGAGTTAATGTTGCTTCTCATATTTTATTTATTCTTTCTATAAGGAGTTGGTATGTGAAATTACACCAATTGATTATAGTGATATGATATATGGGAATACATACATGTATAATCATCAAGGTGTTCAAATATATCTAGTTGTTGGGGCATCGCTATATTAATGAGAAATAAGATATTGAATTCAAAAATTGATTACATGAGTCAAACATATCATTCAACCTCCACATTAGATTGACCAAGTTTCCTTCAACAAAATCAAAATTATTTTATAAAAAGGAATGAATGATACATGTGCTCTTATGAAAGAACCACATGAAAACCTTCATTACCTACCTAGTAGTGCATAATTCTATGCAAAATGTATTGCACCATGAACCATGCTTGTACTACCAAGAACTATTTTTTACATTTTAGAAGTCACTCCATAGCTCGTACCTAGCCCTTTCCACAATGTACCACTTGCACAATGTTAAGGATCTTGTTGTATATTTTTTTGATAACTATGTTAATTTTTCATCTATAATTACATTCCCACCCATTCATATATACAAGGCATATAATATACAACTTAGAAAAAGCCATAGATAACATCCTAGAATACCAAACAATAATACAACATAAATTATGTAGTTATTTCCTGACATGTCACTTGTCAACACAATATGGGACAAATCCTAAACATTAAATGATGAAGTATCAAACATGGAATCTAAAATCATTGAACTTCTATATTATAATATGTCTTAACAATCATGCAAATTATAAATTTACATATATAACATAAATATATAGGAGAGAAGAATATAATAGATCTGAGTAAATACATAACCATACATCTCCCATGAGGATCTTATTCAAAATCTAACAACCAACTACTTTTTGTTGTTTAAAACCATTGCTCCATTTTTCAAGAGCATACGCGTATAACATTGAAAAAGGGAACAAGATTAGTCAAGGTAGATAGGTAAAGATCATCCATAGATAACTGATAATTTGAACCAAGTGATAGGATATTCCATCTTTTCTTCTTTAGGCTTTACTAAAAGGAGGGTGTTTCTCTAAAGTTTCAACATGAGATTTTTTTAATTTTTATTAGACTACAGGAATCGGGTAGCTCGAGTTTCAACATGAGAATTAAAGACAAATGAAATATATTAATTTTATTAAATTTTTTTAATAAACAATTATAAATGTATATAAAATCCTGGAAAATCTTGAAAAAAATATAGGTAAATGCATTAATTACCTTGACGAATCCTTCCTTTCTAAAAAATTAAATTCCTATGGAAAAGGGTCTAAATTTGGAAATGGTTGAATAGTTTAAGGTGTAGTACTCATGTTCATAATTCCTCAATTCTAGGCCCCATGGGCATTGGAGCTCTACAAGTACATTTTGGCCCACATAATTTAACTCCAGCGAGTAAATTATAAATCTTGAATGGACCAAAGACAAATTTGGTCTCAATGGACATTGGAGCTCTATGGGTATATTTTAACCCATGGAATACAACCCCACCCATTAGATTATAAATAAAATCAATGGTGGTGATTGAAAATTGATAATATGGCCCTAAAGTAGACAATAATTATATAATAATATTTGTGAATTAACTTAATGTTCTACTATAATATAAAATTTAGGAAAATATGATCTAATTAGGTAGTAATATTGTGAATATTTTTTGAGTTTAAAACCTTAATTTAAAATAAATATCTAGGCAATTTAACTAGGATGAGTAATTTTTTGATAACAATTTGGCAATTCAACTCACCTTATAGCTTGAACATTAACCAAATTTTTGAATTTGCAATTTCAACTATTAGCCAATTGGTAAATATTCACCACTAATAAAATCACTATACCATTGGGTCCCAAAACATGATTTATAAAAATAAAACACCACTTAATTGTCAATATGTAAAACATGACCCAAGCATTTTTCAAACATGACAATCTCTAATAAGTCACATCTTGTTAACTTATCATATGCATTATCTCCCAACCCTTAGATACACACCTAGTTAAAAATAAATAAGAAACCATATACTTAGAATAAAAGTAATATGGATGATATAAAAAAATTCAAAAATCCTACACATGTATCAAATAATTCCCACACTATTGATGTCCAAAAAAATTATGAACAAACAAGCTATACCTTGATTAATTAACTTATGTGTGAGTGAAAGTTGGGTGGCATGTATATAAGAGTGTGGATTTTTTAAAATATAATGTGTAATGGAGTGAATTTTCACCCCTAGGAAAATTCCCCATTTCATAACCCTTACCTTAGAAAATTTAAATCCAATGATGCAAATTCCACCTCCGCCACCTTTTTCCACCCACTTGGCCACATAATTTTGTGTTGATGGAGGAATATCTGTCGGGACACATGCATCACATGAACGTCCATGCACCATGCTATCGTCCTAATGTGGTTCCTACCTCTAGAATTTGTAGAGGCATCACACTTCTCCATTGGGTGCATAGAGTAACATCTCATGCCTCCTTGATCGAAGAAAATAGGTCTTTTTCCTCCCTTTCACCATTAAAATTGATCAAATTCTCATTCCTTTACTCCTTGGATTCATTAACTCTTAGCTCCATTCTTTTTCTTTGAAATGTATCTACATCACTATCTTCTTGGTTGCAAGTTGGTGTTTTTGGCTTCTACACCATGTTTGTTGCGACAATGTTGTTGTTGGAGGACTCACAAGATCTCTCCTTCCACTACTTTCCTTGAGTGCATGTAGCTGTGAAGGTGATATTTTCCATTACTATTTTCTCCTTGCATCATTTTGTTAACTATGTAGTAGAATTTTTGGTGTTTTCTCTTAGTATCGCCACTTCCTTTCTATCTCTTTATTATTTTCTATACTTTGTGACCATTTGGTTCTTCATGGAGGTGGGAACACAGAAGTGGGGGAATGATTGAGGCATTCCTCTTAACACAACCCCAAATTTTTTTCTTCTTTGTTTGTGCAAGTGTGTGTGAGTGGAGTTACTTGAAATTTTGATTCATGGGTGAATAGGTATAATTTATCACCCTCTCTTTGTCTATTCTAGCATAATTTAGTTTATAGAATTCCTTTAGTTATAATTTTAGTTTTGTACTTTTCAACATTCTATCATAGCATAAAACACTTAGTAGTCAGGAAGTTAGTAGGTTTCATTGAGTTTCAACCTATTTTCTAGACCTATATTTGTATGGATGCTAGCGCACCTTTGAGACACCAGCATGCCGCACTAGAGTCTGTTATCTATGCTACCATCCTTAGATAGTGAGTTTTCTGGGTAGTAGATTGAACCTTCAAAATTGGCTCTTCCAACCCTGTGAACATCTAGCTTTAGTAGAAGGAAAGCGATTGATTATCTATCCTTCCTTTTCAGATTTAGTACACTGTCCTTTCCAAAAAAATTAGTAAATTCGAGGTAGTTTAGGGCAGCCTATTGCTTGGGACTCTCTCGTGACCTTGAGTCTCGAGGTGATGGGTCTCCCTTCTCAGCATTTTGGTGAAATCAAGATGTAAAATCTTTGTTTTTGTTTATTTGTGTCGATAATTCTTCGCCTATGTCTCGCATGTGTTGCATACATGCATTTTGTAAAGCTTTATGAGCTTTACGACTCAATGTGCAACTTATGGGAACATTTTCGAAAGAAGCGTGTGACCATAGGAAGGTAACTACAGGTCCTGCCTTTGAATAATTGACCTCTAGAACATATACAAGTTTTTTGGTCCCTCTAGGGAAGACCCTCACACTCCTACTCATCTCACTTCATCTATAGAGGAGGATGAGGCTATTGAAATTCCCATAGAGAAAAGTTTTGCCCTAAACATAAGGATTTTGGACTTTCGAGAGTATTTGGGAAAAGAAAGGGTTATGGATAAGGCCGCTAAGATTGCGAATGACTTCAGAGTTATGTTGGACAAGGACTGGATAAACTTGTCTTTAATTCCTATAAGGTCTTGTTGACATAATGTACTCCCATGTACTATCATACAACCCTAGGTCAAGCATTTTTTGAGATGTTGGGTCTAGGACCACTAAAAGACATATAGAAGTCTTCATGCCCAAGGTGTCAGTGTACATGGCTGAGACCAACTTGCCTATTAATACTACTGTTGGTCCTCAACCACCCCCCACCATTAAAGTAAATAGGATACCCTTAGGTTTTGACCCTACTAGCTCTAATGTCCTTGTGGTAGTTTTGGAACCCATGTTGGTCTTGGTGGTGGAGTCTTCACTAGAAGGGAAGCTGGTGGCTTTGGTGGTAGTTCCACTGGTCTTGTCTCATCTTATGACCCTATTTTGAATGCCCTATTACAAAACATGGGTTAGATGCAAAACCAACTAGTGAACTTGTCCAATGCTATGTCATAGCCTATCTCCTATCTTCCAACCCTTCTTTCAACACAATCCTTTTTCAATAAAAATTATAAACACTCCTATCCCTTAAGGGATGGAGATTTTGAAGATTGAGAAATGTGGTGGTAAGGGATATCCACAAACATATGTTTCATAATTCAATGCCATGTGCATATACTTCTTTCATTACAATGCATTAATGTCTAAGTTTTTCCTTGGGTCTCTTAAGGATACAACCCTTGAATGGTATTGTTCCTTACTTGAAAATTCTATATTCTCATTTGTGTAATGACGGAAAAAGGTCCCCTTAACTTGGTCTTGATTTAGTGTTGTAATACGCCTAACATATTCACATTAGGTCTTGGGACCTTGTGAACTAAATGAACTTTTTGATGTCTTATTTGAAGTGTTGTAAAGTGTTGTAACACACTTTCACACTTTTCTATGCTTCTCATTAATAATTGGGATTTCTTATGCTTTAATCGGCCCTATTTTGCATCCACAAGCCTCATTTAATGCATATTTTTGAAGATAATCCTGAAACCAATCAATACCCAATCATAATTCAGGTGTTTCAGGCTTGAGTGTCCTAGGTTTAGTGATTTGAGACTCATTCACCACCTTGGGAAAATGATTCCCACCTAGATATTTTGGTCCCAAAATTGGTTTCACATGTTGGACTCAAGGGAACATTGAGAGAGTGTATAAGTGTTCAACAAATTTTAAAATTTCATTGATCCGAGACTTTGAAACCATTTCAGCATTGCATTAAAGAAAAGATGCATCCATTCAAAGTAATAATTCATTACACCATAACACACAATTTTTTTGCATGGAAACCCTATTAGGAGAGAAAACATGGTGGAGGTTAATCCACAATTTGAGTAATCAAATATAATTGTTTACACAAGGAATGCACTTGCATTCATGCACACTGCCTAGAGCTCACTACTCAAAGAGAAAGGCTCACTTCCCTAAAAAATTTAGATTAAAACCATCTGAAGGGTGAACTGAGATAGTAGCATCTTCTTATGCTAGGTTACAATTCCGGTGAAGCTCATAGATTGAATTATGGATCTTATTTCTGATTTTGTACTTGCTCTACTTTGCTATGCTCTTTTCTGCTCTTTGCATCACTTAGAGACAAATTCGCACTACCATTCTGCTGAATTCTTCACTATATTCACACTTCATATATTCACTACCTTTACATACTTCACCACATACCATGCACACCAAAATTATAGAACCAATATCATATATATATCTGCTAACAAGGATTTACTCATTCATCAGAAAACTTCATAAAGTATTAAGTTAATTTTTTCTTGTCGGCCGGATCCACCACTAAATATTTGTGTGCATCCTCCAAAGTTAGTTAAGACAAAGAGAGGACCCAAATAAAAATTAATCGAGCACGAATAATTTTAATTAATTACCTCTTATACATCCACAATTACTATCCTTGCAAGGTCGGCCTTTTAGCACAGATAATCAACAAATTAGTGCACCAGATCTTCTAGACCATGTACTAGTGAGTGCACATCAAAACCAAGATACTAAAAACATAAAATATACTTCCTAAGAGATCCATGACCCAAAATATCTATCTGATAAGGTGTTTAGATCAACTGTTATGCCTATAACTGGATGCCCTGTTCTACACTTTGTTCTACTGGAGGGAACCAAAATTATACTGTACATTTAGATGAAAGACTTAAGTTGCATGACTAGGGTTTCCATCAATGAAAACACTTACAATCCATATGCTAGAAATATCCCTAGCCATATTCCAACAATCTCCCCCTTTGGCATTGATGGAAACACTTAGTGAAAAATGACTAAGTGTTTGAATCATTATAGGTACATTGCCAAAAATTTTATAGCACTTTCTCCCCATGAAATTTATAAGAAATTCTCTCCTCATCTAGTACTTTATTTTATCCCTCTATGGGACATTTTTCATTGCATTCTCTTTCGCTTTGACATTAATGACAAAGCATGAATGCCATATGCCAAAAAGACAAAAAGTGAATAGTGAAAAAATAGTTATATAACGATACCAAGTGATAAAACATGTGTTCAAAATCCTCAAGGCTTCAAAAATTTAACACATATAAGCTGAAAGTTCTCCTTCTTTGATAAAAACTTCAAAAACTTGAAAATAATTAACTGTTATCTTTAGAAGATTATCTTATGGTTTTTCTTCATTTTCGGAAGTGATTTTGATGGGGAGTCTTATCTTACAAGAGCAATCTTGCTCTTCCCAAGACCTATTCTCTGGTATTCCTAAGGTATTCCTCTCTACCCTACTCAGGGATCTCTTCTAAACCCCTCTCTCCTCATAAGACTCTCCACCAATTTTAAATTCTTCACCATTGCTCTCAATTCACCACTGAGCTTCCTTGGGCTCCACACTGATCCAATGTGTCCTAACCACTCCAGGCCTTAGGGAAGGGTGTCCTAACTGTCCCTTAATTTTTTTGTCTCCCTACTGATCCAATTCTTTGGATACTTTCACCTTTTACCCATCGCTTTCAAGAATTTCTAGTTTCTAGGCCTTGTAGCCTTTTTGCCCCTTTTAGGCCTCCTAGAACCCGTTTTCTTGGATTTTCTCAAAAACGGTCTTAACAACCACCAAATATTTTTGGATATTATTTCTAGTGGTACCCTAGGCTTCAATATTTAACATGTGTAAGGCATCCCAAATGGCCGTACATATGATTGTCCTCTTACCCCCTAAATTCAAGGGTTTCTAGGGTTTTGGCTCCTTTTTCCAACTTTGAGGTCTTCATTGACCTCCTCAACTCTCCCCCTTTCAAAAAAATGTCTGGAATACATGTTTCCACACTCCCATGCTCTTTATTGGCATGAGACAATCCATTTAACAACTTTCTTTATTGCTGTCCTCTCCAAGCCACTAGCCAGAATGCACTTGCACTCGCCTAGTGCTTGATGGTTTCATCACTTTCCCTGCAAAAAAAAACTCCTAACTCACTATGTACACTATTTACATAGTCCCCAACTTGATTCCAAGTGGCCATGAGAGGAAAGCCACGGGAATTCACGTGGGACTCATTATTCACAAAATTGGCCCAAACCGACAGTGAGACCAAGAACCCAAGAACTTGCAAAATTATGACCAGTCGGTTTAAATGACTAATATAGTGGTAGTTATAGTAAGTAAATGACACAAATGAAACACTAAAAGCATCATATCTGTCTTTTCAATCCATTCTTGACTAGATGAAGGCTCAAACACAAATTTTCATTCAAAAGTTGCTGAATTCCAAACACACAATATGCTCTCCAAGTCTCAATTCGTGAAAATGAACTTCCAAACCAAGTATTAGGGTTTGGATGAACTTATATACATTTCTCCCATGTTCTAGGACCATTGGGTTGGACTTAGAACAACATTAATGCTATTTTGCAAGTTTTAGGACAAATTGTCAAGATTTGCCTACGAACTCATAAAGTTCCAGACTCTAAGCCAAACCTGCTCTAACACACTCTAAAAAAAACCTAGGGACTTTATAACATATTCCTTATTCCCTTGGTGGTTGGCTAGAACCACCTACAAGCCAAAAATCACTAATATCTTCCAAAAGACCTTAAGGTGCTCCTGCACCAAATTTCTTCCAAGCATCTATTGCGATTCCAATGATAATGATCAAACTATTATTCTTGGAAGTCTTGTTAACAATTTTAGTTAAAGATTCAAGAATTGTGATTTCTTCTTCTAGTTTATCACCATTCCTCAATATTTCCACCATTTTCTCCAACCTGCATTCAGTTAGATCCTTTACCTTCCAAAACGTATCCACAAGAGTGTTCTTGGAAAGTTGAATTTGTGTGTGTCCTGACTATAGCTCCCAAATTTTTCTCCTAATGGTGCCATCTAGATCCTAAGATATATCAAAATTTTTCCCAGTTATGTTCACCTCTATTTCAATCTGATCCAATTTATCTTTGTAATTGTTGACTGCATGGGGCCAATAGATGCAATATTTATAGATGTCAGTGGCCGAGTTTATGCATTTCCTTAACTCATTCATTTTATTTTTCAGTTGGGAAAGAGATAATTTGAATTGCTCCTTAAAGTGAGAGATAACTTCACCAGCTTCTTTTTCTTGTGCTTTAGAATTAATTGTTTCTTTGCTACACTCAATCATTTCATCGGGAAGAATGTCCTACAAACTCTCCAATCTAATCTTGCATTACTCAACATGAGAATTTAACACACTTAGAATCATGTATTGATCATACAATGGTCTAAAAAACTATAACTTAGCTAATTTCTGTATTCCACCTACTCCTTGAATAATTTTCTATAGATTTTCTTCTGTCAGATCTTCTTCATCATTACCTTTTTCTGGTTTAGATTCATTTTTCAGTGGATCTTTAGTTTCTTCATCAAATTCTTTGTCCAAAATATCCACAATTTCTTATTCTTTTCCTTTTCCCTCAATTCTAGGAACTTTGCTTTCCAGAGGATTGTATTCAATAATTTCCTTTCCTCTTTTCTATCCTTTATTAGTTCTACCAGAAGAAGAACTAGATTCAATTGATTTTATTGGAAGAGAAGTATTTGTTGAACCACACTTTTCAAGAACATTCTTAAAGAAATTTTCAAATTATAAATCCCAATTAGCCAAGCTCTTAGAATAAGAGTATATTTGTTTGCATAATGGTTTGTTTTATTTACATACTACATTTTCATTTTTTGAAAAGCAATCCAAGAAATAAATTACAAGATGTATAATTAAGGTGCCAAACCTAAAAGGATAGTCCATTTCCTTTGTCAGTTGCACATTATCCAATAACAAACTGCATAGATCAAAGTTCTGACCTTCAATTATCATCTTGTGAGAAATATAGACTGCACCAGTCGATGTAGCTTCTTCTCAATTTCTATAAAATATTTTGTATGATATTCCATGTGTAATGTACTTTGTAATGAGATTCTTGATTGTCACAATTATCAAGGCTTTCTGATCTCCAATTATCCTAGTTAGGGTTTCAACCTCTTTGTTTCAGATAGATTTCTTCCTTGTTACCTCTCTGACTTTGCAAAGTCCAGTGAAATCTCAATTGATTCCTTCGAGATGATGTAGGGTTTGTCCAAAGTCAAAATATCATCATGTAATCTCCTCAATATGAATTTCACAAATTCTGCATTCTCAAAGTATGAAAACTCACTCCACATATCCAAATTTCCATGCTTAGCTTCGCTCAATTGCTTTAATTCATCAGGTAGTAAAAAATTCCTCATTGACCTAATATTTTCACTATTATACTCATCTAGAGTGATTGATCCTTTGATTTGATCCATTTTTCCTTTTTGTGTTTAGGGTTCACAACTACACACTAAATTGTATGAAGAATTTGAGATCAATTTGAAATACTTGGTAGATTTTGAGAATTTCCTATGAATCGATTTCATTGTTTCCAAATTTGATCACCGAGAGATTTCCTTATTTTCTCCTTCGATGTAAAGTGACAAATGATGGTTTTAACTTTAATTTTATAGCTCACACATGTGCAATAAATGTGTTTTCCCTATATTTTTGGAGACTCTGTTTCCCAAGCAGTAATTGAAAAATCTTTCGTGGACCTATGAATTGTCTGAATTCCTTTTGTAAAATTTATCCAAAACTTTTGTACACCATAAATACACCTTTTTGACTATTTTCTACTTTCTGGTACCATCCATAGATAGGGGAGGAAATATTTTCTTAAAAAACTCCCCCTAGGCCAATGGCTTGAAATCAATTATCGAAAAAGATACTAGAGACAAGTTTCGGTATGGAACTGTTTCTAGCATCAAAATCATTCTTCCTCACCCATGTATTCTTCATTTGATCTTTGATTTCATCCGTAGTCACCTTTTCTTTCCCCTTATCATTTTTCTCTTTTTTTTTCCTTTGTATACCATACCTCTTCTGTCTACATTTTTATTTCTGTAGAATCTTGCAATATGACCATGCTTGTTGCTGTTATAGCACATATTTCTTTCTTGTCTTGACCAATCATTCCAATGAATTCTTGTAGATCTGCATTGATTAGCAATATGCCCAAGTTTTCCAATAGAGTAACTTGACATATTTTTGCATTCAAATGATTTATGACCAAATTTTTTGCAATTGAAACACTAACCAAAAATGGTGAACCTTTTGACTTCATATTCCTTCTACACTGAGCAATCATATGACCAAAATTATTACAAGAAAAATAATACCCATTAAAATTTTGTGCATTAGGTTGTCTTACCGGCTACCTTCCATTTCTATTCTATCTGAAATTATTTTGTCCTGATTTGGAACTTTTTCCCTTTTCATATCCAAGACCTCTCTTATCATTTCCACTCTTCTATCCTTGAGGAACAACTCATCAAGCTTTACTAAACTGATCTTAAACTTTTCTTTGTATTCATTTGCAATCACAAGATCATTCCTAAGAGTAACAATATACTTATCAAGTTCTTCTACATTGTTTCTGGTTCTTTGTAGTTTACTTTCCAATTGAGTGAATTCCCATTTTATTCTACTACATTCATCAGATTTCTCTTTTAGAGTCTGAGCAAGATTTTCCTCATTTTTCATCCTTTCTTCTATCTCTTTAGTCATGTTCATCATCATAGATTCCATCTCATGTTTTAGGTTTGTATTGTCTCTAGAAAGATTTTCACATTCTTTGGTTATTTCCTTAAGGGTTTGATTCAAGTGAGCATCATCCATGTCTTCATTTTAAAAAAAAAAAATTGATCACAAAGATCTTTCATCTTCACCCTGTATTTAAATTTTTATTCTTTCAATGACTCGATGAATTTCTCAACATCTCTAAGATTTGCTTTCAATTCTTGAACTTTTGCTTTAGACTGATCAAAGTCATGAAGTGCCACTAGAAGCTATTGTTGAAGACTACTAGATTCCATTACATTCCAAGATCAACCTCAAGCTGCAAAAATTCTTTACAGGAACTACACTCTAATACCAATTGTTGGACTCAAGGGAACACTGAGAGGGGGGTGAATCAATGTCTAGCAAATTTTAAAATTTCACTAATCTGAGACTTTGAAACCATTTCAACATTACATTAAAGAAAAGATGCATGCATTCAAAGTAATCATTCACTACACCATAACACACAATTTTTTTGCGTGGAAACCCTATTAGGGGAAAAACCACAGTGGAGGTTAATCCACAATTTGAGTACTCAAATATAATTGTTTGCAAAAGAAATGCACTTGCATTCAATCACACTGCCTAGAGATCATTGCTCAAAGAGAAAGGCTCACTTCCCTACAAAATTCAGATTAAAACCATTTGAAGGGTGAACTGAGATAGTAGCATCTTCTTATGCCAAGTTATAGTTTCGGTGAAGCTCATAGATTGAATTTTGGATCTTCTTTCTGATTTTGTACTCACTCTGCTTTGCTATGCTCTTTTCTTCTCTTCACATCACTTAGAGACAAATTCGCACTAAAATTATATTGAATTATTCACTATATTTGTACTTCATATATTCTCTACCTTTACATACTTCACCACATACCACACAAATCAAAAATATAGAATTGATCTCATATATATATCCGCTAACACAAATTTATTCATTCATTAGTTGGCTTCACAAAGTATTAAATTAATTTTATCTTGTTGGACAGATCTACCACTAAATCTTTGTGCACATCCTCCAAAGTCGGTTAAGACAAAGAGAGGACCCAAATAACACTTAATTGAGCATGAAGAGTTTTAATTAATTACATCTTATACATTCACAATTACTATCCTTGTCGGGTCAGCCTTTTAGCACAGATAACAACAAATTAGTGCACCAGATCTTCTAGACCACATACCAGTGAGTGCACATCAAAACCAAGATATTGAAAACATCCAAAAACCTTCCTAAGAGATCCATGACCGAAAATATCTATTTGATAAGGTGTTTAAATAAATTGTTATGCTTGTAACCGGATGCCTTGTTCTACACTTTGTTCTACTGGAAGGAACCCGAATTATACTGCACATTTTGATGCAAGACTTAAGTTGCATGACTAGGGTTGACATCAATGAAAACAATTACAAGCCATATTCCAATAATCTCCCTAGCCATATGCCAACATCGCACATTTCTAAATTTTTTAAAAATTGGTCCCAAAAATTAAGCCTTGTGGGACTCATTCGCCACCTTGGGCGAATGAGTCTTGTGTGGCCCAAAATCAAAATTAATTCAAAATTTTGGTTGGATTTTATTCTCCTAGATCTGACATTGACTTGTAGTGTTGTAATTTTTGAAATTCTTTCATAATTGAGTATAAATACAAGGTTCTTTCAATTATTTGATCATCCAAAAAAACTAACAAGCAATCAAGTGATCTCAAGCATTCAAGTATTCATCCTTGTAGAAAATTTGAGTTCACTAGAGCATTCAAGAATCTTCAAGGGAATATTATCAAGAATTTTAGAGTAGCATTCAAGCATCAATCATTATGTCAAGGACTTCATGCATTATGTTTCTTTGTGAGCTAACAATTGTGATGTAGGATTTCATGATTCAAGCTAGAATTTCATTTAAGATCTATCACCTTCATGAAAGAGTCAAGATCTACATCCATTGGATCCATATCACACATGTTTGCAGAACTTTATTTCTAGGGTTTGTTGAGTTGTAACATCTTATTTTGTTCATTCATCATTCTCCATTTCTATTTCATTATATTTCAAGGTTTGATTACCAAAATGGTGTTTGACCAAGGTAAAACCCTATCCACTAAAAAAACAACATTTTTTCCCTCTCATTTGTGTGTGATTTGTAGGTATAGGTTGCATATTTCCTAAGGATCAAGATTGGAGAAATTTTTTCAAAGTGCATAAAGTTGTCAAAGTTGTCATCAAGCCTTGGAGAAGACCTATAGGCTACGAATTAGGGTTTCAGATCCGAAAAATCAACCAGGATGGAAAAAGTACGCAGAGAAGAATAAGATAAGCCTTTGAAGCTTTAGAAAATCCTAACTGGACTGATTCGCCACTTTTGGCGAATGAGTCCCAGTTCTAGTCAAAATTTAGATTTTTGTAGATTCAGATACCCATTTGGCAGATTCATGTTCCTATTTAGAAACCTAGTTTTTGGACTGATTCACTTAGCTTGGTGAATGAGTCCAACTCAACATTAATTTTTTTTTTCAATGTTTTAGAGCTCCACTCAACCATCTCCAAATTTCTAGGTGCACATCTTCCTTTTTGTAGCTTTCTATTTCATTTCACTTGCTTTTCTAGGTCATTTTGTAATAGATTACATTGAATTAGGGTTTTGCATTTCATCTTGCATTTCTACATGCATTAAATTTGTCTTTCCAAGTTCTAACTTGGTAGTAAACCCCTCATTAGTTTACTTTTAGCCCCTAGGACAACCTTATTGCAAGATCTCTCTTTCTACTTTGCATTGAGATCTGTAGGGTTACCCTTGAATGAAATTGAAGAAGTGGGTATGCTCTATGTCTTAAAACCATATGATAGAATCTATCCCACTTTTTCATCATTTCATTTTGGTAAATTTGCATCTAGAACATTAAAATTTTGATTTGGAGTGCATTATCATCCTAGATTTGGCTTGCATTAACATTGCATTGGTTAACTTGCATTCTAGGGTTTTCAAATTTTGCATTAGTGAAAGCTCATATAGCTTGCATTTTTGCATCTTATTTCACTGAAAATCAAACAAAATCTGCATTTTCACTTAGTATATAGATCATCCAACATAAAAATCATAAAAAAAGCAATTATTTTTTTTTGATTTTTTTAAAAATAAATCCCTACTGGGACTCATTCATCACCTTGGGCGAATCAATACCTATGCATATTTTGTATTGCATTTTCTAGCATTTAAAGTTCAGTTTCCATGTTTCTATTTACTATTATTGTCTTTCTATTTTAGTTTCCAAATTTTTTATTATAAGCATTTCATTTTTCTTAGGTTATATTGAATCTACATTCACCTTGGATTTAGTAGCCCTTGTATGATTATTTGGTGTCCTATAGCTAATACTGTAGTGAGATGAATTTTGATACTTATGTCATCCCATGATAGCACAATCATTGTGGATCTTGGGTTAACTAGCTCTTTCACTCCTAGTATTGACACTAGTACACTAGGTATGGATCATACCCTTAACAACTCTTTTCCTTCAAGTAGTGTGATGCAAGTTGAAATAAGGAATGATAGTTTCCTACAAGAAAACACAATTCAAATTCATGAGGACCTAGCAAACTTACAACATCAAGTGCAAAATGACAACATTTCAACCACTTCCATTCCTACTATAGATAACATTCATCGCATTCTTGAAAGTGAAGATGGGCTTGACCTTGTGAAAAGCATAGTTCAAATATTTGGAAAACACCTCCCCCCAACCACTAGTTGTTCTTTACCTACAAGAAATGTGACAAGACAAGGAGGAACTCAAATTCCTCCTCTCGGAACAATTTCCTCCATACTGACCTATACCAATCCTCAAGTCACAACAACAATGCAACCAAATAGCAATGTAATTCCTTGCTTGGGTATTCCCGCTAGCATCCCTAGTACCTATTTAGCATTCACACACCATTGTAGTGTAGAAAAATGCATACCCTTTCATTTTTACACTTGTTTGGGCCCTCCTTGCTTTATTTATCCTTATTTATGTCTTAATTAGTCATTTTTATTGCATCCATAAGCCCAATGAATGATAAATTTTTATGGCTAATCTTGACAAACCTCAATGGATAAATGATAATTTAATGATTCTAGACGTGTGTCCCTAATTTTTAGACTAGGACTAATAAGAAACCTAGGGTGTCTTTGTCCCCCAAAGGTCTTGGGACCCTGATTTAAAAGGCAGCTTAGATGGGCCCCCTTTTGGAGTCTATGCCCTGAGTTTCTTGCCTCGAGACTAAGACACCACATAGGGTGTATTAGTCCTTCTTAAGTTATTTTTTTGATTTAATTTCAAATTCTAGTGGGATTTAGCATCCTTTAATTAATTAATTCCTATGTTGGCTTGTTGTGGTGTAGTTTTGGGATATTAAGCATGGATAAGTGTAATTACAAGGTTCATTCACTCATTTTCACCCCAAGAATTTAAGTATTGATTCCTAAGGAAATTTTATGAGATCAAGAGAAATTTGTCAAGCATTTGGAGCCATCATTAAGATTCAAGCATCATATCAATGATATTGTTGCATCATATTTTTTATTGTGCTAACATTTGTGATGTAGGGTTTATGATTCAAGCAAGTGTTTCATTCAAGTTCATCATCTTTCAAGCAAGAGTCAAGAGCCACATCCATTACAACCATCTCAAGCATATTTGCATATTTCATAACAATGGTTTGTTTGTGTTTGTATATTTGTGTTGAAGACTTGAAGATCATTTGTAGTGTAAAGTTGAAAAGTTTCATTACAAAGTTATCATCTTCACGAAAAAGCAACTATAGGTTAGATCTAAAATTTTTAGAACCTGAGATTAGAGAAGAAGGAAGTGTGGATATCAAGCCTTAGGATCACATTCCAAAATTGTAGAAATTCATATTAGGACTAATAAGACACCTAGGGTGTCTTAGTCCTCCTGGAGATATTTTGTAGAGATTCTTTTGGATCTTGTTCTAACATCCAAAGATTCTTCATCTGCCCAGAAAAATAGCAATGGGACTAATAAGATAGTAAAGGCATCTTAGTCATCCATAGAAAATTTTGAAAGCTTCTTTGAATTTCCAAAATCCTTGTTAAATTTCTAGACTTCCTAGGTACACATACCCTGACTTGGTGTTGCATAGTTTCATCATTTGCACTCATCATTTAGCTTACATTATTCATTTTTTTGAGTTGAATGATAAATCATCTTTTAAGTTTTTGTTCGGTGGTGAACCCCTCTAAGTTTAAAGAACCCCCTCCTAGGTCTTCCCTATTGAGAATTGACTCACTCTTTGGGTTGATAGTCAATTGAATTTAGGATCCTATGACATTATTGAATGACCTAAGGAAAAATAGGGGCATCTCACCCCCCTATTTTCTTTACAGTTGAGTCATATATCCTACCACTTTACCACCTATAATAATTTGATTCACTTGTCTTTCAAACACATACACCCCTTCACCATTATAACTTTTATCTCATAACACAAATGAACCTCTCATAAGTCAACTCTTCCAAACTATTTCATCCCTTCAAAAGAAATTTTTCACCATTGACCAAAATCAAAATGGTTGATGTAGGAGCATCCTTGGTTCTTTGCAATCTTGCATCAACCAAAAATATTTTCTTTCAGTTTCATTCTTGTTCAGTTCTTGTTCTTGTTCAAGTTGGTGGACTCGATATTTCATCATGTTTGCTCACTAGACCTTGTGGATCTATGTTTTCATCGTGGACATGCTCATTTTCCTTATTCCAAGTTTTTATCTCATTTGGATATTTTTCTAGCAAGTTATCGCTTTTGGATTAAGTGATAGTTTTGGAACTGGCCTTGAAATAATTTCAAACCTAATGTCTAGTTTGATCGATCGTGGATCCTTCTCATAACTTTTAGATCCTCACGATGTGTTTTGATTTGTTTCATGGAGTATCCCCGACCTTAATTTTAGGTCCACACTTCATCATGCACACCTTCTGATGAGCCAATACTTTGGTGCATTTTGATCATATTTTTATAAGTACTTTTCCATTTTTGTTATGCTAAAAACAAACATTCAGTCTGATTATGGGATAGAACATAGACCTTTTTATGACTTAATATGATGAATATATTATGATAAAAAGTTCCATGATTATTATCTTTAATATTTTATTAGTCTGATAAATACCTTATGGATTTTTGTGATCATAAAACCTTCCTGCAGCCTCCACTACCAAACTTCCTGCAGCCATATTTGAAGTGATGTTTGCCTTAGTTTAATACTTAATGAATGAATGAATGAAGTAATGGACTGTCTTAAAGATGAACATGTTGAGCTAACCTTCTTCTTTAGGAAAAGATGGCGAGTTATTTTGTAGGTGCCATGATTAGAGGAAGGAACTTAAATTCCACTTGAAGAGTAGAAGGCCAAATCTATAAAGACTGGTTCAACAGCGAAAGATGGGGAGACAGTTTCAAACTTATCCGCCAAGCAAGAAGAATATTCCAGGAATCTAGGCCAGGCATCCTGCTATTGCTCAAATCCAGGATGATGGCACTTTAAGACTACCAAACCAGTTTGACTTAGTCCTTGCATTGTCATTCGCCTCTTTAATCAAAGTTAGTTAGATGTAATAAATACCTCCTGATTTATAAGGGAAGGTTGGTTAGTAGTTAGGATTAGTTTTCAAATAAATAGCCCATTCTCCTTCAGAGAATGGGTTGGAAGATCTTGTCATTTGTAATAAGTTTTTTAGTATCAAAAATACAGTTAAGAAGGATTGTGCTATGTACTTGTTCACTTTAAATCAATAAAGTTTATGGAGCTTTTCACCTAATCTGTTGATTACTTTGGCATAACCTAAGGGGGACCACTTAGGAAATTGCCTGTACTTTCATTCTGTAGGTTACGATAGCTATACTTTCTTTTGTAAAAGTTAAATGTGTCTGTTCCTGCAACAACAAAAATACAGTACTGTTGACTGTTCCTGCAGCCACTAGAAATAGAGTAGTTTTACCTTTCTGTTTTTGTTTCCAAGCAAGTTATTCAGTAAAGTAATTCTAGAATTTAGAGTTTTAGCATTTTAGGAGATCTTGCATGTCTGGAAGGGTGGTTAGTGCATATATTTTTCCATCCCATTTCAAGTCTACGTCCTCAGGTTGATAAGTAAATGAGGTTCTTTGACAGATTATAGTTGCTTGTTGTGATGTCCAATCCTTAAGTTGAGGAATTCATATTCCTAGTTATCAAGCTGATTAAAGAACACTGCATTTTTGGCGCCATTGCCGGGGATGGTGTCAAACCAAAAACCTATTGCAGGCATGCTAGCAGTTAGCTTTAAGTTTTATTCCTAGAATTTAGATCAAAATTCACTATTCCAACATTTTTCCATAGTTAGATTTACTTCTTACTGTATGCTTAGAAGAAGAGACCAATTTGGAAGATTCCTTCCTAGAAGCTTTGATATCCAAGAAAACAACTCAGAGATTGACCCAGAAATTGTCCTAGAAGAACCATATTTGGATGCCGGCCAGGACCTTGTCACTTCATCTTCTTCTTCCTCGGAGGTCAGTTTGAACCTATTTGATGCACTTGATAATCTTGATTTACTCACATAACAGTTGAATATCCTGCATACCTTCAATAACCAGCATTCCCATAACAATCCACTGCCCATTGTTGTCTACCAGCCAGGAGCTAACCCAAGACCACCATCAAGGATGGTAGCGTCTACTTTTCCATTTCCACTCCCTGAGTTGCATGACAATAATAATCTCAAAAATATTCTGCTTCATTGCTTCCAAAATTCTATGGCCTGATTACAAAGGACCCTCATACCTTCTTGTTCAGGTTTGACATCCTATGTAAGAGTTATGATTATACTACTGAAGCCCATAAGATGAAATTGTTTCCTTCTACTTTAAAGGAGTCAGCCTTAAGATGGTTCATGGGATTAGGAGGCAATACTGCAACCACTTGGGATGAACTGAAGGAATTGTTCTTAGGGAAGTATAAAGAATATTGTAGGGGCAGTGATAAGAGAGGAGATGACCTTTCCAAGATGTCACAAAAGGAGGATGAAACCTTGGAGGACTATGTATCTAGGTTTTTGTTCAGTGTGCAAAAGAATGCTCAGCACCAGCTAAATGAGGAGTCGAAAAAAATTCTCTTTCTAAGGGGAGTCAATGATACTTGCATGGAAGCACTAGACCTCATGGCTAGAGGAGATATTACCCAAAGCAATTGGAATGACATTAAAGAAAATATGTCTCAATTACTCTAGGGAAAATGTGAAGAAAGGCAGGTTCTGACTCTCTATTGCCAAAGGAAGTGGCACTGGTGTATCAAAAGGAGAACTCTCTAATCTTTTGTCCAACTTCAAGCAAGACATCATAAATGATGTTGCTACTCAGCTGGACACCATGCAAGCTAGAAGGAAGAAAGAAGAAGCTGATGCGATGCTGGTTGAATATTGTCCTCACTACAGATTGAGGAAGAGGGACTGTAGATGCAAAGCAGTGGCCAACTTGGAGGTGCAACATCTTCCTACTGAGTTCAAAACCATTGAAGGAGAGGAAGATGTGTTCTTTGTTGCTCAGCGTAGGCCATGGGCCGCAAGACAAGGTATGCCTCAGGACCCCTTGCAAAATTTTGGTTCATATAATAATCAATGGTAGAACTAGTACCCTCCAAGTTATGACCCATATTCTCAACCTCAATGAAATAACCCTTGGCCAAATGTTCAACAAAACCATTGGCAACCTCCACAAGGAAACTGACAGTCATCACAACAAAATCAGTAGCAACCCTCGCAAGGAAATTGGCAGCAGCCTAACCAATGGAGAGGAGGCCAGCAATGGTCAAATCCACCCACTAGTTTCCTGCAGCAACCCCAACAGTAGTCAATTATGCCACCTCCTATTGCCAATCAATGTCAGAATCCAAAGCCAACCCAACTACCTGCTCAAGCAGCACCCAATCCAAATAGCCAGCAGCAGCAGCGGTAACAACAACAAGTTTATTTTGCTGATCCTAATAATCAACCTACCTATGCTCTCAACCTGAACAATATCAACTTACGTTCAGGAACTGTGTTGCCTACACCATCTCCTCCTCTAATTTCAGAATTACAATATGAGGATATTAAGCAGGAAAAAAATGCCAATGGACTAGCCCAACCCAATGAGCAAATACATACTCCATCACTACCTAAGGTATCTAATACATTGCCACCTCTTTTTCCACAAAGGTTAGATAGAGAAAATGTAAAGAAACAAGAAGACCCTACCTTTGATATCCTTGACCAATTGAAGCATATACGTGTTAAAATTCCTTTGTTTCAAGCAATTAAGGAAGTACCTATTTACAACAAGGCCATTAAGGAAGTGTGTCTAAAGAAGCCAGGTAGGAAGAAGGAGACCCTAAGACTGTTCATGTTTTTGGACAACTCTCTGATTTAATGCTAGGGAACCTTACCATCCCAAAATATTCAGACCCTGGCAACCCCGTTGTTGAAATTAATATTAATGGGGTTCAAATTAAGAATGCTTTGGTTGATCTTGGAGCTGCTATCAATGTCATGACCAAAGACCTTGTACTAAAACTAAGTATTTCAGACCTAAGACCTACACCTACAGTCTTGCAACTTGCTAATAGTTCAACTACCAAACCTGATGGAGTAGTAGAAGATTTAGTTGTCACCCTAGATTCATGGGAGTATCCTACTGATTTCATGATTTTGTCTCCAAAAGCATCATTAGGAGGTTATCCTGTGATTTTAGGAAGGCCATGCTTAGCTACTACTGATGCTTATATAGGTTGTAGGACTGGGAACATGACAATATCTAATGGGTATACCACAAAGAAGCTTACTGTATATTCTCCAGCCCAATCTCAACTTGAGTTTGGATAGGCTGTTTGGCCTGATTTGGGAGAAGAAGAGGAAGTAAACTCCGTGGCCAAATCAATGATGATTACTAGAGAACCTTTCATTGAACAACAAGCTAAGGAAGATATACTATCCAATATCCTGCTGAATAGCTATGGTACTGAATACCCTCAATGTAACAAAAATCCATGCTCTTTGCAGACCATTCTTCCCCCGCCTACATCAGCTCATTATCCTGCAGCAACTAATTATTTACATACATTACTACCCCATGAAGTAGAAATGTCATTCCTACCTGAAGTATCTATGCTTGATATAACTTCCCAAGTCGAGGTAGCAGCAGGAAAAACTTTGAATATCAATAAGAACCTCACCCGTCAGCAACAAAAATCTATGGTCAAGATGCTTACCAACCATAAGTCAAATTTTTCTTGGGAATATGGTGATATGAAGGGTTTAGACCCAAAAATATGCACACATCGCATATTCATTAACAGTGAGTTCAGGCCAATCAGGCAGCCTCAAAGAAGAATAAATCCGTCTTTGAGAGAAATTGTTAAAGAAGAGTTGCAGAAAATATTGACAGCTGGCTTTATCTACCCCATTTCGGATAGTCAGTGGGTTTCCCCACTAGTTATTGTTCCTAAGAAAGGGGGAAAATGGAGGGTATGTGTGGACTACAGAGAACTTAACTTGGCAACAAAGAAAGATTACTTTCCTCTTCCCTTCATTGATCAAGTTCTAGATAATTTATCTAGGAAAAAGTATTTCTCATTCTTGGATGGTTTCAGTGGATACAATCAAATCAAGATTGCACCTGAGGATCAAGAAAAGACTACTTTTACATGCCCTTGGGGGAAATTTTCTTACTTTTTTTTTCCTTTTGGTCTCTGCAATGCACCTGCAACTTTCCAGAGAGCAGTCATCAGTATCTTCTCAGACATATCATATGATTGCATGGAAATATACATAGATAAATTTATTTTTTATGGTACAAAATTTGAGGAGGCTCAAGCAAACTTTCAGAAGGTGCTACAGAGATGTGAAGATCATAACCTATCACTAAATAGTCAGAAGTGCTTCACGATGATGTAGGGGGGAATAGTGCTTGGTCACTATATTTTTGCTACAGGAATACAGGTTGATCCTTCTAAGATTGAGGTCATCTCTAATTTACTTTTTCCCACCAAACAAAAGGAATTGAGAAGATTTCTAGGCCATGCTAGATATTATAGGAGGTTCATCAAGGATTTCAGTAAAACAACTGCCCCTCTATACAGTTTGCTGAAGAAAGATGCAGATTTTGCATGGACAAAAGAGTGAAAAAGCATTCCTTGATTTAAAAGTTGCTCTTACACAGGCACTAGTTTTGAAAGGACCTGATTGGTCACTTCCATTCCATATTCATACTGATGCATTTGATTATGCTATTGGTGCTATCTTAGGACAAAAAGGTGGTTCAATTGAGCATGCACTGTATTACATAAGCAAAAATCTGCAGGGGGCTGAACTATACTATTATAGAAAAAGAAATCTTGGCGGTCATCTATGCCCTCAAAAAATTTAGGCATTACATAACTGGTTATCAGATATTCATCCACACTGATCATGCAACAATCAGGTATCTTATGAACAAAATCTCAATAGCCGAAAGATTGGTAAGGTGGTTGTTGCTGATGTAGGAATTTGACATTACAATTGTGGACAAGCTAGGTAAAGCTAATGTGGTTGTTGATTTCCTTTCTAGAATTCAAAGGCAAGATGACTCTACACTTATTAAAGATTCCTTTCCCGATGAGCACCTATTTGCAATCAAGGTTATTCACCCATGGTATGCTGATATAGCAAATTATCTGGCTGCAAGAAGGACTCCTCCTCAATTCTCCCCTAAAAAAAATCGATTATTGGTAGAGAAAAGTTTTAACTTTTCTTGGATTGCAAATTGCATGTTTTATACAGGGCCAGATCAAGTTATGAGGAGATGTGTGCAGGAGGAAGACACTTATGATATATTGCATGCAAGCCATGATGAGCCATGTGGTGGTCATTTTGCTGCCAAAAGAACAACAATGAAAATTTTAAACACTGGCTACTATTGGCCAAATCTGCATAGAGATGCAGCCAAATACACTAGGAGGTGTGATAGATGCCAAAGGATGGGAATACCAACTAGATCTGATGATATGCATCTATTTCCACAAATTGTTGTTACACCCTTCGACAAATGGGGACTGGATTTTGTAAGACCAATTGATCCATCTTCCAATGGTAAGTCCTATATCCTTGTATGCACAAATTATGTGACAAAATGGGTAGAAGTTAAACCTATGAAACATGCTAGGGATAATAAAGTTGCAGAATTCCTCTTTGAGGAAATTTTCACCAGATTTGGTGTCCCTAGGGAAATAGTAACAGATCAGGGGACACAGTTTACCTCTACCTTGATTACAACCTTAGTCAATGAATATAGCATAAGGTACAGGAAATCAACCCCTTATCATCCTTAGGCTAATGGCCAGGTTGAGGTCAACAACAGGGACATAGAGACCATTTTGACTAAAACTATAGATTTGCATAAGAATGACTGGGCCGCAAGCTTACCAGAAGCTCTGTGGGCCTACCGTACTACTTGGAAGACTGCTACAGGATATACACCCTTTGAAATGGTGTATGGTAAAACAGTTGTGATGCCAATAGAATTCGAACATAAGACACTAAGAAAAAAATTAGAGATGGACATGGATTTGATAGAGGCACAAAAGGACAGAGTCATGTAGCTCAATGCTCTGGATGAGCTTCACAAGAATGCCCTCCAACACACTAAGCTGATACAAAACCAGAGGATAAGGTGGCATGATAAATACATCAAGGAAAAGAAATTCAAAGTAGGAGATTGAGCTATGCTTTATGACTCACGGTATAAAGACGGTCCAAGGAAGCTGCAAACCTAATGGTTGGGTCCATATGAAATAGAGGAAGTATTCACAAATGGAGTCATTCAATTGAGGACCATTGATGAGGTTCGGTTCAAACTATTAGTCAATGGGCATCGCCTAAAGCTCTATTATAAGCCCATTGACAAAGAAACATTTCTGAGACAATTTGAACTTGACCAGGACAGTAGTGATCCTACAGCCAAAGGAATTGAGTCCAGGATCAAATTCCCAGGCCATGCATAAAACTGCATACCAAACCATAATAAAGGGGGTATCTATTAAGATCCCCATTCCATTCATTCACTTCATCCACAATCCGTACTCATTCTCTCTCTTCCACATCATCCACCTATCATTTCCCATCTCATCCACGTTTCTTCGTGTCACGTATTGCAATAAATAAGGAGGTCACATCAGCTAATCACAATGATTCTCTCTAGATATGCTCCACTTCACTTTAAGATCACTTAAGTTGCTTTATTTATTGCATTTAATTTCGTATTAATTAGTGCAAACAACTTTCCTATATGATTGCCTCTTCCTTCAGCTAAATCCGCATGAATGAGTGCGTTTCTCCATAACTCAACTTCTGCCACATCCTTATTATCGTCGCTATAAGCTTCGTTCCCTTAATTGTCATGAGCCCCCAATATTTGAAACTGTAATCTTTAATCAAACAATCTTTTCTTCCTACAATAATGACCCTAAGTGTATTCCGCCAATCCATGATTGCTCTCTCCTTCCACACAATTGCATGATCACATTATTTTTCGTATTTTTTATAACTTTTGAAGAGAGGTTCAAAAGTCTTGGTTGAGGGGAGGGGCAGTTGAAGAATTGCAAAGGATTCATTAGTTGTATTGTAGGGAGTTTTGTTGTAAAAGCCAGGGGAGCAATACTTCAACGTATTTGATTACAGAGAACCAAAGAAATCAGAGTTAAGCCGATTCGGCACGAGCCTATAGACCATAACATCCTATTGTAGGATGTGCTGCATGTACCATTGTTCAGACAATATGGGTGGCTCAATTACTTTGTGAAGCTTGGGACTTTCAGCACAAACATTGCAGAGGAATTCACAAGAACATTTCAAAATGGTGAAGCAACAGTTAGGGGCATAACAATCGATGCATCAATTGATAGGATTGCTGAAATAACAGGGTTACCCCAAGTTGGAGAACCCTATCCCAGGGGAAGAGATGCAAGAAGCGCCAGGGCGAAATTCACTCGGCCAGATGATCCTCCTCTATGGGTAGACAAGAAAGGTGGATAGAGGATGAGTCTACCTCAAGAATGGGTGCCACGAGCGGGGTATATAATGAAATACATAACCTGTGAAGGTAGATTCTCAGTCCTACATTCTCATCATTTTAAGCTTTTGTCTCATTTATGTCATGGCTTATTGATGAATGTACCCGACTTCCTTTATAACTTGTTATCCAATAGTGACACTGAATATAGGAAAGGTAGGATTAATTCTATATCCTACCACTGCCTCATAAAATTGCTTGTGGAGAAATCTGTTTAGGATACATCAGGGATGACCTGGGAGGAGTTCACTGTCCAATTCAACCCTGAAATTCAAAATGTAGGACCTATGGGTGAACCCCTTACCTTTAAGCAACGAACTTCCTGGTCAAAAGGTCAGACCTCTGTTGCTATGTCCTCCCCTGAGACATCATCCAATTCATAGGATGATGTTCCTATTTCTAAAAGAACTTCTAAATAGTTGGCCCAAGGCCCTATTAAAACCCCTGAGCCTTCTTCCAAAAATAGGAAAGGAAAGTCACCTGTTGTAGTAACCCCTGAACCTGTGAAAAGGAAGCAAAAGGAGAACTTCTTTGTTCCTGCAGCAAAATCTTCCATAAAGAATAAGTTAGTTCCTACCTCCATAAGAAGGAGCTCTAGGCTTCAAAACCAGGTAGCCTGCCAATCACCTAATACTAATCCTACCACACCACCTTCGAATCCTTCTAGTCCTGAACTAGGGAAATAAGAACTTGTTATCGAAGAGATTATGAGTACACTTGAAGGGGCTGGTTTGAGTGAGCTGGCTGCCATTGTAGAGCAGCTACAAGAAGGTATGGAATGTGATAAGAAGGAAGAAGAGCTAGTTGTGTTTCCAACAGATGTAGAACATGAAAACATTGGCATGACTGAGGTAATGGAAGAAGAAGAACATGGGAAGGTGGATGAACTTGAAGAAGTGTAGGAGACACCTGCACTATGCTATAAACATAGACCGCCATTCCATGTTACAAACTTTGCCACAAGAATGACATGCTTTCAAGAACTTCAGCAACAACAAACTGCTTATGCACTTGAAGTTGAGAGACTGCAAAGAGTAATCCAGAATAAGAATCTGGAAATTGCCAATCTAACTGATACTCTCAATCAGGTGGTAGAACTTGTTCCACAACTACTACAGTGTCGAGCACCTTCACCAGTTTATGCCATGTACCTCAAAGAACTATATTTGAACTTCCAGCTGATTAGAGTCTGGAAAGGTAAGAACCCTTCTTTGGAAACCCTTGAGGAATTTTATGAAGCATACAAGGATTCACGTCTGCACATTAGGAACCTCCTATGTGAGTTTTACCTGCACAATTTGGTTGTATCCTAGGACAAGGAATGAAATCCTTTGTCTTATGTTGGTGATATTCATATCAGCACCTTGATTTCCTGGATCACCAATGAGATCTACAGAGGGGAATAATTTAACAGTCATATGCATGATGAAAAGAATATGCCATTGTATGTGAGAAATGAATCTCGAAATGGCATGGGTATTTATTTTGACTGGAAAAAATTATGGCGAGATGAGAGAGCCAAGCCATTGATTGAACCTCTAAGGCAAGAGGTGTTTTCTCAATATTCTCAAATTATCAACAGTGATTTTAATGCTACAACTCTGCATATTCAGAACAGATGGGAGCACCTTTCATTTTAGTTAAAGAAAGCAGAGCCACATATCCCCAATACTTTGTATCTAGCAACCCGAAGGGCAGAGAGGTACATGAGAAATGCCAAAACAAGGAAGGAGGATTGGTTGCCCTTGGTTATGCAACCGCCTATTCTCCTATGGCCATTATTGGCTATACAAGGTGACAACAGTAATTACAACAGGAGTTTAGAGGATAACCAATGGCAAAGACTAGAAGCAATGAGGGCTCACTTCTGGAGTTTCTAGACTGGTGAATGTGGACAGCAACTAAATGCAAATCTGAGAGAGTTTTCCAAAAGGAAGAATGCTAGACTTGCTGAAGGGTCCAACAAGTAGTTGGTTGAGGGGAGTGATGAGCCAATACTTTGGTGCATTTTGATCATATTTTTATAAGTACTTTTCCATTTTTATTATGATAAAAACAAACATTCAGTCTGATTATGGGATAGAACATAGACCTTTTTATGACTTAATATGATGAATATATTATGATAAAAAGTTCCATGATTATTATCTTTAATATTTTATTAGTCTGATAAATACTTTATGGCTTTTTGTGATCATAAAACCTTTTTGCAGCCTCCACTACCAAACTTCCTACAGCCATATCTGAAGTGATGTTTGCCTTAGTTTAATACTTAATGAATGAATGAATGAAGTAATGGACTATCTTAAAGATGAACGTGTTGAGCTAACCTTCTTCTCCAGGAAAAGATGGCGAGTTATTTTGTAGGTACCATGATTAGAGGAAGGAATTTAAATTCCACTTGAAGAGTAGAAGACCAAATATATAAAGACTGGTTCAACAGCGAAAGATGGGGAGACAGTATCAAACTTATCCACCAAGCAAGAAGAATATTCCAAGAATCTAGGCCAGGCGTCCTGCTATTGCTCAAATCCAGGATGATGGCGCTTTAAGACTGCCAAACCAATTTGACTTAGTCCTTGCATTGTCATTTGCCTCTTTAATCAAAGTTAATGTGGATCTAATAAATACCTCCTGATTTATAAGGGAAGGTTGGTTAGTAGTTAGAATTAGTTTTCAAATAAATAGCACATTCTCCTTCAAAGAATGGGCTAAAAGATCTTGTCATTTGTAATATGTTTTTTAGTATCAAAAATACAGTTAAGAAGGATTGTGCTATGTACTTGTTCACTTTAAATCAATAAAGTTTATGGAGCTTTTCACCTAATCTGTTGATTACTTTGGCATAACCTAAGGGGGACCACTTAGGAAATTTCCTGTACTTTCATTCTATAGGTTAGGATAGCTGTACTTTCTTTTGTAAAAGTTAAATGTGTATGTTCCTATAGCAACATAAATACAGTATTGTTGACTGTTCCTACAGCCACTAGAAACAAAGTAGTTTTACCTTTCTATTTTTGTTTCCAAGCAAGTTATTCAGTAAAGTAATTCCAGAATTTAGAGTTTTAGCATTTTAGGAGATCTTGCATGTCTGGAAGTGTGGTTAGTGCATATATTTTGCTGTCCCATTTCAAGTCTACGTCCTCAGGTTGATAAGTAAATGAGGTTCTTTGATAGATTATAGCTGCTTGTTGTGATTTCCAATCCTTAAGTTGAGGAATTCATATTCATAGTTATGAAGCTGATTAAAGAACACTACACCTTCCATGGAGAAATTCAAATTTAAGGCCGACCTATTCATGCACACATTATGTTTTCTTCATCAGAGATTGTAATGATCTTTGTCTGACACAGATGCTTCTAGATCTACACATATGATATAAATCTTTTAATAGATCATTAGGATAGCAAGGAATCAAGGTTAAGAAGATTACAAAGAATATATAATTTGATCTATTAGATTTTCGCTCGCATGTATGAGCACTGTATTTTGAGCATGTTGTATCAGGCCTATGAGCCCAATCTGTAAGCCCGAATGTGGCCGACTATATGTAATTGAATTTTTTGATAAGGATGTTGTAATAAGAATTTTCATCCATATTTCATGTTGCTTTTGTTGTGTGACTCTTGTTGCATAGTCCAGATTGTTCTCTTTGAGGACCCTCCTACCTTGATTGCACCAATGGCCCACCTATATATTATGTCAAAATTAGTCCGTTTTCCTTGGAGATATTGTGAAACTGATGCCACAAGGTGTAGAGGTGCCTAAATTTGATAAATATGGAGGGAAGGGAGATCCTTCTAACCAAATTAATTCTTATACAACCTTATGTAGTGAATTTTTCCTTTATGATAAACTTTTGGCTAAGCTTTTTCCTAGATCCTTGAAAGATACTACCTTGGAATGATTTTCCTCTTTACCGAACAATTCAATTAGTTTATTAAATGAACTTGTTGAGGCATTTTTTTTACCATTTCCAAGTGCATATGATGCCTAATATGACCTTGGCTGATTTGATGATGTAAACAAAAAGAACATGAAAAGATAATTAACTTTATCTAACACTATCAATTTCTGTATTCTGAAATCAATGTCAAGGTCTTTGACCCTCACCTTCAAAAGATGTTCATAGAAAATTTTCAAAGTAAGATCGAAGACAAGATTACCATGATGAAATTTCCCTCCTTTATGCAATTTTGTACCACCATCTGTGATTATCAAAATTCAGTTAGTAGTCAAGATACAAAGTCTACTTCTAATCGAACTGAGAAGTTTGAGCTCGTAAACCAAAGAAATTCCAAACCTTTTAGAAAAAAAGAAGAAGGATTCATTCAATTCAATCCCCCTCAAAAAGTAGCTATTGTTAAAGCCACAATACCCTTTAGCTATGGGGACCCAATACCCTTCATAACATAATGTCCCAACTTTTAGAACAAAAAATGATTACCTTGCCTCACATCAAAACACTCGATCCTAATAAGCCTTTACCCCTGAGCTTTAGGTAAAATTATTATTTCCACTATCACTGACAAAATGGACATGATACAAAACATTGTAAGCATCTTAATCATCTTGTGCAAGACCTCATTGATTCTAGTTGTCTTTTCGTTGGAGGTGTTAGTGATTAAGGAAATAAGTCCATTGCCTCTCCTAACAAATTTTTTTAAATAATTTCAAACCCCATGCCAAAACATAATATTTCATTTGTCAAAGCTAGTGAAACTACAAAGAATGATGTGATGAATGTTGATACAGATGATGATAACAATGATTCTATTCAACATGATTCTATAGATAATGATCCTATGGATGAAATGGTAGGATTGATAGATGTCATTCGTCATAAGGGCCAAAAATCCTCTTGAAATTTCTTTCTCCTCTAAGGATATACTTAAACATGCACCTGATGGTCCTTTATACATAGCCAACCTTATTTATGACCAACCCACTAATGGGATACTAATAGATCCCACTTGTGGAGAGAATGTGATGACCAAAGAATTCTTACTTTTGCATGATCTCTATAAACATATATACGATAAACCGAAAGCATGGATCAAGAAACAAAATGGTTTCACCTCCCCTATGATGGGATTGATCACCTTACCATTGCAAATAGGATCAAAAAAATTAGATGTATCATTCTCCATCAACCCACAATCAGACCAATTATGTGTGAAGCTAGGCCATCCATGGCTTCACACCATGAAATTTGTCCCTTCGATTGTGCATAAATGCTTAATGATTCCTTTTGAAAATGAAACATTCAACGTTCACCATAGTGGCTTTAACCCTTTTTCCTCTCGTGGAACATTTTCCTTATATTTATTTTGGCCTGAGCCTTTGGAACCTATTAAACCATGACAAGACTTCTTTTTCCTATCCTATCAAAAGTTCAAGGAAAATAAACTAGTAGAATTATCCCTCCAAAACATGTCCCCACCCACCACCGAGCCTACTATCCTTGACGAAACCATGCTTGAACCTAAGGAAATTCCAAACAACCATGACCAACCTAAGACAAAAAATTCACCTACCTCCTACAAACGACCAAGAGACAATGAAAACAACTCCGTCACACTTGCTAGAATAACACAAGTTTATAAAGTCAAAGAGAAAGTGGTTTAACAACCTCCTATGTTTCCTTCCGTTCCTCTCCCTAGGAAATAAAATAAACCTATGATTTCTCAACCCGCTCCTACACAAATGCAACTTGAAAAAAAAACTACAAGAAACAAAGGTTCTAGAGAGCATAGGTGTAGATGTTGTGCTCTTGCTCGAGGGTTACATGAAGAATTAGACAAAGAAAATAAAAATAAAAAACTTGATTGAAGTAGTGCATGATGAATCTACCCCTTCCCCAACACAAAACAATCCAATACAACAACTGCAACAAGAGTTCAAGCCTTCTTTAGACATTATCATTCAACCTCCTTCTGTAATTAACTTAGATGATCATGACGAGGTTGCTAAAATTGATGAAGAGGTGCATAATTAATTGAATACATTATTTTACTCTTTCATGATATTAAATGACAATTCTCCTAAGAAGAGTGTTGAAAATGGTGCTCGTCCTAGTTTGACACTTTCTATTGTCCCTTTGGCTAGTTGCTTGCCTTCGGTATTGTAGTCACAAAAAAAGTATTCCTTCTACCTTTCCTTGCTTGTTTGGGCCCTCCTTGTGAATTAAGCTTAATACTGCCTTGATTTAGTGTTGTAATGTGGTTGAAATATCAACAATAGGTCTTGGGCCCTTGTGAACTAATGAATTTAAATGGTACCTTGCTAAAGTGTTGTGAAGTGTTGTAACACACTTTGACACTTTTCTAAGGTTTTATCAAATAAATAAATCAAAATGTATCTTAAACTTGCCTTATTTGGAGTGTTGTAACACACTTTCACACTTTTCTTGGGTTTTCATTAATAATTGTGTTTTCTTATGCTTTAATTGGCCTTATTTTGCATCCACAAGCCTCATTTATTGCATCTTTTCGAGGAAAATCTTGACACCAATTATCACCAAGTCATAATTTAGGTGCTTTTAGTTTGAATGACCTAGATTTAGTTATCTAGGACTCATTCGCCACATTGGGAAAATGGTTCCCAACTGAATCTTTTGGTCTAAAACTTGGTTTCACACATTTCTAAGTATTGTTTAAAAATGGTCCCAAAAATTAAGCCTGATAGGACTCATTCACCACCTTGGGTGAATGAGTCCTGTGTGGCCCAAAATTAAAATTAATTCAAATTTTTGGTGGAATTTTATTCTCCTAGATCTGATGTCAGCTTGTAATGTTGTAATTTTAGGAATTCTTGCATAATTGAGTATAAATACAAAGTTCTTTCACTCATTTTCTCCTAACAAGCAATCAAGTGACCTAGAAAGTTGAATGAGCATTCTAATAGAAAAGTTGAGTTCACAAGAGAATTCAAGGTCAAATTATCAAGAATTTTAGAACAAAATTCAAGCATCAATCATCATGTCAAGGACTTCATGCATCATGTTTGTTTTTGAGCTAATAATTGTGGTGTAGGATTTTGTGATTCAAACAAGCATTACATTCAAGATCTATCTCCTTCAAGCAAGAGTCAAAGATATACATCCATTGGATCCACTTCATACATGTTTGCAACCTCTTATTGTTAGGGTTTGGTGAGTTTTAACATCATATCTTGTTCATTAATCATTCTCCATTCATATTTCATTTTATTTCAAGGTTTAATTACCAACAAGGGGTTTGAACATGGAAAACCCCTATCCAATAACCTAACAAAATTTTTCCCTCTCCTTTGTGTGTGATTTGCAGGTCTAGGTTGTATATTTCCTAAGGAGAAAGATTGGAAATTTTTTGTCAAGAGCTCAAAGTTGTCAAGGTTGTGATCAAGCCTTGGAGAAGACCTATAGGTTGCAAATCAAAGATCTAGATCCGAAAACCAATAAGGAAGGATAGATCAGACATAGAAGAGTAGGATTATTATTTGAAGCTTTAGAAAAGCCCAAATGGATTGATTCACCACTTCCGGCGAATGAGTCCCATTTCTAGTCAAATTTCATATTTTTGTACATTCAAATACCTATTTGGCATATTCATGTTCTCGTAGAGAAACCCAATTTTCGGACTGATTCGCCCAGTTTGGTGAATGAGTCCCATTAACCATTAAAGGTATAATTTCAAGTTTTCTAGATCTCTTTCCAATTATTTGTAGATTTCCAAGTGCACCTCTTCCTTTCTAAAGTGTTATGTGATGTGTCATTTAATTTTCTAGGTCATTTTATAGGTTATTGCATTGAATTAGGGTTTAGTGTTGCATCTTTCATTTTATTATATTTTTCAAGTCTAAAATTTGTGGTGAACCCCTTATTAGTCTAATTTCAGCCCTTAGGACAACCCTATTGCAAGATCACTTTCTCTTTTTCATTGAGATCTCTAGGGTTATCCTTGAATGGAATAGATTGAAAGTGGGTGTGATAGCACTTAATTAACTCACCCCATTTTTTAGAGGATCCATTTTGGTGAACCTACATTTAGGACATCATAATTCTAATTTGGATTGCATTTTCATCCTATATCTTTCTTGCATTAACATTGCATTAGGATTGACATTAGTTAATTTCCACTCTAGGGTTTTAAATTTTGCATTAGTGAAAGTGCATATAGCTTGCATTTTTGCATCTCATTTCATTGAAAATCAAACAAAATCTGCATTTTCATTTTACATACAGATCATAAAACATAAAAAGAATAAAAAGCAATTTAAAAATTATGAAATTTTCAAAAAAAATCCCTACTGGGACTCATTCACCACCTTGGGTGAATCAGTCCCTATATACATTCTGCACTACATTTTTTGGAATTTAAGGTTTTTTTTCTGAAGTTTTGTTTGTTGTTATTACCTTTCTATTTTAGTTTCCAAAATTTCTATTATAAGCATTTCATTATTCTTAGCTTATATTGTATTTGCATTCATATTTCATTTAGTAGCCCTTGTATGATTATTTGGTGTCCTATTGCTAATACTATAGTGAGAGAAAGTTCTAGACTCATGTCATCCCATGATAGCACAATCGTTGTGGATCTTGGGTTGTCTAGCTCTTTCACTCCTAATATTGACACTAGTACACTAGGTATGACAATATCCTTAACAACTCTTTGCCTTCAAGAAGTATGCAAGTTGAAACAAGGAATCATAGTGTCCCGCATGAAAACATAATCAAAATTCATGAGGACCTAGAAAAATTACAACATCAAATGAAAAATGATAAAATTTCAACTACTGCAATCCCTACTATAGTAAACATTCACTGCATGCTTGAAAGTGAAGATGGACTTGACCTTGTGGAAAACATAGTTCAAATATTTGGAAAAAACCTCCCCCCAACCACTAGTTGTCCTTTACCAACAAGCAATGTCACAAGCCAAAGACTAACTCAAATTCCTCCTCCCATAATAATTGCCTCAATATCTACCTATACCAATCCTCAATTCACAACAACAATGCAGCAAACTATTAATGTGATTCCTTGCTTGGGTATTCTTTCTATCATCCCTAGTTCCTATGTGGCATCACACATCATATCTCCTACCGATTTACCACCTATAAGCATTCCATTCACTTTTCCTTCGAACACATACAGTGCCCCTTCACCATTTTCACTTCCATCTCATAACATAAGCAATTACCCTCTCATAAATCAACTCTTCCAAACTCTTTCATCACTTCAAAAGCAAGTTTCCACCATCAACCAAAACCAAAATGGCCCACCTACATATTATGTCAAAAGAAGTCTATTATCCTTGGATATATTATGGACACCCATGCCATAAAGTGTAGAGGTTCCTAGATTTGAGAAATTTGGAGGGAAGGGAGATCCTTCTAACCATGTTAATACTTATACCTCCTTATGTAGTGAATTTTTTCTTGACGATAAAATTTTGGCTAAGATTTCTCCTAGGTCCTTGAAAGATATTGCCTTGGAGTGGTTCTCCTCTTTGCCGAACAACTTAATTAGTTTATTCAATGAACTTGTTGATGCATTTATAAACCATTTCCAAGTGCATATGACTCCTAAGATGACCTTGGCCGATTTGAAGAGATGCAAGCAAAAAGAAGAAGAAAAGATAACTAACTTTATCTCATGATATCAATCGCTTTATTCCCAAATTGATGTCAAGGTCCGTGACCCTCACCTTCAAAATATTTTCATAAAAAAATTGTAAAAAAGGATTCAAGAAAATATTACCATAATGAAATTCCCATCCTTCATGCACTTGTGTACTACCCTCTGCAATTATCAAAATTCGGTTAGTAGTAAAGATACAGAGTCCACTTCTAACTGAAATGAGAAATCTGAGCCTGTAAACCAAAAAAATTCCCAACCATTTAGAAAATAGAACAAAGGGTTCCTTCAATTTAACCCACCTCAACAAACAACTTAGAATGTCAATAACCAAGTAACTACTATTAAATCCACGATACCCTTTAGCTATGGAGACTCGGAAAGATAATTCACTCCCTTACCCGATACCCTTCATAACACAATGACCCAACTTTTAAAACAACAAATGACTACCTTGCTTCCCGTCAAAACACCCAATCCTAATAAGCCTTTACCCCCAAGCTTTAGATTAAATTCCTATTTCCATTATCACCAAAAAAATGGACATGATATAGAACATTGTAAGCATCTTAAACATATTTTACAAGACCTCATTGATTTTGGTCATCTTTCTGTTGGAGGTGCTAGTGATCAAGGAAATAAGTTTGTTGCCCCTCCTAACTAAAACTTGCAAATCTTCACCAACCCCATGCCAAAACTTACTATTCATTTTTCAAATCCAGCGAAACTACAAAGAATGATGTGATGAATGTTGACATAGATGATGATAACAATGATTTTTTTCAACATGATCCTATGGATAACATGGTAGGAGTGATAGACATCATTCCTCATAAGGGAAAAACTAAGAATCCTCTTGAAATTTATTTCTCCTCTAAGGATATACTAAAACATGCACCCAATGGTCCTCTTTACATAGCCAAGCATATCTATGACAAGAACACTAATGGGATACTAATCGGTCCTGCTTATGGAGAGAATGTGATCACCAAGGAATTTTTACTCTTGCATGAGCTCTATCAAGACATATATGATAAACTGAAAGCATGGATCAAGATGCACAATGGTTTTTCTTTTCCTATGATGGGATTAGTCACCTTACCGCAGTCGAACCAATTTTGTGTGAAGCTAGGCCATCCATGGCTTCGCTCCATGAAAGTTGTCCTTGCAATTATGCATAAATGCTTAAAGTTTCCCTTTGACAATGAAGTATTCAATGTCCATCACAGTGGCTTTAACCTATTTTTCTCTAAGGATAAATTTTCCTTATATTTCTTTGGCCCAAACTCATGGAACTTATAAAACCCCGACAAGAATTCTTTTCCTTATCCTATCAAAAGTTGAAGGCAATGAAAACGGTAGAATTATCCATCTGAAACATGTCTCCATTTACCACTGAGCCTACCATCCTTGAAAAAATCATGATTGAACCTGAACAAATTCCAAATGACCAAAACCAATCTATGACTAAAAATTCACCTACCTCCTACAAAAGACCAAGATACAATTAAAACAACCCCATCACACCTCCTAGAATAAAACAAGTTTACAAAGTTAAAGAGAAAGTGGTTGAAAAAACTCTTGTAGTTCCTTCCATTCACCCCCTTGGGGAAGAAATGAAACCTATGGTTGATCAACCCTATCCTACACAAACACAAATTTAAAGCAAAACTAAAAGAAACAGAGGTGCTAGAGAGCGTAGGTGTAGACATTATGATCTTGCTCAAAAGTTACATGAAGAATTAAACAAAGAAAATCAAAATCAAAACTTAACTGAAGCAGTGCATAATGATTCTATCTCTTTCCCAAAACAAAACAATACAATGAAACTACACCAAAAGAATTGAAGCATTCTTTAGGCATTCTCATTCGACATCCTATTGTGATTAACTTGGACATTGAGGATGAGGTTGCTAAAATTGATGAAGAGGTTCATAATGAATTGAATACATTGTTTTCCTCTTCCATGAGCTTAAACTATAAATCTCCTACAAATAATGTTAAGCTTGGTACTGGTCCTAGTTTGACACTTTCTATTGTCCCTTTGGCTAGTTGTCTGCCTTTGGTATAAAATGACCATGATTGGGATGAAGATGACCTACTCATATGTCGACTTGACTGTGCCTTACTATCATTTTGTATTATTTATTTTTCATTTTATTTTGTGTGATTTCATGTGCGTGATGTGATCCCTTGTAACATTTTGTTTGATGTTCTTTGTGAAATTCCTCTATTTCTACCTTCATTATTCTCTATGTCGTCAATCTTTTACTTTTTTCTCTTTATCTTTTTCATTTTTCTTGTGTTTTTCTTTTGGGGATGACACAAGGCATTGAGACATTCATGTCTCTTTCATGTTGACCCAAAATATTTTCTTTTATCTTTTCTTTTTTATTTGTCTTATTTTTTCCTTTTAGGGATGATGCAAGGAATCAAGAAATTCATGTATCTTTCATGTTAACCCGAAAGGCTTTTCTTTCTTTTTGCTCTCTTTGTGTCATTCTTCCAGTTCTATGTGTATTTGGGGAATGATGATAGTTCCAATCTCTCTAAAAATATTGCAGCAAGAATATACTGACCCCAAATCCATAGATCCCTTATGCGTTTGTCGTTCTCATTTTGGGGGAAACCCCTCTTTTTTCTTTTTCTCTTGCATGATGTGGCTTTACTTGGAAAAATATGACTTGGCATAGGGCTTTCCAAGTTATCTCTCATGTATTATTTGCTAGCATTTATCATTTGCTACTTTAAAGTAATTTCTCACAACATGGTATTTAACAATTTCTTTAAAGTGGGGGCATACATTGGCATTATCCTTTTGCATTTTTCTTTTCATGGTTCATGGTGCAGCCTTCTCATTTCATATGATGTTTTGTTCACTTTGTGGATGACATTGGGTGTGATGTCCCTCAAGAGTGTGATCTCTCTTAGCATATTAAATTCCTCTTAGTGGCTTGATGTGACACACTACATCACCTAAGTTGTGAAGTTTCTATTCTTTGATTGGTCCTCTCTTAGAGACATTAGAAACAATGTTCCCTAAGTTAAAGACCTCATATGAACTAAGCAAGAATCCTTTGAACATTTCCTATTTTTCATTTTTCATTTTTCATTTATATGGTCACCTTGCATAATACAACTTGAATGCCTATGGGGCCATATTTTTTGTCCATGAGCTCCAAGAACACAAAGTTTTTCTTGTCTCATGAAGCTCAAAATCATGTTTTCTTGGTGCCTATTAAAGTTATCAGGAAGTATAAATTTGGTATTGTTTGAGTAGGAAGCCCGACTGAAGCATGAATTTCTCCATAGCCACTCATGTGTGTGTGTGTGAAGGAATACCAACCATGAGTTTATGTTTCTCACCTTTTTGGACTTCTCACCCAATGGACAACTAGGAGTTCCATTGCCATAGAGTGAGTATGCATTGTTTAGAAAAAACAACCTAGATCTAATCCACATTGTGATGGAAAAATGGTCAAAGATTGATCCAACTCTTATATTTTACCTTTTCTCTTTTTCTTCTTTGATGGTGCATGCTTGTGATTTGTTGTTTCTCTTTATATCATTCTCATGTGTGTTCTTTTTTTCCTATTTTGGTTTTCCATGGGATCTTGATCTTGAGGGCTTGATCACCCCTCTTGATCGTTTTTGTCTCATCTTACAAGTGTTGGTACACTTGGACCCCTCTTGATGTGTTTTTGTCTACTTTAGTGCGAGTTTGAAGCAAGTTCATCCTCTCACTAAAGTGGGGGCTAAATGTAGTCACAAAAAAAGTATCCCTTCTATTTTTCCTTGCTTGCTTGGGCCCTCCTTGTGAATTAAGCGTAATATTGCCTTGATTTAGTGTTGTAATGTGGTTGAAACATTCACATTAGGTCTTGGGACCTTGTGAACTAATGAATTTAAATGGTACCTTGTTAAAGTGTTGTGAAGTGTTGTAACACACTTTCAAACTTTTCTAAGGTTTTATTAGATAACTATATCAAAATATATCTTAATCTTGCATTATTTGGAGTGTTGTAAAGTGTTGTAACACACTTTCACACTTTTATAGGCTTGTAATTAATAATTGGGATTTTTTATTTATTATTTGGCTTATTTTACATCCAAAAGCCTCATTTATTACATCTTTTTAAGGATAATCCCGACACCAATCATCACCCAATCATAATTCATGTGTTTTAGGTTTGAATGGACCAAATTTAATGATTTGAGACTCATTCACCACCTTGGGGAATGGGTCCCACCTGGATCTTTTGGTCCCAAACCTGGTTTCACACATTTCTAAGAATTTTTTAAAATGGTCCCATAAATTAGGCTTGATAGGACTCTGGTGCAAGAGCACCATTGAACAAAAAATGTCAATTCAAGAAGTTATTGTGTAGGATTTATTATATTTGGCAATATGCATTAAATAAGGTCAATATAAAATTTTATATTGTAATGAGTCATTTTAGATGGATATTAGGTGATTAGGTGGTTTGAGTCGCAAAAGTACAAAAGATGAAAAGTTGTCATATTTGAAATATTGCAAAGTTGCAAAAAAAAAGATTTTGTGGAATACAAATGGTCACCAAACTTCAAAAAGAAGTTTTGGTGGGTTAGATAGTTATTTTTGAGGGAAAAATTATAAATGTGATACAAAAGCATCGATGTAATATTGTTCTTGAAGTTTGGGAAGAAGGAAATGAATAAAATCACTACCATTTTTGTAAATTTTGTGTTTCCTTTTTGTTTACTAGCCAGTGTACGATTTGTGCCTTTATTTTTGTTTTAAAAGATTTCAAAACTTGTTGCATATATGTGTTATCTATCTTAAAAATGTGTATTGATAGGATTGTTGTGAGATTTGAGGCTTTTGAAATCAAATTTTTGTGCATGGTTGAGGGTACCTTGTTTTACGGGTTTGAAGTACTAAAATGAGTTAAAACCCATTCCACCCTCTGTGATCACTGTAACTTGGAATTAGGTGTTTTCATGTTTATTTGGTGTAGGGAGGTTGAATAAAGTGCTGGGCATGAAGCCCTAATGGTAAAAAGTGAGTTTTCTTAATGAATTTGTGAGCTTTTGGTATGGTAATGAGAGAAATAGGTTGGGAAAGCATTTTTTCCAATTGGGTTAAGAATGTGTAGAGGTTATTGAACCTATTTGAGGTATTCGAAAGGTTGTGTGAAGACTGGTAATGTGGTTTCAATAAGACCCTAAGTTTTATGCAATAAAAGAGGGTTTCTTGTAGTGGCCCTTTGGAGTGAGTGTTTAGACAAAAAAATTGTGTATTATGTGGTTTGAACACCTATAAATTTCTGCCCACATGTGTTTAGAGATTTTGGGAAAGTTTTGAGACAAGGTCATTTGTAAAATAGGCCTAGTTGGAGGTCTAGTTGGCGTAGGAAGCCTGTTTTGAGAAAGTTGTTACAAAGTAATCAGTAGTGGTTTGTTGATATGTTATTGTGTTCCCTGATGGGTCCTTGAAAAGGTTTATGTGTGAAAGAATCTCATTGAGAAGAAATACCCGATTGAAGGAGATTGCTATGCTTTAAGGAATTGTGTAAAAATTGTTGAGACAAAGAGAATTTTGAAGAATTGTGACTTGAAGTTTATTGTTTCTATGTGGAATTGTGTTGTGTGGTTTCATGATCTCCCCTAGTTACATAAAGTGGTATCAAATTGAAGGTATGAGATCCTTGTGAAAGAATATTGAAGTTTAGAGTGGAAGGTGAAAAGAGAAATTGTGAAGATGCCTCTAAAGGCCAGTACAATGGTGAAGGAGATAAAGGAATTGAAAGAGTAGTTGTTATAGAAGGAAAGGATCTATAAAGAGTCTCAAGAAGCCACCTTAGAAATAATAGCAATTCTGGAGAAGAATCAGAGAAGAGGAATGGTGAATGAAGACCAAAGTGACAAGGAGGATGAGGGTGAAGGAGAGAACCCTGTAGTTGGAGTTCAGAATGATGAAGATGACTTAGACCCTGAAGAAAATAGAATGATCAGGATTCTAAAGGTAGTAAAATGTGTCAACACTCCAAAAGTGAAAGTTGAAGTTCCTATGTACGGAGGTAAGATGGATAGTGAAGAGGTTTTGGCTTGGATTGATGCCTTAGATAATTTTTATGAGTTTGAAGACATAGAGGATAGTAAGAAAGTGAAATATTCAAAGAAAAAATTGAAGAGACCAACCCTAACATGGTGGAACTTTGTTCAAGAAGATGGGGTCAAGAAAGGTAAGTCCAAGATAAGCTCTTGGGATAGGATGGTAGCAGAGATAAAGGCTCATTTTTTACAAACAAATTAGGCCATACAAACCTTTATGAAATTCCAATATTTGAAGTAAAGGGAGTTAGATGTGATGTATTATACTGAGGAATTTCATAGGTTAAGCATTAGGGTAGGTCAAAATGAAGATGAGGTTGAAAGGGTGGCCAGATATTTGAGTGGTTTGAGATTGAGCGGAAGAGATGAAATTAGTTTGAACCATCCTAAGACAGTCGGAGAGTGTTTCCAAATGGTAGTAAGGGAAAATGATAGAATCAAGAGAAGGAAAGAAAGGAAAGGAAGAGGCAAAATTAACATTAATAGAGGGAGAGGTACAAGGAAGATCAATGAAGAACAAGAAAGTGCAAGCAAGAGTAAAGAGAAAAGTACTAATTTTTGAGGTGGATTTAGAGGCACAAGGGGTAGATTTGATGGTGGAAGGAATCCTAACATTTTTGTAGGTATGTGTTACAATTTCCAAGCATATCGTCATCCTTCTTGGAAGTTCCCTAAGAAACTTGGTTCAACATCTAGTGGTGAAAAAAATAAGAATGATAGTAGAGACCAAATAGTTCATGAAGATGAAGCTGAAAGTTCAAATTTCAATACACTTTATGTTGCTCCTAAAGTAGGTGAAATTTTGATGATGAAAAGAGAAGTCTTGAAGGTAACAAAGGAGAGAGAGATGCTTCAAAGAAGAAATTTTTTTAGGACAACCTGCAGATGTAAAAATAAAGTATGTAAGGTAATAGTTGATTCGGGTTGCATTGATAACATTATATATAGTGAAATGGTGGACAAATTGAATTTGGAAAGAGTTCCTAGAGAAAAACCATATAAAATATCATGGGTTAGTGATAATCAATCTATGGTGGTGAGTGAACAAGCTATAGTTGAATTTTAGATTGGTCAATAAAGAGATAAGGTTGTTTGTGACATATTGCCTATGAGTTGTTATCACATGTTGCTAGGAAGGCCCTGGTAGTTTGATAGGTTAATCATGTATAATGGAAGACAAAATACATACACAATAGAAAAGGATGGGAAGATATACATACTAACTCCATTGAATGAATGAGTAAATGGAAAAGGTGAGATTACCATTCTAGGGAGAAAGGAATATGTGAATTTTGATGAAGGTAAGGATAAGGTATTGGTAGCCAGTGCAAGGCTTGATAGAGTTGAGATAGTAGATAAGAAGAGAGAAGATTATTTGTAAACAGAGGTGAAGAAGAATGTTTTTGTGTGGAAAAGAAAAGAAGATGGGAACGTGTCTCAGTTTGGTACAACTAGGAGTGAGTGTGAAAATCCTATAGAAAGGCAAGGAAAATGTGATGGGATCATTGTAGGGATAGTGATTTTCCTTGCGGTGGCAAAGAGAGTGGATGGATAGTTGAATATTGTAAGAGAAGGAGTTTATGAGGCTGAGAAAATTGTAAATAAGAGAAAAGCAGTTTTTAAGGTTGCTGGTATAGAGAAAAGGACAGTTGCATGCCTAACAAAGATTGAAAAGAGTGATGGTACAGTTGGTAATAAGTCTTATAGAGAAAAGGACGAGGAAAAGAGTACTGGGCAGATGTTTAATCCTAAAAAAATGAAGGAAAACTATATAAGTGAGAGGACAGTTGATAAGACTTTGTGTGTAGGTGTAAAAGAAGATGTGTCAACAATATTTGAAGATGCAAAAGATTTAAGACACCCCACAACACTGTATGACAGAGTGAAGCCTGAAACAAATGAAGACATTGACAAGAATGACAAGTGCAGTGAAGAGAAAAGACAAGATGAACTTGATAGAGGAGTTCAATAAGGTTAGAGATATAAAGAAGGAAAATCTACATCAAAATTTCCAAGGGACTTGGAAAACTTTAAAGTTAGGGTGTATGGTGCAGGAGCACCATCGAACAAAAATTGTCAATTCAAGCATTTATTGTATAGGCTTTAGGATATTTGGAAATAGGAATTAAATAAGATCAATAAGACCATTTTATATTTTAATGATCCATTTTAGATGGATATTAACTGATTAGGTGGTTTGAGTTGCAAAATTGCAAAAGATGAAAAGTTGTCATATTTGAAATATTGCAAAGTTGCAAAAAAAAAGATTTTGTGGAATACAAATGGTCACCAAACTTCAAAATTAAGTTTTGGTGGGTTAGACAATTAGTTGTGAGGGAAAAAGTATAAATATGATACAAAAGCATCGATGTAAGGTTGTTATTGAAGTTTGGGAAGAAGGAAATCAATAAAATCACTACCCTTTTTGTAAATTCCATGTTTCCTTTTTGTTTACCAGCCAGTGTACGTCTGTGACTTGATTTTTGTTTTAAAATATATCAAAAATTGTTTCATATATGTCTTAGCTATCTTAAAAATGTGGATTGATAGGATTCTTGTGAGATTTGAGGCTTTTGAAATCAAATTTCTGTGCACGGTTGAAGGTACCCTATTTTAAGGGGTTGAAGTACTAAAATGAGCTAAAACCCATTCCACCCTTTTTGATCACTATAACTAGGTGGAATGGGTCTGAAATTTTAGGAATTAGGTGTGGTCATGTTTTTTTGGTGTAGGGGGGTCGAATAAAGTGTTGGGCATGAAGCCCTAATGGTGAAAAATGTGTTTTCTTAATGAATTTATGAAGTTTTGGTATGGTAATGAGAGAAATAGGTTGGGGAAATGTTTTTTCCTATTTGATTAAGCATGTGTCAAGGTAATTGAACCTTTTTGAGGTATTGGCAAGGCTTTGTGAAGATTGGTAATGTGGTTTTCAACAAGACCCTAGGTTTTAGGCAATAAAAGAGGGTTCCTTGTAGTGGCCCTTTGGAGTGAGTGTTTCTGTACAAAAATTGTGTATTCTATGGTTTAAAAACCTATAAATTTATTCGCACATGTGTTTAGATATTTTTGGAAAGTTTTGAGACAAGGTCCCTTGTAAAATAGGCCTAATTGGAGGTCTAGTTGGTGTAGGAAGCCTGCTTTGAGAAAGTTGTTACAAAGTAACCAGTAGTGGTTTGTTGATATGTTATTTTGTGCCCTAATGGGTCCTTGAAAAGGTTTAGGTCTTGGTATGAAAGAATCTCATTGAGGAGAAATACCCAATTGAAGGAAATTGCTATGCTACAAGGAATTGTGTAAGAATTACTAAGACAAAGAGAATTTTGACGAATTATGACTTGAAGGTTATTGTTTCTATGTGGAATTGTGTTGTGTGGTTGCAGGACCTCCCTTGGTTGCATAAAACTAATTTTCCACCTTGGAAAAATGAATCCCATGTGGCCCAAAATTAAAACTAATTCAAATTTCTTATGGGATTTTATTCTCCTACATCTGATGTCAGCTTGTAGTAGTGCAATTTTGTGAATTATTGCATAATTGAGTATAAATAAAAGGTTATTTCACTCATTTTATCCTAACAAGCAATCAAGTGACCCAATAAGTTGAATGCACATTCTAATAGAAATTTTGAGTTCACAAGAGAATTCAAGAGCTTTCAAGGGTAGATTATCAAGCATTTTAGAGAAAAATTCAAGCATCAATCATCAGGTCAAGGACTTCATGCATCATGTTTATTTTTGAACTAAAAATTGTGGTATATGATTTTGTGATTAGAGAAAGCATTACATTGAAGATCTATCTCCTTCAAGAAAGAGTCAAAGATCTTTATCCATTCGAGCCACTTCATACATCTTTGGAACCTCTTATTGTTAGGGTTTGGTTAGTTGAAACATCATATCTTGTGAGTTCATCATTCTCCATTCATATTTTATTTTATTTCAAGGTTTAATTTCCAAAAAGGGGTTTGACCAACGATAACCCCTATCCACTAACCCAACAACATTTTCCCCTCTCCTTTGTGTGTGATTTGAAGATTTCCTAAGAAGTAAGATTGGAGAAAAGTTGTCAAGAGCTCAAAGTTATCATGAATCCTTGGAGAAGACCTATAGGTTGCAAATCAAAGATTCAGATCCAAAAACCAATTAGAAAGGTAGAGTAGACAAAGAAGAGTAGGATCGGTCTTTGAAGCTTTAGAAAATTCAACCTAGACTGATTCACCACTTCTAGAAAATGAGTGCTGATTCCAGTCAAATTTTAGATTTTTGCAGATTTGGATACCCATTTGGCAGATTCCTATTCTCACAGAGAAACCTAGTTTTTGGACTGATTTTTCCATCTTGGTGAATGAGTCCCATCCAACATTAGAGGTAGAATTTCTAGTTTTCCAAACCTCTTTCAAGTTATTTCTAGATTTCCAGGTGCACCTCTTCCTTTATGCAATTTTTTGTGTTGTTTCATTTACTTTTATAGGTAATTTTATCGGTTATTGCATTGAATTAGGGTCTAGTGTTGCATCTTGCATTTCATTATCTTTTCCAAGTCTAAACTTGGTGGTGAACCCCTTATTAGTCTACTTTTATCCCCTAGGACAACCCTATTCTAAGATCTCTTTCTCTTTTGCATTGGGATCTCTAGGGTTATCCTTGAATGGAATAGCTTGAAAGTGGTAGTGATAGCACTTAATTAACTCACCCCATTTTTTAAGGTTCTAGTTACAGAATGAACATGATTGGGAGGCGGATGACCTTATTTAGGTTGTCTCACCTGTGCCTTACTAGTATTTTACATGATTTAATTTTCATTTTATTTTGTGTGATTGCATGTGTGTGATGTGATCCCCGTGGTGTCTTGTTTGATGTATCTCTCTTGTGAAATTCCTCTATTTTTACCTTCATTCTTCTTTATGTCATACATATTTTCTCTTTTTTCCTTTATATTTTTTATTTATCTTGTGTTTTCATTTTGGGGATGACACAAGTCATCGAGACATTCATGTCTCTTCCATGTTGAACTAGAAGATTTTCTTTTCCTTTATCTTTTCTTTCTCTTGTGTTTTCCTTTTGGGGATGATGCAAGGCGTCGAGACATTCATGTCTCTTCCATGTTGACTCAGAAGGTTTTTTTTTTTTCACTCTCTTTGTGTCATCCTTCTAGTTCTATGTGTATTTTGGGAAATATGATAGTTCCAATCTCTCTAAAAACATTGCAACAAGAACATACTAACTCCAAACCCATAAAACCCTTGTGTTTGGTGTTTTCATTTTAAGGGGAAAATCCTCTCTTTTATTTTTCTATTGCATGATGTGGCTTTACTTGGAAACATATGAATTGGCATAGGGCTTTCTAGGTTAGCTCTCATGTCCTATTTATTGTTAGCATTTATCATTTTCTAATTTAAAGTAATTTCTCACATCATGGTGTTTAGAAATTTATTTAAAGTGGGGGCATACATTGACATTATTATTTTTTGTTGTTATTTTTCATGGTTTGTAGTGTAGTCTTCTTACTTTATACAATGTGTTTTTCACTTTGTGGATGACATTGGGTGTGATTTATTTCAAGAGAGTGATATCTCTTAAAGCATATTACATTCCTCTTAGTGGCTTGATACGATACACTGCATCCTCTAAGTTGTGAATTTTCTATTCTTTGATTGGTCCTCTCTTGGAGACATTAGGCATAATGCTCCCTAAGTTAAAGACCTCACATGAACTAAGCAAGAATCCTTTGAACATTGTTTGAACTTTAAATTTTCAATTTATGTGGCTACCTTGCATAACACAACTTGCATTCCTATGGAGCCATATTGTTTTTTCATGAGTTCTAAGCATACAAATCTTTGCTTGTCTCATGAAGCTCAAAAACCAATTTTTTTGTGGTGCCTTATTTAATTTATCAGGAGGTATAACTTTGGTATGGTTTGAGAGAGAATCTCAATTGAGGCATGAATTTCCCCATAGCCACTTGCATGTGTGTGTGTGAGTTCATACAAGCCATGGGTGTATGTGTCTCACCTTCTTAGACTTCTCACCCAACAGACAACCTAGAGTTTCGTTGCCTCAGAGTGAGTATGCATTTAAAAAAAAAAACAATCTATATCTAATCCACATCGTGTTGGAAAAATGATCGAAACTTGATTTTCATCTTCTCCTTTTTATTTTATTTCTTTATGTCCTTGTAAATGCATGCTTGCACCTTTTTTTTCTCTTTAAATCATTTTCATGTGTGTTCTTTTGTTCTTATGTTGGTTTGTCATAAGACCTTGGTCCTTGGGCTTGTACAACCCTCTTGATCATGGTTGTCCTATCTTACAAGAATTGGTGCATTTGAACCTTGCTTGATTGTTGCTCCATTTGGTCTACTTTAGTGTGAGTTGGAAGCAAGTTCCTCCTCTCACTAAAGTGGGGGCTAGATGTAATGATGGAAAAAATTCCCCTTAACTTGGCATTGATTTACTATTGCCATGTGCCTAACATATTCACATTAGGTCTTGAGCCTTTGTAAACTAAATGAAATTTTTGATGTATTAGTTGAAGTGTTGTAAAGTTTTGTAACACACTTTTACACTTTTCTAGGGTTCTCATTAATAATTGGGATTTATTATGCTTTAATTGGCCCTATTTTTCATTCACAAGCCCCATTTGATGCATCTTTTCGAGGATAATCCCAACACGAATCATTACCCAATCATAATCCAGGTGTTTTAGGCTTGAGTGGCCTAGATTTAGTGATCTAGGACTCATTCACCATCTTGGATGAATGAGTCCCACCTAGATCTTTTGGTCCCAAACATGGTTTCACAAATTTCTAAGAAGTTTTAAAATTGGTCCCAAAAATGAAGCCTGGTGGGACTCATTCGCCACCTTAGGAAAATAAGTCTTGTGTGGCTCAAAATAAAAATTAATTCAAATTTCTAGTAGGATTTTATTCTCCCAGATCTAATGTTGGCTTGTAGTATTGTAATTTTGGTAATTCTTGTACAATTGAGTATAAATACAAGGTTATTTCACTGATTTGATCATCTAAAAAAACTAACAAGCAATCCAGTGATCTTAATCATTCAAGTACTCATCCTTGTAGAAAAGTTGATTTCACAAGAGAATTCAAGAGTCTTCAAGGGTAGATTATCAAGCATTTTAGAGAAACATTCAATCATGAATCACCATGTCAAGGACTTCATGCATCATGTTTGTTTTTGAGCTAACAATTGTGATGTAGGATTTCATAATTCAAGTTAGCATTTCATTCAAGATCCATCATCTTCAAGAAAGAGTCAATATATACATCTATTGGAGCTATCTCACAAATTTTTGCAACACTTCATTCCTAGGGTTTGGTGAGTTGCAAAATCTTATTTTGTTCATTCATCATTCTCCATTCCTATTTCATTATATTTCAAGATTTGATTACCAAAATGGGGTTTGACCAAGGAAAACCCCTATCCACTAACAAAAAAATATTTTTCCCTCTCCTTTGTGTGAAATTTGTAGGTCTAGGTTGTAGATTTCTTAAGGAGAAAGATTGGAGAATTTTTTTCAAAGTTGTCATCAAGGCTTGGAGAACCTTGGAGAAGACCTACTAGCTACAAATCAAGGTTTCAGATTCGAAAATCAATCAAGACGGATAAAGTAGACAAAGAAGAGTAGGATCAATCTTAAAAGCTTCAATAAATCCTAGTTGGATTGATTCACCACTTTTGGTGAATACGTCTCAGTTGTATTCAAAATTTAGATTTTTGCAAATTCGGATACCCATTTGGTAGATTCTTGTTCTCGCACAAAAACCCAGTTTTTGGACTAAAATTCCCAGCTTGGTGAATGAGTCCCATTCAACATTAAAAATATAATTTCTAGTGTTTCAGAGCTCCACTTATCCATCTCTAAATTTTGAGGTGCACATCTTCCTTTTTGTACCTTTTTGTTTCATTTCACTTGCTTTTCTATGTCATTTTGTAGAGATTTACATTGAATTAGAGTTTTGCATTTCATCTTGCATTTCTACTTGCATTATATTTGTCTTTCCAAGTTCTAAATTTGTGGTGAACCCCTCATTAGTTTACTTTCAACCCCCAAGACAACCCTATTGCAAGATCTCTTTCTCCTTTGCATTGGGATCTCTAGGGTTACCCCTGAATGAAATTGAAGAAGTGGGTATGCTCTATGTCCTAAAAACATATTATAGCATCCATCCCAATTTTTCATCAGTTCTGTTTAATTAGCTAGTAAATCAATTTCTTATAAAATTCCAAGAGAACATCGGGCCAAAGATGGCCTTTTTGGATCTCATACATTGTAAGTAGGGAGAACATGATAACATAACTAATTTTATAGCTCATTATCAAGCACTCTTTTCATAAGTTTCCTATCCTTTTCCTGACTCAAATGTGCAAAAGGTCTTCATTGGGAATCTACAAAGATCTTGGTAGGAGAATTTTTCCCTAATGAAGTATCCTTCCTTCACGCATCTATGTGTTGCATTACGGGAATATTAGCAGAGGTTACCTAATTAGAGGGATCTTCCTCATGCTCCCATTTTGAGGGTAGCTCTATTGTGTTGATATCTAGAAATGATAAGGTAGCTGCAAATGTAGTCTCTTTTTCTAATGATAAGGGCCTCAAACTCAGTAGATGCTTTACTAAAATATTAGAACCATACTTTGCTATTTTGAAGAAACTATTGAAAGATAAAGTCTTAAATTTTCTAGATCCTTGACCTATGACTCAACCCTAACTTGATTGGTATGATGAGCACACAATCTACCAATACCATTGAGCACATGGACACAATATCAAAATATTGATGCACTTGTATCATGAGATATATTATTTCATTGATGATGGTACTATCCATCTCGACGAAAAAAAATAGAATTCTAATAAGTCTATGGAAAAGGCCAAAAATGAGTTGCATATTTAAACTAATTCATTCCTGTCCCATATTGTGTGAAAAAATAGAAATAGGGTTGATAGGTTGTCGTTAGGTTCCATTTCTTTAGAATATAAAATATCAATAAATTGACTAGGCAGTGTCCAAGGCAGTTTGCAATAGAAGATAATTTAGACAACTCATTTTAGATTTTCTGATTTCTCAAAGACAATTGAAATTAATTTTAGTCTAAGGCCAACTAAATACACAACTAGGAAATAATTCATTCTAAGAGAACTAGAAATATTAAATTAGAAAGCATAAGATGACTAATTTAGAAAGCATAACAACTAAGATAGAAAGCATAGTAATAAGTAAAGTAAACAGCTGATAAACTATGAAAGTTGAAAAACAAGTCAACAAACTATAAAACATCCTCCTAAATATTAAAAGATTCTAATAGTTGCAATCAATAACTCATGATAATGGTAAACAAGGAATGCTCTAAAACTTCAGACTCAATAACTAACAAACTCAACGATTTCCTACTGTGTATGTTAGAATGTGCAAATCAAAATGAATCTAAACTAATACACCAATGATACATTAGATTAAAGAAACTAAATTAAAGAAAGAAAAATGCAAACTCTAAAACATAAGCAACTCCTTCAAATTCGTCCCATTGTCCTCTATCTCTAAGGATTCATTTCAAGATGCTTGCTCTTTGTTGTTTTAAACAACAACTTGTAGAATGGCAGCTTGAGAGAATGAGATTAATGAAAATGCATGTGCATTGCTAATATGATTTAAGCTATGAAATTGAAATGATAATTAAATGCTAGAAATGCTAAAATGCAACTATAATAACTACGCATGAAAATCTAGGATTCGAGGTCCTTTTCAACTCATAAGAGGGTTATATTTATAGATTTTTGAAGGCAAGAATTCAACTGGCCAAGATCGACGGTTGAGTTCAAACCTGTTAAAATGAACGGTGAGAGATCGAGAATTCGAAAAGAAGATGGAAGTTTAAGAGATAGATGGAGAATGAAGAGACAATTGAAAGGTGTCTCTCATAAATTCAATAAATAAATATTTAATTATGTGTGAGAAATGAAAAGCCTTTAATTAAATATTGAAAATATTTAATTATGTGAGAAGAGAAATTTTTTTTTTTAATTAAATATTGAAAATATTTAATTATGTGAGAAGAGTGAAGAATTTAGAAATGGTTTAAATTAAATATTGAAAATATTCAATTAAATGTGAAATGAAGAATATCATTTAAATTTTAGAATTTAAACTTGTGATAATTAATGTAAATAAATTGTGAAATCTATTTAATTAATTAAGAGGAAGATAACATTAATTAAATAAACTTTATTTATTTAATTAAATTAGAAGAATTGGAAAATGAACAATATAAATAAATAATTAGTTTTATTTATATGTAGATGACTTAAGAATATTAATTAAATAATCCATATTTAATTAATTAGCAGGTTTGGTTAACCGTGACCACTTTTAGATGTGTACACCTACTGAATGGTTATCTATGTAAAAATGACATAACAGTAAGTAGTTATCTATTTAAGCTATCCTCCCTCGAGTGGCCAGCTTGTGGGATATCACGTTCATTCTCAAGTCACATACGCTACTGGTTCTGAAGTTCTTCCATTAAAGATGATTATCGTCCATAGCTCAAAAACTCATTCATTGAAAGAAGATAGTTTCTTTATTCATAAGTATTCAGAGACTGTGTTAACAACATTACATTACTATTGAGCGTCTTCTTCTACTCCTGAAAATTACATTTTTATGGATTTTTTAAAACTAAATCCTAGATTTTAGATGGCGTGGATAGCCATTGAAAAAGTCTATAACAATTTACAAATAAATTCCATTGTCTTTAAAACCCATTACATAAACATTAAAAAGGCTCGAGACGAGCCATGAAGTCTTTGAGTGAAAGAACATAACAAAAATTAAACTAACATCAACTACATCTTTAGTTCATGAGCCTGATGCTCAGGAGTAGGTTCCCAGCGTCTATCTTCAATCTTCACTAAGGCATGTGCTGGTTAAATTTTTTGCAACTATTGCATGATGTCCGACTATTGCTCTCCAAAAACACCCAAAACAACCCATTAAATCTGTATTGGTAGATTACATCAATTAATCATAAGAAATAAAGTTTGTATAATTTTCCTTAAAGATAAACAATTGTCTCTCCTAAATTTTAAATAATTGGCAGAGACTGAGGATTGAGCTTATATAAATAGGCTTTTCTGGTATTATTATGATGAGGTTATTTTTACCTCATCGTTTCCTTCCCCTCCTAGTTCCTGGCAGGTCCTCCCGCTCCATGGTTGAAACCCTGACCTTTATTTCATTCTTCATATCTGGCACTCATGTCATACTCTTCTCTTGCTATTGAATCAAACGTTATATGGTCATAGATGAACCCTCTATGAAAAGCAACACCTTATTTTCATTCATTGAAAAATCTATCATTCTGATATAATGAAATGTGGAAATCAGGGGGTGGACTGAGCAACAAGGGAGGTTTATACCTCATCCCTATCTGATTTTTCCTAAGGTCTTTTAGGGTTTTAGCTAAAGCATCTGCCCTTCTGAAAGACCATCTGATATTAAGAGGAGAGATGACCTCTTTTCTTGAGATAAGCTGGTAATGAAGTAAATATTTCTTTGCAAGCATACTAGGATTTTCCAATTAAATTTTGTCCATGTTCCATGAAATTATTGTAACAGAGTCAGAGACTATCATCATATCTTTCTTTCATTTCTTTATTTACTAGAAGAGATAAAAAAGGTGCCCTTAAAATCTATAGGCCTAGTATTAGGTGATCTTATTTGAAGACCCATAGTTCTTTCTTCTTGAACATATTCTCTGCTATGCTCTTGCTAATGAACCTAATTTTGCATGGTGGACAACAAGGCTCTCAATTGTACTTCACCAACAAATAGATCTATGAAGAAATCATTATGATTTTCTAACAAAAGATCATTTACAAAGAATTCACAAAGCAAATCTTTATCCTCAGGAGTTGATTCTACAAATATTTTAACAAGTTATTTATCATTAGGCTCATAAGGCTGATCATTGTAGATTCTAAACAGTTTCCACCTTATCCATTGTTCATTTAGAAACATTGAATATAATATTGATGGCCTTATACAGGATAAAAAACACCCAACTAGATGACATGCATCTTGCTTCCCTCTATAATCCCTATGAAATAATTTTTTTAGAAGTACCAGCTCCTTTTTCAATCTATAGTTCTTAATCTTAACATTTCTTAAGAAATAGCACAGGTTTCCATCCATTTCATAAGTAATGGGGGAATGCGAACTTGGAACCATTCAATTATAATTGGTTGAGTCTGGATTTCCTTTGATTCCATTTTTGGTTTAGTAGTTCTTTCCTGTAAGTATTGTTCTAACTCTACAATTTTTCTAAGGGAAGAATTTAATTCTTCTTTTTGTGTTTTCTTTTCTTCCTCAAAATATGAGAATATAAGAATACAATTCTTTTTTAACATTTCAATTTCTTTATTTCTGTCAGCAATATCAGCATTATAAGTCTTATTTCCCTGACTTAATTCATGAATTTGTTTTGTCAATTCATAAATCAATGTGTCTTTTTCTTGTAGTTGTAGTTTTAAACCTTGAATTTCCTGATCTCTTTTACTTATTACAGCAACATGTACTATTAACTTTTCTTCTTTCAATTCAATCTGTTCATTGTTTTTGTACAATTGTTTCCTTAGATCATCAATTTCTACTCTAAGTTTCTCCATCTTTGCATTAGTATCTCTAATTTCAATAGTCTCTATAATTCTATCAACAATGGGAGACAAGTGACTTAAAATATTATCTTCCCCATCCTCTTCTTTTTCTTGAATTTCCTCTATGAGGGATTCTTTTGCATATTCTAAATGGGAAGGAATTTCCTCAACAAAATTTTATTTCTCTAGAGGCATTTCTACTTGATCAATAGGATTCAAAGTGTCAGAGGGTTTTGACAATCGTTTGGGCTTCTTATTCTTTGTACTACCCTCAATACTCTGTATTGGGGTTTTTGTGAATTCAGAGGCTAGACACTTACTTCTCCTCAGGGGAGGAATATTTTGGAAGGTGACAGGCGTTTTTATTTTTCATTTTATTTTTCTCATGAGAATACTCATATTAGGGTAGATGAGTTCAACATCCTTTGGTTGATCAGGGGTTTTAAATTATTCATTCAAAGATTCTGGCATTTCTTCACTAGGAGTTGTGGGAATTGGAGCTTCCAAAGCTTGAGAGCACTTAGGGGAAATTTCTTCGGATGGTGAAGCAACTTGTTTAGACATTTCCCTCGGTTTTGATTTCCTTTTAACTGAGGACTTTTCAATTCTCTATAAAAAATTCTCCCACTCACCTTAAAATTTCTTACGAAAGTGACATTTAAAAATTAATTGTATCAACCCATGGTGTTTAAGTGGCCTTGACCCCGTCTTATATCGTTCTATAGAAGAATTTATAGAATCACATAAAAATTTTGGCGGTTTTCCTTTCCATGGTACAAATGGATTAGCATGCGAAATGAAGGTCCTACTATTATAGTGAGTTGTTCTTCACAGGTGAAATATTTTATGATCCAAGCCACTGCAGTTCCCCAAGGCTCTAGTATAGAGATTCTTTCAAATCCCTTATTTTGACCTCTAGTAGTAATGACTACCATAGGGTGAGGATCTCCCTCTCTAACAAATAATTTAGACAATTTTTGATATGTTATTTGAGAGGTATTTTTCAATTTAATACCTGAATTATCTAACCTTGATAGATGAGAGATAATTTTTGGACTCACCTTAAAGCACTTTCCATGGAGTATCACCTGACCATTTGAGTATTTTTCTGCAAATGTGTTCACCAGCTTTTCATTATAGCCTTCAAAATTTTTGATAAAGTCTAACCACCCTACCTCCTTGAACAAACTAGCAATATTGCTTAAGCCCAATAATTTTTTTGTAGAAGCTAGCTCTGACTTCTTTTTGCCACCCCCATTTTCTTATTTCCCACTCTACTTAAGATTGCAACGACGCAAGAAACTTGTACATAGCTATTTTTGAAAATATAAGCTGCTGATATTATTTATTTGTCTTGCTCAGAGCTTACTGTGCAATGATATTAATCTGCAAGGAGGTGTCCAAAAAGATTTATGTACTATTAGTTGATCATCGAATGGCAAAAATTGCTAAATTAGGAGGGAATTTTGTGCTAATTAACTACACTTTATTCGAAAATAACTACTTAAAGAAAAAAATTGTACTTACTTTCATTCTATGATCATTCGAAGATCTCATACCTTTACTGACTTGATAGGATGATGTGATGGTATTGGTTGAGGTGATGGTGAAATTATTATGGCATGATTGCAGAAGCTTATGAATGACAGAGCTATCAATGAGGACATGTTGTAATGGCAACTTTATTTATGATGAGAAAAACTAAAAACAAAATAGATAGGAAGGAATGTGTACTAATATATAGTAACGAAAGCATCACAAAATTTCAAAGTTATGAAGAAGGTGGAAGAATGTCGATGGATAAGTTCCAAAGCATGCGAATGGGGACGTGCTCAAAACTAGTGAAAAAGTTCTAGAGCATGCAGGATGCTTGCATTGAGATGGAGCAGGCAAATAAGTTCCGGACCATCACCGAACGATGTAGCTAGAGCAGCAACAAAATGAAGGTTTCAGAGAATTGCCGAAAGATGCAGCTAGATCAACAACATAATGAAGGTTTCAAAGCATCACTGAAAGATGCAGCAGAAGCAACAATGGAATGAAGGTGAAATAGTGTAACAATGAACCTGGACTTCAGGAGCTTTGAACTGTTTAGCAGATACAACTTTTTTTGACGTGGTGAATTGGTGTATAGGTTCCAGAGCATCAGGTATGAGGACCATCAAGTTCTAGAGCACTTGGAATTAGGACCATCAAGTTTTGGAGCATCTTAGAAAAGTGCTCCAGAAGTTATTTTCTTCCTTAGAAGATATCTTTCCAAATGGAACAAAAATTAGCTAATTCCAAAAAAATAAAAAAATGATAAAAGAAAAAAAATGCTTTTTCAAAACATCTTGGTATACATGTTTTTTTAATACATTTTTTTTAAATTTTTTTTTAAAAAATTTTTTTTTTTGACATAATTAGTTGGACTCTGCTTTGGAAAAGTCATTGCATTAGATCTCTCCCTGCATTTCTACCAGCTTTGTAAATTCTTCCCTATTGAATGGCTTATGGTAGATATGTAAGCGATGGCCATTGACTAAGAGAGTTTGTGTATCACCATCAATGGGTTTCAACTGAACTGTGCCATTCGAAAAGACCTAAAAAATTTCATAGGGACCCAACCAATGAGTCTTGAGCTTTCCTTTATGATATTTATATCGAGAATCGAATAGCAAGGCCTAGTCCCCATTATGGAATTATATTTCTTTAATGTGTTTGTCATGCCACATTTTCCATTGATGCTAAATTAGTTCAGTTTGATGGAAAATATCTAAGCGAAGCTCTTCCAATTCACTTAATTTTAGAACTCGTTCAACTTGGGCTCGTTTCAAATCCAGACCTAGCTCCATAGCTGTTCGTAGAGTTTGGAGTTCAAACTCAATGGGGAGAAGAGGTTTCTTCCCAAAGACAAGCTCATAAGGGCTGAATCCAGTTGTGGATTTCTAGGTTGTTTTGTACACCCAAACAACTTCAGGCAATTTTCTAGCCCAATATTTTCTTCCTGAAGAAATTTTTTTCGCTAAGATTTTCTCTAGCTCTCTATTAGTCACTTCCACCAGGTCATTTTCTTGAGGGTGATAAGGGGATGAATTTCTATGGGTTATTTGAAAATAGTTGGTGAATTCCAAGAGTAATTTATACATGAATTGAGGTCCCTGATCGGTGACGATAGTTCGAGGGGCTCCAAATATAAGGAAGATCTTATTATAGAGGAAGTCTGCGACTTTCTCTTCCATATAAACTCGTAGGGATTGAAATTATGCCCATTTCATCATGTAATCAGTGCAAACCAATATATATTCTTTCCCTTGAGAGGAAGGATCGATGGGTCCGATGAAATCTAAACCCCATTTTTCAAATGGCTTGAGGACTACTTGTGGCTGTAAAGGCATTTCAGCAGAAGCAGTCGGTCTTCCTACTCTCTGAAATTCATCACAATGATGAACACAGTTTTTAACATCCTTATGCATTGAAGGCCAATAATATCTTGTGCCTAAATTTTTATGGGAAGTTCTCTTTGCAAAGTAATGACCTCCAGAAGGATCATCGTGATAGGCTCTTAGAATGTTGTACATTTCATCAGCTCTGACACATCTTCTCAAGACCATTTCAGGTCCACAATGAAATAAAATCTCGTCAATCCATTTAAATGGGGCACTTTCCTTGATAAGTTGCTTCCTTTGTTTCGATGTAAACCTTGGAGGTATTTCAGAGGCGGCTAAATAGTTGGCAATGTCAGCGAACTAGGGTGACTTTATAGAAATAGCAAACAGATTCTCATCTGGGAACTCATCCTGTATAGGAGCACATCCACCCTCCTCTTGTTTGATTCATGACAAGAAGTCTGCTACTACGTTATATTTCCCTGGCTTGTCAAGGATTGTAGCACTAAACTCTTGAAGGAGTAATAACCATCTCATAATCTGACTGTTAACTACATGTTTGTTCATTAGATATTTTACAACTGAATGATCTGTATAAAGTGTAACCTTATATCCTATAATATAGTGGAATTTTTTTTTAATGGCATGAACAACAATCAGGAATTATTTTTCTATTGTCATATAGTTTCTTTCTATAGATGTCAGGTTTATACTAATAAAATATATGGCATATTTACCCCCATTCTCATCTTCTTGTCCCAATACTGCACCAATAGCATCGTCTAAAGCATCAACATAAATATGGAAGGGAAGAATCCAATTTTTCCCGCATAGTATAGGAGTAGAGACAAGCTTCTCCTTAATTGTTTCAAATGATAGTTGACACTCAGGTGTCCAATTGAACTCTACTTCTTTCTGTAGAAGAAAGAACATAGGAGCAACTATTTTACTGAAGCCTTCTATGAATCTTCTATAGTATCCAACATGTCCAAGGAAACTTTGAACATCAATTTATGTTTGAGGAATAGTCAATTGTTGGATGAATTTAGTTTTCTTGGGATCAAATTTTATTCCCTTAAAAGAAATGTGATGACCTAAGACTATTCCTTGTTCTACCATTATTAAACGCTTTTCGTGACTAGGGGATAGCCGATTTTCCTCACAAAATTGTAAAAATTGGTCTAGGTTCTGAAGAGCTTCATCGTAAGTTGACCCATAGACTGTGAAGTCATCCATATAGACTTCTATGTAGTCATTGACAAGTGCAACAAATATAGCCAAAACGACTCTTTGAAAAGTTGCAGGAGCGTTACAAAGTCCAAAGGGAAGCACCCTGTATGCAAATGTGCCCTAGGGACAAGTAAACATGGTCTTATCTTGGTCTTCTAGAGCAGCCTGAATCTAGTTGTAACCACTAAATCCATCCAAAAAGGAGAAATATTTCCTTCTAGCCAAGTTGTCTAGTACCCGATCAACAAACGGTAGGGGAAAATAATCTCGATGAGTGGCTTTGTTGAGTTCTCTATAGTCCACAAATTCTCCATTTCCCATTTTTATTTGGCACAACCACCATAGGTGAAACCCACTTACTATCACATATTATAGGATAAATGAATCCTGCACAAAGGAGTTTCTCAGTTTTGATTTTGACTAAATCCTTTAATGCAGGATTGAGTCTCCTCTGTGGTTGGCATACAAGACTTATATTAGGATGGGTGTAAATGTGATGTGTACAAACACTTGGGTGAATTCCCATCATGTACGTATAGTTCCAAGAAAAATATTTAGACCTCCTTACCAATACATTGAACAATTTATCCTCTTGTGTTTCTGTTAGCCAACTATTGATGTTAAGAGTTTTTCCTGGGAGCAACATAATCGATTTTATTCTAGGATGGGTTGAAGTGACAGTATGTATTGGTCGTAACAAGGTGTTGAGAGGAAAACTATGAAGTATAATTCGGTGAAATCTCGTGATGTCTTCGAAGAAATGGCTTGTTTTGGGAATCATATTAGCTAAGAGACAAGGCATTCCCATTGTAGCATAACTTTGTTCCATCCCACTTATATCAATTGGTTGTCCCAATTTTTTTGGAGCATCCATTATTTCTTCCTCACTCGGGCGTATAGCAAGGCATGCCACGTCGTCTACTAACTCATCCTCTAGTTCTTCTCCATGTTGTTTAATTACTACTAGACTTTTCTGGTTTATCAACCTAGACCTTATCATGTTCCATGGGTTTAGCACAGGGGTACAAAAATAAACATTTACTATCTAGACCATAAGAAATGGTCATTCTGCCTTCTCTACAATCAATATTTGTGGCAATAGTGTTAGGTTTTCAAAGGTAGATATCTAAAAGCTAAATGCAGATTTTATCAAATAAACCAGAAATAAAACACATAGAAAAATAACACAAAGAATTTAATGTGGGCTACATCCACCAAACCGCAGCCATCCAATGATTTCATTTAACCAGTGTAAAACCCTATTACAATATCGCGAATAATCAAATTTCCTTATACTACTGTAACTCTATTACAAACCCCTTATAACCAGCTTTTTAGAAGCTTCCAGATTAGGGTTATACAAAGTTGGGGTTTTCCTCTTTTCGGTGATTTTTCCCTTTTTCAGTAATTCCATGAAAAAGTAGGGCAAAAAGTGGCCAACCATGGTCTTTTGAGAATTATTGGATAGCTATCTTTGGGTGTAAATGACTGGATTACCTGAAAGTCAACTGGATATTCCCATCCGTCAACTTTGACAAAAATGTTTTTAATAACGCCCTTCAAAATGACAATAGACCGATTTTCCCTTTTTAAGACTATGGTTGTGAGACGTAAATCAGTCAAACCTAATTTTTCCATCACATCCACAGTCATCATGTTAATATCTTCTCCCAAATCCACTAATGCTTTTGGTATTGCTACCTCATTAATTGTAATGGTTATAAGTGGACTCCTAGTACCATCATATTTTAGAGCAATAGTCTTTCCAGACAAAAAATTAGCTAAATAGCCATCAATGTGAACATTATTTATCTTCTTTGGCTTCCTCCTCTGTGTTTTAATACATAGCTATTTAATTAACTAATTTAATTCAATAATTTCCTTTATTGGTTGTAGTAGAGGAACCTCGATTTGTAGTTGCTTGATTTCCTAAATTAACGCAGTTTCAGAAGCCATAGGCATTTTCAGAGTACCTTTCAGAGTCATTGGTTTTAGATGTGTTAGAACCCAAAATTTCCATTAAAAATCCTAAGTCTTTACCCACTTGAACTCAAATTTTCCTATCTTTTTGTCAAGAAAAAATCATCCTTTTCGTCATCGAAAATGATGATACATCTTATACCTTACACCATTGCCTTAATATTTACTTTTTATGTCTTTACCGCTTTACTGCAACCTCCCACTAAGGGGCTCACGATATGGAGATGGTAGTAAATAATAGTCATGACAACCGTTATTGCTGCACCGCGTGTGGTCAACACAGTGACCGTGGTGGCGCGGTAAACAGTTAGAAGGGTTAGCAGGTGACGAGGCAACACTTACTGCGCCACCACTGGCAGTCATCTCACAGATCACAGTGGCCATGGTGAACAGGAGGAAGCGGTTGAGAGTGGTTACCACACAACCGTGGAGGGTCAGACAGGGGACCGCGATGGCATGGTAGGCAAGGTAATGGTCAACGAAACAGTCGATGGTTAAGCAGTGAATGGAGATGGGCAACAACTGGAGTCGTTACCATGCAACCGTAGAGAGTCAGAAAGGAGATCGTAGTAACGCGGTGGTTGGGAGGATAGTGGTTAGTGTTAGTCACCGCTATACCATGGGATAACAGAATGAAGAGTGTAGTAAGGCGCTATGCGGGGATAGTAGTGAAAGATAACAGTTAGAGGCAAACACTGCCATATTGCCGACAACAAAAGTCAAAAGTAGTAGTGAAGCGGTAAGGAAGTAAATGAAAGGAACGGGGGACCAGTCAAAGTTAGAGCCATGTGATACCGCAGGGAGATAAAGGGATGACCATGGTAGAGTGGTGAGTGTAAAGGAAGCCTCGGGAAATAAAATATTAAGAGTGATTGAAGTATTAAAGAAAAGCTGAAGGTGGGAAAAGATATAATGGAAATATCAAAGCACAACTATAGTATAAAATATTTAATTTTTCGATAAGGAAATTCAATTAAATATTTTAATTTTCTGTCAAAGAAATATAAGCATTTGTAACAGAAACTGAAGGGTCACGACCCTTGGGGTTTTTTGTATAAATATTTCAAAAAATCTGTTAGAGAACGGTAGTGAGAGTAGTTAGATAATTGAAAAAAATAAAAACTGGAAAATGGATACAATGTACAGATCTTTTTTGAAGAAAAATCAATGAAGATAATATATTTAAACTAGTGCAATTCTTTCTGGTGTTTAGTTGTTATGTTTTATTAATTTAAATTCTTTACTTGGTTGTCTCCAACTTGAAATCCTTTAATTATTTAAATCAGCATATCAAGTATATCTCTGATTTATCAAAGTGCACTCTCATTTTGTGTGATTTAGTTGATTGGTGTCTGCAAGTCAAATTTAAACTCTTTTAAACAAGTCACAGTAATTTAGGGATTTATTTTGGATGATTAAAGTAGAACAAGGTTAAGAAACATTCTAGCACAATTTATGCATGTCATAGATTCAGTAAGGTTTTATGCCAATCATAGAATTTTCAAAGTGCCTAACAACTAGAGTTAAGACAGAGAGGGAAACATATAGAGTTTTGATTTTGACTCCATCGCCCATGTGGATAGAAGGCACTCATCTATCACAACCTAGAAAAAAAAATTCATATAAAATAACATTTTCAAATCATTTCTTTTATGTAGTAGGATTAGCAGTCGGTATTTTATCTATTCACTTCCATTTGCCATTGTGAATAGATTTTTTGAGCAAGAAACATATTTTAAATCTGCATTACTCACATAGGTGCACCTGCCTAGGTTTAGCAAAGCCTGAAGAGTAGAAGGTACAATTGCATCAATTGGCTTTGTACGTTGTCCAAAAGTGTTGTGAGAGCTTGGCAACCTCTCGTGGTTCACCTGCGTTTTTGAGACCCAACTGTTTGGCGACTCTACTGGGGACTATACTCAGGAATTTTTTTTCAGCCTATCCATTTATAGAGTCAACAAATTTTTACATTTTTGGAGATTTGGCTGAGGCAAACCAAACAATATCATAATATTTTTCATTTTCCTACTTTTGGGAAAAGTAGGTGGCGACTTTGTTTCATTTTGATAAATAATGCATGGGTGTTGTGGAACAATAACATTTTGTCAAGATGTTAGAAACAGAAAGAAGGCAATAGTCAATAAAAGAGTTGAAAGAATTGGAGCAACAAACACTACAATGGAAACAAAAGATACTACAAGTGAACTAGTGACTGTTGGAGTTGGGAGTCAAATGTGCTCCAAATACATCACCAAATAGGCCATTAGGCAGTGAGATTGAATACACAAATCCCAATAGATCTTGGACACCACATGATGCAATTGAGAACTTTGGCAATAGAGGTAATATACTCTATTCACAACGAAACACTTTTAATGAGTATCTTTATATTCAATAAAGAAGCAAAGGTCTTCGGGAAGCCTTCCTTAAGATAAGGAAATATGAAGGAGAAGATACAAACTCTTTATACAACAGGATGACAGACATCTGTATGCAATTACCTCCTCATTATAGGCCTACAAGACCCACGTTTGTTGCACAATTTCTAAGAGTATCGGAGCCTGAATCAATTTATTGGTCAGAATCATCAACAAATTGTGCCTTTGATGTGGTGAATAAACTTATTGATTCCATACTTGGGATGAGATATGTGGAAACTACCAACTATGCTTCAAAAGCTGCAACTGAGGAAGGTACCATGCCATCCAATAGTGAAGATATGGAGATTTTCTCCTACATAAATGATTGTGATTCAAATTGTGAAGAAGAACTTGTGGATGTTGATCTACAAAAGGGTAATTGTTGTAGTTCTTATGAAGATCAAGAAGTTGGAGACATGGTAGAAGATATGCACGTTGAGACTTGTTCACTCAGTAGTGAACAAGTTTCAGATTTGTTAACTCTTGAATAACAGAAGTATGCACATGAAGATGATTCCAAAATTTTGGCTCCAACCTATATATGCTTTGACAGTGAAGATACTATGTGTAACAATTCATATGATTCCATGAGAATTTCTCAGAGAGATGAAGAATTCTTTAAAGTTGATCAAGAATCCTTGTCTTTCCAAGAAGAGGTATGCGACTTGAATTTTTTTTTTCTACAAGAGAGAGATGTTGGTTTGCATGTCATTGATGATAAGTGTTCAACATTTGTTGATTCAAGTATATATAAGGATGACTGTATGAATCAAAAGTGTGTGTCAATGCCAACTGGTGATATGAAAGAACTGGAAAGTATTTCTGATTTGATTGTTCCAGAAGATGTTGATGAGACTGAATTTTTTGATTTCCATGAGAAGCATTCAGATTTTCAGGTCCCAGTACAGCTGCAGGAACATTCAGTGATATATGATGATGAGAAAGCCTATGAGTGTTTTGTTGAATGTAGGTACACTTTGTATGGTGAAGGTCAAAAGTATTTATTATATGATGAATTGCAGAGTGGTGTGTGCTAGGTTGAACACAATTATTTCCTTAAGGTTTTCAATGACAGTGCATGTTGCAGGGCAGATGGAATGGACAACTTTAAAAGAAACCTGATGAGCTCTAATCAAAACAAAGTCAATGACAGAGGAAAGTATAGGTTTTTCTTTTGGGTGGCTTGGGGCCATCCTTTATGGTTTGAATTTTAAACCATAGCAGATACAGAGGATTAAGGATTTCCAGTGCATGGACACTTCTTAAATGAACCTCTTTAAACATTCTTTTCCATGCATAGTAGTTTTGGAATTCTATTTGGTATGGGATTTTCCAGTACATGGACATTCTCAAAGGTGCCCTTATTGAAAACATTGTTTTCTTTCCATGTATAGTAGTCTAGGGTTTCATCTTCCATTTTTTCACCTCCTTCATGCTATTTCATTCCCTTCATTTTTCATCCTTTACTCGGTCTTCTCTCCAAAAGAATTCCGGATTCTTGTAGCGATTTGAAAATAACTCATCCCCGATAGGAACCACTGCTAGAGCCCAAAATTTCCATTAAAATTATAAGGTTTTCCCATAATTCTCCATTAAAAATCCCAAGTCTTTACCCACTTGAACTCAAATTTTCCTATCTTTTTGTCAAGAAAAAATCATTCTTTTCGCCATCCAAAATGCCGATATATATTATACCTTACACCATTGCCTTAATATTTATTTTTTATGTCTTTACCACTTTACCATGGCCTCCCACTAAGGGGCTCGTAGTATGGCGGTGGTAGTAAAGAACAGCCATGACAACCATTACCGCTACACCATGCGTGATCAGCACAATGACCGTGGTGGCACATTAAACAATTAGAAGGGTTAATAGGTGGTGAGGAAACCCTTACCACTGGTGGTCATCTCACAGACTATGGTGGCAATGGTGAATAGGAGAAAGCACTTGAGAGTGGTTACCATGCAACCACAGAGGGTTAGACAGGGGATCACGGTGGCATGGTAGGTAGGGTAAGGGTCAATGAAATAGTCGGCGGTTAAGCAGTGAACGGAGATGAGTGGCAGTTGGAGCAGTTATCGCGCAACCACAGAGAGTCAGAAAGGAGACCGCAGTCATGCAGTGGTCAGGAGGATAGCGGTTAGTGTTAGTCACCGCTATATCACAGGATAATGGAATGAAGAGTGTGGTAACATGGTATGTGGGGATAGTAGTGAAAGATAACAGTTAGAGGAAAACACCACCAAACCACTGACAACAAAAGTCAAAAGCAGCAGTGAAGTGGTAAGGAAGTAAATGAAAGGAATGAGGGACCAGTCAAAGTTAGAGCCCCATGATACCACGGGGAGATAAAGGGATGACCGTGGTAGAGCTGTGAGTGTAAAGGAAGCCTCTGGAAATAAAATATTAAGAGTGATTAAAGTATTAAAGCAAAGTTGAAGGTGGGAAAAGATATAAAGGCAATATCAAAGCACGACTATAGTATAAAATATTTAATTTTCCGATAAGGAAATTCAATTAAATATTTTAATTTTCTATCAAAGAAATATAAGTGCTTGTAACAAAATCTGAAGGGTCACAACCCTTGGGGTTTTTTGTATAAATATTTCAAAAAATCTGTTAGAGAATGGTAGTGAGAGTAGTTAGATAATTGCAGAAAATGAAAACTAGGAAATGGATACAATGTACAGATCTTTTTTGAAGCATAATCAATGGAGATAATACATTTAAGTTGGTGCAATTATTTCTAGTGTTCAGTTGTTATGTTGTATTAATTGAAATTCTTTACTTGGTTGTCTCCAACTTGAAATCCTTTAATTATTTAAATCAGCATATCATGTATATCTCTGATTTATCAAAGTGCACTCACATTTTGTGTGATTTAGTTGATTGGTCTTTGCAAGTTAGATTTAAACTCTTTTAAATAAGTCACATTAATTTAGGGGTTTCTTTTGGATGGTTAAAGTAGAACCGGGTTAAGAAACATTCTAGCACAATTTATGCAAGTCATAGATTCAATAAGGTTTTATTCCAGTCATAGAATTTTCAAAGTTTCTGACAATTAGAGTTAATCTAGAGAGGGAAACATATATGGTTTTGATTTTGAATCCATTGCCCATGTGGATAGAAGGCACTGATCTATCAGAACCCAGAAAACAAATTTCATATAAATAACATTTTCAAATCCTTTCTTTTATGTAGTAGGAGTAGCAGTCAGTATTTTATCTATTCACTTCCATTTTCCATTGTGAATATATTGTTTGAGCAGGAAACATATTTTGAATCTACATTACTCACATAGGTGCACCCGCCTAGGTTTAGTAGAGCCTAAAGAGCAGAAGGTACAATTGCATCAATTGGCCTTGTACACTGGCCAAAAGCGTTGTGAGAGCTTGGCAACCTCTCATGGTTCAAACCTGAATTTTTGAGACCCAACTAGACGTTTCGAAAAGGGTGGCAGAGTTTTCCCTTTTGGAGTGGTGTCCTTCCTATGTTCACTCAAAGACTGACCTCCCTCCTCCTGAGATAAATCAGCAGCTCCTGCTGCTGAAAAAGGCTCAATATCTTTTGTGGGAGTGGTATGATTAGGTGGCATATACTTTGTAGGAATTCTAGGCTCAGGTTCATCCACTATTTATGCAATAGTTGGGGGTTGAAGAGTTCTACCAGAGTTCAAATGAAGATTTCCACAATATATTTCATTAAGTCCTATAACATTATCTTGTTCTGTAGAGTAGACCGACGTATTTCGGCGATTGTTCTTAGGATTGGGAAGCGGTTGTGCTGGAAGCTGAGGTTGATTTACTTACTCATTCTGAGGAGGGTTTTGATATGGCAGTAATAGATTTTGTTGTTGGTTCCTCCTAGGCCTAGTATAAAATTGATTCTATCCTTGATTCCATTGGGGGGCAGTATGTTGTGGGTACCATTGTTGTGGTGATTGGTTTGGCCACTGTTGAGTTCCCCATGTTTGATTTTACCATTCAGGGGATCCCCAATAAGGAGTTCCCCAGTTAGGTTGTGGTGGTGGTGACTAATTCCAAGATGGAGTCCATTGATTAGTAGCCCAGTTATTTTGAGGTATCCATGTAGGGTTGGAATTCTGTCCATAAGAGAAGTTACCTCCTTGACATTGGTTTAACGCGTTTATCTCTTCTTCAACTTGAATAGTTTTTTTATTAGTATTCTTGAGATCCGCAAGAAGCTCACACTGATTGATAGGATGGTTTTTCTCACAGAGTTGACAAACATCAAAATTTGTCTGAAGGATACTCATGCAATAGGTTTTTTTTTTGACACCTGGGATAATAGATTGACAAGGTCTCAGGGTTACGATTTTTAGCTTGTATTCCATCTAATGTAGTGTTTAGTTGAACAAGAATGTCCATTTTAAGATTTGCTATTTCTTTGTGCAACTTACCTATGTCGTTAGACCCTTTAAAGATATTAGTTTTATGAATTCCTCCCCGACTATCAGAGAAATTTTGATACAACTCACATATTTCCTCAAGGGCCAATTGAGACACGTCACCTTTTCCCATCAGATCAAGACTTTTTCTAGCATTGTCATCAAGTCCCCTTAAAAATATAGTTTTGAGAATCTCAACACTAATAGCCTCTTCTCAACATCATTTAGATAAGAAAATAAACCTATCTAGCTAGTCCTCTAAACTCTCATCCTCATTTTGTCTCAATTTAAATAGATCTTTGTTACGATCACTTACCCTACAGTAGCTTTGGTATTTTTGTAAGAAGACATTCTCCATTTCCCCCAAGATGTTTTACTCCCAGAACCTAGTCCAATGAACCAACGCATTGCTGAATCCTTCAAAGTAGAAGGAAAGAGATTTAGTTTTTGGTTATCATTTTTATAGTCATAGGTTTGACACATGACCTTAAATTCAAAAAGAAATTGGTCTGGGTCTTCCGAGGACAAGCCACATAAAGTTGGAAATAAAGTTGAGGAAATGTTTTTCATTGTAGTATCATCATTTGCATCCAAAGTAATAGGATAAGTAAATGTTCGAGGAGGTTGAGGTTCATTATGGTTGGAATTATGTCAGCTAGGTTCAACCCTACGATCTCCCATGATGTTTAGAGGAATCTGCTCCTCAAGAAAAATGTCCTCTATAACTGGTTATTCTACTAGTTGATCTTCAGGTAAATAGTGAGAAGCCTCTAGTGGATTAGGCTCAAATAATTTATCAATAGTATGGTCGCCTGAGCCTCGGGCCTCCCTATGTATGATTTGTACGTATTTTGGGGGGGTCTTTGGTATAAATCATCTGTGGAGGCCTCTTTTCCTGACCATGCAAAAAAGGAAGCCAAAGGTGGTATTTTGGCCTAAAATGAGGTATTCAAACTGTCTCCTAGTAACACTTGAGCAAGAAGGCTATTATATCCCCGACAACGGCTCCAAAAACTGATAGGTTGTCATTAGGTCCCATTACTTTAGAATATAAAATATCAATAAGTTGACTGGGTAGTGTCCAAGGCAGTTTGCAATAGAAGATAATTTAGACAACTCATTTTAGATTTTTCGATTTCTTAAAGACAACTGAAATTAATTTTAGTCTAAGGCTGACTAACTACACAACTAGGAAATAATTTATTCTAAGAAAACTAGAAATATTAAACTAGGAAGCATAAGATGACTAATTTAGAAAGCATGACAACTAAGGTAGGAAGCATAGTAATAGGTAAACTAAAAAACTGATAAACTACGAAATTTTTAAAACAAGTAAAAAAACTATAAAAAATCCTACTAAACAGTAAAAGATTCCAAGAGTTGCAATCATTAACTCATGATAATGGTAAAAAAGGAATGCTCTAGAGCTTCAAATTCAATAACTGATAGACTCAATGATTTCCTACTGAATGGTTATCTATGCAAAAATGACATAATAGTAAGTACTTATCTATTTAAGCTATCCTCCCTCGATTGGCCAGCTCATGGGATATCACATTTATTATCAAGTCACATACGCTACTGGTTCTGAATTTCTTCCCTTAAAGATGATTATCATCCATAGCTCAACAACTCATTAATTGACATAAGATAGTTTCTTTATTCATAAGTATTCAAAGATCTTGTTAACAACATTACACTAATATTGAGCATCTTCTTCTACTCCTGAAAATTACATATTTATAGAAAAACTTTAACTAAATCCTAGATTTTAGATGGTGTGGATAGCCATTGAAAAAGTCTATAACTATTTACATCTAACTCCCATTGTCTTTAAAACCCATTACATAAACATTAAAAAGGCTCGAGATGAGCCATGAATTATTTCACTAAAAGAACATAACAAAAATTAAACTAACATCAACTACATCTTCGGTTCATGAGTTTGATATTTAGGATCAGGTTCCCAGTGTTTATCTTGAATCTTTACTAAGGCATGTGCTAGTTAAACATTTTGCAACTGTTGTGTGATGTCTGGTTATTGCTCTACAAAAACACTAAAATAACCCATTAAATCCGTATTGTTAGATTACCTCAATTAATCATAAGAAATAAAGTTTGTATAAGATTCCTTAAAGAAAAACAATTATCTCTCCTAAAGTTTAATTAATTGGTAGAGACTGAGGATTGAGCTTATATAAACAGGCTTTGCTGGTATTATTATGATGAGGTTATTTTTACCTCATCAAGTGTGGTCCACCTTTTAGGAGAGATGTAACACAAGGGATGAGGGCCTACTTCACTCAAGTTTCACTCAAGGATAGCTTAGATATCTCAATCCAATGATATAATGAGAGAAATAGATCTAGTAAAATATGTCCTAGGGTTTGATTAGAGACTAAAAAGGGGTTCACCACCAAGCTAGGGCGTGGAAATTCTAGTAACATGCAAGATCTAATGTCAAAATCTAATGCTATGAAGACTTAAGTAAATAAACTAGAAATGAATGAATATTAGAATAGTAAACATGAAAAGTATAAAGGTGCACCTAGGAAGCTGGATGTGCTCAGATGAAGGCTTGAAATGGGTATGTGTAGGATCATGATGGGCTAAAAAGTGGCAATATGATGGGTATGTGGCTGATGACTTTTTTTTTACCCAAAATTGATGAAACGAAAAGGGTTTTTAAAGGAGACTCCCAACTTTCCACCAATATAAATTATTCTTTACTTTGAATTTAATAAATAATAATTATTCATTTTCTATTGAATTACGACTAAAGTCCTGATTTTTAGGTTGATTGAAAAACATCTATAGCTTTCAAATGATATCATATTTTTTTAATCCAAAACATGTGTTACATTCTATACTTCACATACTATAAGATTAAAAAAAAAAATGAATTTCATGAATTTTTGACCAAGTTAAGGTGGTCAGACATACGAGTCTTTATTTTTGTTTAAAGTTGTCATAAAAAAATTATAATCAATTATTTACTTGGAAACAAATTACAAAAAAATATGCATCACATCGGGACATGAGTCCTCTACTTATATCTAAAATATTATCATTTTAAGGTGGTTAGGGTGGTAAGACAAACACCTACTTCTTATTTTTCCTGAAATTTAAGTACTATTGTATTGAAATTTCAAATTTTCACCAAATAGATTTTACTTTTTTGTAAATAAACCTAGTAATTTAGAAACTACATTCATTTTTCTACAAATTATATTATTACATATTTTTGAAATAATATAGATAACTTATCAAATTTTTATGTCAAGTTGCCCAACTCTGATTTTTTTGAATTTTTTGCCACTTAGGGCCTGTTTTTTCCATGATGATCCTGCACATACCCAAATCCTAAAAATTTGGACTTTAAGGCTCATTGGGACTCATATTCTAGGCTAGGCATATTAATCCCAGATTAGGGTTTCTAGCCAAAAATGGAATTTGGGAGTGACAAGTCTGGAACTCCTAAGATCTTGGAAAATCATTGTACTAGGACTCATATGCCACAAGTGGTGTATCAATATCATCCTAATTTTTTGGAGGGTTAGAACCTAAATCTATTCTCCTATCTATGCTCCTCCTTCCACACTTCGTTTTCGGGTATGAAACCCTGAATTATGACTTGTAGATGATTTTCCATGAAGATGACAACCTTGTGGCAACCTTGAAAAATTTCTTTAATATTTGAACTTTGTCTTTAAAGTATCTTCAAACCTCAAAGCGCGTAGATTTGCAATCACAAAAGAGAGAGAAAAACTTGTTGATTTTTAGGAGATGGGGTTTGCCTTGGTCAAACCCCTTTTAGGTAATTAAACCTTATGGTGAAATAATGAAACATGAAAAATGATACCTTAAATGATGTCTTGAGATGTAAATCACCAATATAACATGAAGTGGTTATGTAGAATGTAGATCTTGATCTTGAATAGAGGTAGAACAATGCTTAATCTTGGATATTGAATGCTACATCACAACACTAGCTCAACAACATTCTTGATTCCTAATGACTTTGATATAATGAAGGATCTTGAATTGCCACAACAACTGATGAAGAAAACAACCCTTGAATTATTTATAAATTCTCTTGAATGTCCTTGAATACTCTTGTAATCACAAAATTTCTATTGGGAATGATCTCTTGAAAGTCTTAGGTTAAAATGAGTGAAATAACCTTGTATTTATACTTGCTGATGCCAAATTTCTTGAAATTACAACACTACAAGCTGGCATCAAATCTACGAGAATAAAATATTTCCAAGAATTTTAATTTAATTTAGGTCTAAGCTAAGTGGGACTCATATGCTAGCTGTGGCATATGAGTCCAATTAGGCTAAGCTTGGGACACATTTTTGAAGAAATGCTTCGATTTATGTGAAATCCAGATTGGGGCCCCAAAAATTAGGTGAGACCCATATTCCCAAGGTGGCGTATGAGTCCTAGATCACTAAATCTGGGCCATACAATCCAAAAACACAAGAATTATGCTTGGATGTTGATAAATTTTAGGATTAATATAAAAAAAATGCATTAAATAAGGCTTGTGGATGCAAAATAAGGCCAATTAAATCATAAAGAAGCCCAATTCATTAATAAAACCCTAGATTAGTGTGAAAATATAAAGATACACTTTAAAACACCCTAAATATGGCACCATTAGGTTCATTTATTTTAAAAGGGCCCATAAGTTAATGTGACGGTGTAAATGAATACACTTTAATAACACTAAATTAAGGTTGTAGTGTTGAAAAATGGATCCTTTGACATTTCACACTCATTTGGGTCGTCCTTGTGGATTTTGGATTAATGTTGCCTTGATTTAGCATTGTAATGTGGATAACACATTCACATTAGGTCTTGGGCCATTGTGAACTAATGGATTTCAATGGTGCCTTGTAAAAGTGTTGTGAAGTGTTGCAACACATTTTCACACTTTTCTAGGGTTTTATCAATTAACTAAGAATAATAAAAGTAATTATAATTATAATTAACATTAATCTTGCCTTATTTGGAGTGTTGTATAGTGTTGTAACACACTTTCATATTCCTTTAGGCTTGTCATTAATAATTAGGCTTTCTTATACTTTAATTGGCCCCATTTTGCATCCACAAGCCTCATTTATTGAATTTCTTGAGGATAATCCTAACGCCTATCAATAACCAATCATAATTCAAGTGTTCCTAGCTTGAGTGGCCCAAATTTAGTGTCTGGGACTCATTTTCCACCTTGGGCGAATGAGTCCCACCTAGGTATTTTTAGCCTTGATGTAGGTTTCACACATTTCTAGACACTTTTAATTTTTGGTCCCATACATTATGTGTGATGGGACTCATTTTCCACCTTGGGTGAATGAGTCTCGTGTGACCAAAATTCAAATTTAAATTAAATTTCTGGCAAGCTTTTATTCTCCTAGATCTAATGTCAGCTTGTAGTGTGGCAATTTTAGGAATTCTTGCATAATTGATTATAAATACAAGGTTCTTTCTCCCATTTTCACTCCTAGCATTCAAGTGAGATCACTTGGAAAGTTTACAAGAATTCAAGCATTCAAAAAAATTTTCAACTCATTTGAAGGGTAGATTATCATTCATTCAAGAGCATTCTTCAAGCATCAATCATCATGCCAAAGATTGCATTCTTCATGTTTTTTGTTTTGCTAACAATTTTGATGTAGAGCTCATGATTCAAGCAAGCATTACATTCAAGATCTATCAAAATCAAGCAAGAATCAAATACCACATCCATTATAGTCATTTCAAGCATATTTGTAGCACCTTATTGCTAGTGTTTGGTGAGTTGCAATATTATCTTTTTTCATTCATCACTCTCCTTTTATATTTCATTTCATTTCAAGGTCTAATTACCAACGAGGGGTTTGACCAAGGAAAACCCCTATTCTCTAACCCCACAAAATTTTCCCCTCTTCTTGTGTGTGACTTGTAGGTCTATGTTGCAAATTTGTCAAGACGCAAAGTTGGAGAAATTTTTTCAAGTCCCCAAAGTTGTCAAAGTGGTCATCAAGCCATAGAGAAGCTTGGAGAAGACTTACAAGTGGTATTTTGCAGATCCAGATTCGAAAAGTAGTAAAAAAGAGAAAAGAAGACCATGAGACACAAAATCTAGTTCAAAACTTCTAAAAAGGAAAAAGTGGACTAATTCACCATTATTGGTTAATGAGTCCCACTATACAATCTTGATCAATATTTTTTACAGATTTGGATACCCTTTTGGTTGTAACCTGCTCCACTGCATTTTCCCAAAAACTAGACTGATTCACCTAGCTTGGAAAATGAGTCCCAATCAACATAAATAATATATTTTTAAGTGATCAAGACCTTCATTCTACCTTTTTCAGTCTTCCAGGTGCACACTTTCAATTTGATAGCCTTTTACTACATTTTTTTCATCTTTTTAGGTCATCTTGCATATCACACTATGTTTTGCAATTCCTTATCTTTTCCAAGTTTACACTTGGTGGTGAACCCCTCATTTGAGATCATTCAATCCCTTAGAATAGTCCCTTTTTCATATTTAAATCTCCTTTGCATTGAAATATCAAGGGCTTGTTTTTGAGTGAAGAGAGAAAGAAAATTGTCTCTCTCCTTTTAGGTCCAAAACCTTAGAAGTGAAAGAGAGTACACCATTTTAATCTTTTTATTTTGGTGAACCTGCATTTATAATACCTTATTTTTTGATTTAGAGTCCATCATCATCCTAGAATTAGCTTGCATTAACATTGAATTAGAGTTTGCATTAGTTAATTTGCATTCTAGTGTTTCAATTCTTGCATTAGTGAAAATATCATTTAGCTTGAATTTTTGCACTCAACTTCATTAAAAAGTATTGGAAAACTACATTTTCACTTAGTATACATATAATACAACATAAAAATCATAAAAATAAATTGAAAAGTTTTATTTTTTTTGAAAAATTCCCTACTGGAACTCATTTGCCAGCCTGGGAAAATTAGTCCCAATGCACATCTAAAACTTCCTCTTACAACACTCTTGTTGTGTCATCTAAGTCATTCCTTAGATCATTGCATAATGTAACTAGTAAATTACCTTGTTTGAAAACTGAAAATTACATTTCATTTGAAGTCTATATATTACATTTTGAGTTTGCATAGATTATTGTTCAAAAATGTTAGCTTTGGTATTTTCCAAATTTGCAATGAAAAATCTGGTCAATAAACATGTTAGTCATTCATTTAATTCTTTCCTTAGTTATGAGTGTCTTTTAAGGTAAAAAATTTGACATGTTCACGCTTTCCTTAAACCTACACCCACTTTTATGTATCCTATTTGTGAGGATGATGCAATAGAAGAAGATATAAGCATGGACATTCATGATGATCATAATTTTTCTTCCCCCAATACCTCTACTTTTAGTGACAAAGGTATCTTGGAGAAAGAATTTGCAATCATTGAGAATCATGAAGGTCTTGTTTCCTCTTCTCCTCATTCCCCTTTGGAAGATAGTATTGAGTAATGGTGAAAAAGGGCATATTAAATTTCCCTCTTTCACCAACTAATAATTCAAGGATGTCCTAGGAGTCCTAATTGGATTGACTAGCAACCTCACAAGGTGAGTCAATTAGCAATGAGGAGGACCTAGGAGGGGGTTCTTTCAGCTTTAAGGGGTTCACCACCAAGAAAATTATTGGAAAAGATAAATGAACATTCAACCTAAAAAACCTATTTATGCAAGGTAAATGAGACATACAAATAATGAAATTATGCAATAAGGAGATAGGATATGTGTACCTAGGAATTCTAGAGATGTTGTACAGATTCCAAAAATGCAAAGAAGATGCCAAAATGTGCTATGGAGGAAAGACGCGATAGGTGGTGTATTAGTTCCACTGCTATTTTTTGGGGAAAATATGGAATATTTGGATGTCGGAATTGGATTTGAAGGAATCTCTGAAAAATATGCCTAGGAGGACTAAGATTCTCAAGGTGGTGTATTATTCTAGTTCTGAATGTTTGAAAACTCCAAATGCGATCCTGAGCTCCAAGGTCTACAATTTCTTCCTTTTCAATCTCAGGTTTTGAAACTTTTGGATTCGGCCTATAGGTGAGTTTTCATGAAGATGACAACCTTGTAATGCAACTTTGCAACTTTTAAAAATTTTCACTCCAAGTGATCTTCAAGACTTCAACCTAAACTTGCAAACAAAAATATGCAAGATATGAAAACCTTGTTGTTTGTTAGTGAATGGGGGTTTGCCTTGGTCAAACCCCTTGTTGGTAATTAAACCTTGAAATGAAATAAAGTAATGAAGGGAAATGGTGAATGAATAACATGGAATGCTACAACTCACCAAACCCTTGTAAAGTCTGTAAACTTGTGTGGAATGGCTGCAATGGATATGGATCTTGAGCCAAATATGTAGACTTGAATTTCTTGCTTGAATCAAAACCCTACATCACAAATGTTAGCACAAGAACACACATGATGCAAGAAGATCTTTGATATGATACTTGAATCTTGATGATGGCTCCAAATTCTTGATGAATTTCTCTTGAATTCTCTCGTGAACTCAATTGAATATTATGAATGCTCTCGCAAAAGAATTGTTATTCTTGGATATGAAAATGAGTGAAAGAACCTTATATTTATACTTATCTATCCTTAATATCCCAAAATCACATCACACCAAGCCAACATATGAATTCATTAAATAACGGAGACTAAATCCTTCTAGAATTTGAAATTAAATCCCAAAAATGACCCAAGGAGGACTAAGACACCCTAGGTGGGGTCTTAGTTCCAAGTCATGAAACTTGGGGCATAAACACCAAAAAGGGGCCCAATTAAGATGCCTCAAAATTAGGGTCTTGAGACCTTTGAGGGACAAAGACGTCCTAGGTGGCGCATTAGTGCCAACCCAAAAAATCAAGGACACATAGATAGAATCATTAGACTATCATTTATGCATTGGAGAGTATTAGGATTAGCCAAAAAAGGATGTAGTTTATTGGGATTGTGGATGCAAAATAGGACCAATTAAGCCATAAACAAAGATAAATAAATCAATGCAGGCCCAAAAAAAGTGTGAAAATGCAAGGGTATGCATTTTCCTACACTACTAGTATAATAATAGAAGATGAAATCATTGCCACCACCTTACTTAGCTTACATTCCTCTCCCAACATTTAGCCTACTTGTGACAATGCTATAATCATGAACATCATGATAATGACATTTGTGAGGAAGAAATATTTGTGGTAGGAGATCTAATAAGTGAGAGCTTTGACAATCCTACTTTTACCACTTGGGAAGACATTATAAGGTATAAGGGTATAATTGTAGATAACCATTATAATCACAATTAATTTTATCCTAATATCCTTCATAGTAATGAATATGATAGTTTTGTGCTAGAAGATATACTTGAAAGTCATGAAAATCTCATTTCTCCCTTTCCTAATGCTCCTACCATTTGGCAAGATCTATTTGAACGAAAGGATCTAATCATTGGAAAGCATGATTTTCCTTCTCTTGATGTCTCCCATAGTTGTGATGAAGCTACTTTACAAAACCTAACCATGAAATGTGATGAGCATCTTTTTTATTACTCCCCTAAAAGATCTTCTACTAAGGTAGATAATATGGCACAAGATAATGAGACCTTAGAGAAAAAGGACAATTAAATAGATCCTTCTCCTAATATCCCCACCATTGATAACTTCCTTACTTGCGATGAAGTCCTTTTGGAAGAACCAATATTTTAATTTCAAGAAAATTTGGTTTTTAGTTCTCCTAAAAACTCTCCTCCTAGTGAGGCTATCATGGTGCAAGAAAATGACAACAATAGTAATGTGTCTTCCTTGGGTGATGGTAAAAAGGTGATACTAGATTTCCCTTTATTAGAGATACATCAAACCAAGACCACTAAGGTTATGAAAGTGCAAGTGTCTATTAGATACCCTTTGACTATTGGACCTCCCATATATCCCATGGGACATCCTAAGAATCCTCTAATCCTTTATCCACCATTACACAAACTGCAAACTAAAAAAAAACCTGAATTCATCCTCTACCCACCTAAGTGTAATGTATCACAAAAATCAAGTTATAACAATTTTTCTCATACGTATAACACTAGGAATAATCGAAAACCAAGAAAAACACCTTCAACATCCCTACCATTGCCTAATATTATCTTGCGTAGTGCCCCTCATTTGCCTTCACAAAGTGGAAAGGATTATGATCTTGTAAAACAACTAAAGAATACTCCTATTAAGATATCATTGTGTGACCTTATTCAAGCCTCTTCTCACTACCATAACATGATTCAAAATTCCTTACAACAAGTTCTTATCCCTTCTAGAGTGCAACCGAATGACATAGCAGCAATGATGCAAGGAATAAATACCGACATTGTTATCCACCAAAGAGAGCTCCCTACTTTGGAAGTGCAAAAAAAATATGGCTCTTTAATGATCATAGCTCAATACAATACCATAGGGATAAAGAAAACCCTTGTTGAAAATGGCTCAGCCTGAAATGTGTGTAGTGTAAACCTTTCACATAATCTTGGTGTTGATAAATCAAAAATTCAACTTGACTCTTTATCGATTAAGGGATTTGACAATATCGGAAAACAAGCACTTGGAGTCATCACTTTACCTATTACAGTTGGAAAGGCTACCTTACAAAATCCTATTCATTTCATACCTCATGAGTTTTCATATAACCTTCTTTTAGGAAGGTCGTGGATTCATGAGATGCATGTGGTGCCTTCTACCCTTCATTGTAAAATGAAGTATGCCTACAACAACAAAGTTTATAAATTGGATGTTGATAATGTGCCTTACAGTGTTTTACAACTTGAGAAAAATAAGGAAAATCCTTTGAAAATATTGACACCAACTACATAAGTCAAACCCATGCAAGACAAAGAAAAACAAATTAAGGAAATCACAAAGCTCTTAGAAGATGATTGAGGTGCCTTAGATTTAGAACATACATTCATAGGAGAATAGATGATCATAAATAAAGATTCAGACAAGGGAAAAGAAAAAGTGATAATGTCAACACAAAATCTAGAAGAACCTTTGAAAGAATCCACCTCAACCACTTTTAAAAAAAAAACAACAAATTACATGACCAAATTTGATGAAACCAACTATCAAGAACCATCGAATCCTAAAGAAATAAAAAATATTTATGGAAAAGGTTATAGACTTATGAAGAAAATTGGATATAGTGGAAAAGGATGTGGTGCTAGAGAACAAGGTATTTGTGTCCCTATAGAGCCTAACATTCAAGAATAAAATCATGGTCTTGGTTATTGTCCCATGATAGAAATCAAACCATCAAACAAACCTTCACTTAATATCAACACTATCACAAAAAATCCTTCTAAGCCGACTTTAATAGTGGTGCATCCTGAATTGATAGACACTACTGGTCCTGATGATTATCCTAATCAATTATAAAAACAAATAAATCCTTGCTTAATGTAAATGTCATCTCACAAAATACTAATGATTTGAATTTGGTAGATTTTACACCCTCCTGTAAAGGAGAGAACAAAATCTCGTAATCCATAGAATCTTGGGAAGGTATGACATCCTCTACTAAGAAAGAGATATCTTCATTAAAAAAAAAGAAACATCCTCCACTTTTGATCAAGAGAGTATCTTGATGAGACTCCTCCAAGATTGTTTTATGTCCCTCACTCTATGAATATGATAGAAATTTTACTACAAACATTAATTTTGTACATATCATAGAGTTCTTGCTCATGCTACTAATGAATGTAAGGCTTTAAGTAACAAAATTCAACATCTCAAGAAGTGTGGTGCTCTTCCTTGTGTTGAAGCACCTAACTCCTCTAATTGATACTAATTTTCATCTTATTCAACTCACCCCTATCATGCACTCAGTGGGGGCAAGGGGTTGATAGCCTTTTCCTCGTATGTCATGTGTCGTTGTCTCTTTTGGCTAGTTGATCACCTTTCATGTACATAAAAGAGCAAGCTTGGGATGTGGATGAAATTACTTAAGTTGGCTCTCATTGTTTCTTCTAATTTAAATAAATTTCTCACATAGCAACTCCTTTAAAATGGGGGCATAAATCGACACTCATGTTTCACTGTGTGATTTTATTTCTTCCTGTGATGCATGCTTTTCTTGGTGGTGTCATTAGGATTGATTTCCTCCAAGAGCATGATATTTCTTTGACTTGTCCTCTCTTGGAAACATTAGGCATGATGTTCCCTAAGAAGAGACCTTGGATGAACTAAGAAGAATACCTTTGAACATTCTTTATACTATTTCACATTTACAATTTTTATTATATGGCCACCTTGCATAACACATTTCACATGTCTATGGATCCATCTTGTTTGTTCATGAGCTCCAAGCATATGAATTTTTCATTGTCTCATGAAGCTCGAATATCATTTTTTTGTGGCACCTTATTAAAGTTATCAAGAGGTATAACATTGGTATGGTTTGAGTGGGAAGCCCAATTTGAGGCATGAATTCCCTCATAGCCACTTGCATGTGTGTGAGTGCATACCATCCATGAGTGTATGTGTCTCACCTTTTAGGAATTATTACCCCACTGATGACTTAAAATTTTGTGGCCCCAGAGTGAGAATATTATGGATTAATAACCCCATAGATGAATTAAAGTTCTATGGCCCTAGAGTGAGGACATTTTGTTCTCTCTTTTCTTCTTTATGACATTTTATGCTTGCGTATCTTTTTTTTTTGCATATCACACACCTTGTGTGTGTCCTTTTTGTGCATATGTCGGTTTGACTTGGGATCTTAGATCCTAGGGGCTTGATTGCTTCCTCGATCTTTGTTATCCTAGACCATCCACATGGGTACGATTGAACCCCTCTTAAATGTCTACTTTAGTGTGAGATTGAAGCAGGTTCATCCTCTCACTAAAGTGGGGGCTAAATGTAGTGTCAAAAAATGGGTTCTTTGACATTTTCAAACTCATTTGGGTCCTCCTAGTGGATTTTGGCTTAATGTTGCCTTGATTTAGTGTTGTAATGTGGATACACATTTACATTAGGCCTTGGGCCCTTGTGAACTAATGGATTTCAATGATTCCTTGCAAATTTTTTGTGAAGTATTGCAACACTTTCACACTTTTCTAGGGTTTTATCAATTAACTAAGCATAATAAACATAATTTTAATCATAATAAACATTAATATTGCCTTATTTGGAGTGTTGTAAAGTGTTGTAATACACTTTTGCATTCCTCTAGGCTTGTTATTAATAATTGGGCTTTCTTATGCTTTAATTGGCCCCATTTTGCATCCAAAAGCCTCATTTATTGCATCTTTTCAAGGATAATACCAACACCTATTAGTAACCAATAATAATTAAGGTGTTCCTAGCTTGAGTGGCCCAGACTCATTCACCAACTTGGGAAAATGAGTCCCACTTAGGTCTTTTTGGCCCTGATGTAAGTTTCACACATTTCTACACTTTTGGTTTTTGGTCCCATACATTATGTGTGATGGGACTCATTCACCACCTTGGGCGAATGAGTTTCATGTGACCAAAATTCAAATTTAAATAAAATTTCTGGTAGGATTTTATTCTCCTATATTTGATTTTTCTTGTAGTGTTGCAATTTTAGGAATTCTTGCATAATTGAGTATAAATACAAGGTTCTTTCTCCCATTTTCACACCTAACATTCAAGAGAGATCAATTAGAAAGATTACAAGCATTCAAGAATTCAAAAAATCATTCAAGGCATTTCAAGGGTAGATTATTAAGCATTCAAGAGTATTCTTCAAGCATCAATCATCATGTCAAAGATTTCATTCTTCATTTTTATTGTTGTGCTAAAAATTGTGATGTAGAGCTCATGATTCAAGCAAGCATTACATTCAAGATCTATCAACATAAAGAAAGAATCAAAGACCAAATCCATTATAGCCATTTTAATCATATTTGCAACACCTAATTGCTAGCGTTTGGTGAGTTGAAAAATTATATTTGTTTCATTCATCACTCTCCTTTTATATTTTCTTTCATTTCAAGGTTTAATTACCAAAAAGGGGTTTGACCAATGCAAATCCCTATTCTCTAACCCCAATTTTTTTTCCCTCTTCTTATGTGTGATTTGTAGGTCTACGTTGCAGATTTGTCAAGAAGCAAAGTTGGAGAAATTTTTTCAAGTACCCAAAGTTTTCAAAGTGGTCATCAAGCCTTGGAGAAGCTTGGAGAAGACCTACAGGTGGTATTTTGTAGATTCAGATTTGAAAAGTAGTTAAAATGAATAGAGCAGATTGAGAGACACAAAAACAAGTTCAGAACTTCCAAAAAGGTAGAATTGGATTGATTCCCTAGTATTGTTGAATGAGTCCCACTGTACAATCTTGATCAATATTTTTATAGATTTGGATACCCTTTTGGCTAAAACCTGCTCCAGTGCATTTTCCCAAAAAGTGGACTGATTGAACCAGCATGGTGAATGAGTCCCAGTTGACATAAACATCAAATTTTTTAGTGATCAAGACCTTCATTCTACCTTCTTTAGTCTTCTAGGTTCACACTTTCAATTTCATATCCTTTTACTGTATTTTTTTCATCTTTCTAGGTTATTTTTCATATCACAGTATGTTTTACAATTCATTGTCTTTTCCAAGTTTACACTTGGTGGTGAACCCCTCATTTGAGATCATTCAATCCCCTAGAATAGTCACTTTATCATATTTCAATCTCCTTTTCATTGAAATCTCAAGGGCTTGTTCTTGAGTGAAGAGTGTATGAAAATTGACCTATCTCCTTTTAGGTCCAAAACCCTAGAAGTGAAAGAGAGGCCCCATATATTTCATCTTTTGAAAGGAAAAACTGGTTTATTTAGCTTAAAAGAAACCTAAACCTAATGTGAATGCATAAAACACATTACAACACTAGATCAAGGTAACATTAGGTTCAATTTAACATTAATTATTCTCAAATTAAGTGTGAAAATGTAAAGGGTGACATTTTATATCATTACATTTAGCCCCCACTTTAGTGAGAGGAGGAACTTGCTTCAAAATCACACTAAAGTAGACATTCAGGAGGGGTCCAAGTGTACCGATGTGGATGGTATAGAATGAAAAATATCAAGGGGGTGGTCAAGCCCCTAGGATCCAAGATCCTATGTAAAACCAACATAAGAAGAAAGGGACACACAAAAGGTGTACGATATGAAACATCAAGATACAAAAACATGCAATGTGGAAGACATAAAGATGAAAGAAAAATAAAGAAAAAGGTGGATCAAGATTCGACTATTTGTCCTACATGTTATGGATTATATCTAAGTTTTTTGTCCAAAAAAAAATACACACTCATTTTGAGGCAACATAACTTTAGGTTGTCCACTATGGTGGCTTAGTGAGAAATTCATGCCTCTGTACTGAATTATCACCATATAATGAGAAATTCATGCCCACATTTAGGCTTCTCATCATACACTAACCATACCAAAGCTATACCTCATAATAAATTTGACAAGGCACCACAAAACATGAACGGTAGGATTCACGAGGCAAGCAAAACTTTGTATGCTTGACACTCATGAAAAAATAAGATGGCTCCATAGGCAAGAAAAGTGTGTTATGGAAGGTGGCCATATAACGAATATTGTGAATGCAAAATAGTATAAGGTACATGTTGATAAATTGCATATCTATTTGCAACACAAGGGTAGACAACTAAGAGGGATGGGTGAATCATTTGTCACATAAATTTTACTTATTAAACTTATTCTCAGATCTGATAAATAAACATAAAAGCACAAACCATCATCACATTAGAAACACACATAACACTGAGAGTTTTACATGGAAAATCTGTTAGGGGAAAAAACATGGTGGAGGTTAATCCACAATTTTATACTTTGTTAAAAGTATAGTAAATGGGGAATGCACTTGCATTCACACACATTGCCTAGAGCTCACTACTCAAATACAAAAAGGCTTACTACCCAAATGAAGACACACTGCCTTACAATCACATACGGATTACATCCATCTGAGAGATTTTGAACTGAGAAAATAACATCTGCTAATGCCTGATTATAGTTCTGGTTAAGCACATGAAAATTTTCTTCTGCTCACTCTTCTTCACACTTTACTTCTGCCTTCGAAAGATCTAAACTTTATTTGTACACAACAATCCCACTTCACAAACCTTCTATACCTCAAATGATATAAACAATTGAACATATATATCTACATTTAAGGATAACATCATCTACATGTCGGCTAAACAAAATATAAAATGTGGACAAACTGTCAGCCCAAATCAATAAGCAATAAATAATGTGAATCAACCAATGACAACCAAAACATAGTAAGGACCCAAAAAACCTTAAAAAGTAGCCTCAAAGATCCACAACATGCTACAATCACCCTGTTGGCCATGAGCATGAAAAACATGAACTCACAACATAATATCAACAATCACGAGCACAAAGATCAATGCAAACCAACAACATAGATATAGCACAATATATAAACATCCACAATCATCACAAATCACCACATAATAATTCACATCGACTCAGATTACTAGAATCACATTATCTTCTTTCAGGAACACCAACTATAGCAATAGAACAACTGTCAAAACATAGATACTCATAACTTGATTAAATATTCATGCAAACCTTTGAAACATTTGGTGTATAAAATAGATATGCTTGACAAAAAACCCTTTAATTTTCAACTTCTCAGGTGCCACCAATATACTGAACTAGCCACCATACTAGACTTTATTGCTTCACTAGTAACCTGCAACTTATTTTATTACAATTTTCTCAATATCCTCGACATATACAACCTTAAAGACATTAATGCCAATAGTATTGACAACAATGACAACCACATATCAAAAATATCCAAAATATCTCCCCCTTTGGCATTGATGGAAACATTGTTGGCAAGAGACACTATGAATATCATTTGGTGTTGTCATTGATCGAAACCCTAGTCGGTGATTGGATCCTTTCATTATAAAATTATCCTACCGACAGTCAGATTGCAAGTAGTTAAGGAAGAATAGAGCATTCGCCAGTTTTGGGTTCATCAATTCTCATATAGATCTTCAGTTAATATTTTATGTTGCGTATCTCAGTGAAGGTTGACCGATGTATGCTTAGTGTTATCCGTAAGTCTCAATGCCTCGTATTTATTTGTGTGCAAGTAAGAAGATTCAGCTGGCTAATTCCTTATTTTATCAATACTAGAGCTGAATTTGTGAATGTATCATGTCATGGATGTATGGGAAGTAATTAGTTAAGTATTTTTGTGTTTGTGCATCTTTGTTTTGGGTCCTAGCTAAGTTGTGGTTGACCGTTGTGTATGCGCATTATACTTTACTCATGATTTAAGCTAACAATTGTGAATATTATTTTGTTCTATTGAAGCCGACATATTGTAATTGAATTCTAAGTTGTGGATAATATATAAGATTGTCCACATCATTTTGATGTATGTATGAAGTCTTTTTGATGTGAATTCTGAATAAGAGCAGAGCAAAAGAGCGATAAGGAACAGTTTCACTTGTGCATGAAGGATCTTTGTTGCGAGTGTGACCAGAACAAAGCAAAAGTATATAATCAGTATGTAGGACAAAATATTGAATATTATGCATAACCGAAACTGTAATCAGGCATATATAGATGCTATTTTTATTAGTTCAAACTTTTAGATGGGTATGTGTAGGATCATGTTGGGCCAAAAAGTGGCAATATCTAAGGGATATGATGGCCCATGTGGCTGATGACCTTTTTTTATCCAAAATTGATGAAATGAAAAGGGTTTTTAAAGGAGATTCTCAGCTTTCCACCAATATAAATTATGCTTTACTTTGAATTTAATAACTAATTATTCATTTTCCATTTAAATTATGACTAAAGTCTTGATTGATAGGCTGATTGAAAAAAAAACTATAGCTTTCAAATGGTATCACATTTTTTGAATCCAAAACCTGCGTCACATTCTATGCTTCACATAATACAAGATTAGAAAAAAAAGAATTGAATTTCATGAAGTTTTGACCAAGTTAAGGTGGTTAGACATACGAGTTTTTAGATTTTTTAAAAGTTGTAATAAATAAATCATAATTAATTATTTACTTGGAAATTTTTTACAAAAAAGTATGCATCACATTGGGACATGAGTACCCTACTTATATCTAAAATATTATAAAAAATAACTATCATTTTATTGTGGTTAGGGTGGTTAGACATACACCTACTTCTTATTTTTTCCCTGAAATTTAAGTACTACTGCATTGAAATTTCAAACTTTCACCAAATAGATTTTAAAAAATAAAAATAAACCTAGTAGTTTAGAAACTACATTCAATTTTGTATAGATTCTATTCTTACATATTTTTGAAATAATATAGATAACTTGTTCAATTTTTTACGCCATGTTTCCTAACTCTAATTTTCTTAATTTTATTGCCACTTAAGGGCCTATTTTTTCCATGATGATCCTGCACATACCCAAATGGATTTAATCTGATTCTCTTTGCAAGGAAATGAGCCTTCCCTTTGAGCAGTGAGCTTGAATGTAAGTGCATTCCCCATATTGTAAACTTTATTTGAGTATACTCAGATCATATTGTGGATTGGCCATCCACCGTGGTTTTTCACCTAACAGGGTTTCCACGTAAAAGTTTGTGTGTTATGGTGTTGTGATCACTTTCTTCTTGTTTATGCATTTTGGTTGAATGTTGCAAGTACTTTGAAGATAAAGGTTAATAATGTTAATTTTTGCACACCACTGATTCACGTCCCCTCTCAGTGTAGCTTGTTTCCAACAATTGGTATTAGAGTTAGTTCCTTTGAAGAAGTCTAACAACTTGGGGAGATCTTGGAAATTGTTTCAATGGATTAAAGTAGCCTTCAACAATAGATTTTGGTGGCCGTAGATGATCTTGATCGGTCAAAGGCTGAATTTCAGAAATTGCAAGCAAACCTAATGGATGCTAATAAATTCATCAAGTCTTTGAAAGACACAATCAATAAGTCTAGAGAGAAGAGAAAGTAACTCTATGATCAGATTAAGTAGAATGATAGTAAGAGCATTGAAGAAGAAGAACTCAGTCAAGCCCTGAAGGAAAACATAAAAGAATGTGAAAAGATTACTAGAGATAATGTTGTACTAAAGCATGAGATGGAATCAATCATGGTGAGAATGGCTGAAGACATGTGACAAAAATAAGAATGAAGAGAACCTAGCATAGTCCTTGAAAGAAAAATCTAAAGTATCTAGTCATCTGGACAATGAATTGGAACAATCTAGAAATAATGAAGAAGTACTTGAAAAGTAGATTGATGATCTTAGAGATGAACTTGCTACTTTAAATGAGTACAAGGATAAGTTCAAAGTTAGCTTAGCCAAGCTTGATGAACTAATTAGGAGTCAGAGGAAAAATGGTGACAAGCGAGGTCTTGGATATGAAGAAGGAGAAAGTTCCAGATCAGGTCAAAGGAGTTTCAAGCAAGGAAATCAAATGAACAAGTCTAGAAGGTATCCGGTAAGGCAACCTAATGCTCAAATATTTAATGGATATTATTTTAGTTGTAATAAATTTGGACACATGGCTTCTTAGTGTAGAAGTAGGATGAATCCAAGTGGTCCATCATTCTCAAGTCAGTACTTAACTTTCATAAGTTTGGTCATAATTCAAATGAATGTAGAAATGTGATGAAAAAATTTCAGAGGAATTTCAAATTCTATACATGAAATAGACTTGGCCATACTGCTAACCAGTACAGATGAAAAGGAAATTAGTGGAACAACTGGTCCAGACAGAAAAATGTTGTGCTATAACTACAACAAATTTGGTCACATTGCTACATATTGTTGGAACAGAAGAGGTCTGGTAAATCAAAGAAGGAACATGTAGAAGGATGTTAAGGGAAAATGCAAAGTCACTACACATGTGGTCAAGAAGAAAATGCAAAAGAAATGGGTGAAGAAGAGTCCCTCTATTGAAGAAAATGCACCAGCACTAGAACCTGCTTCTGGTAGTTCATCCAAGAATTAGTTTAAGGCCTTTGGCCTAGGGGGAGTTGTCAACAAAATATCTTAAAACCCTATGGATCACTGACACCAAAATGTGGATAAGTTTAGTAAGTTCATAGATGTTCTACAAATGCTATTAAACCTATTGGAGAAAGTATTATGCAATGTTGGAAGTTTGTAAAAGATTTATCTATTACAGTGCATGAAAATAGTGTAACCGGATGAGTTAGGGTAAAACCATTTATTATGATAAAAAGGGTTAAGTATGTGAGTGATAAAAATTTATTTCTATCCTTTATTTGTCACTTTTAATTTTAAAGAAAATAAGTTAGGTGAGCTTTGAGGCGAACCTTGGCATATTGAGGTAAAATTCAAGTGCGAAGAAGCTTTCAAAAATCAAACTGTGATCCAACATAAAGGTATTTATCAGAAAATCTCTGTGAACTTGTGAATTGATAATGGCTACTCCATTATTAGTTTAAGTTAAGGACAAACCCTGTCCAAAATTCAAATGGCATCCCTACAAGTCTGTTGAGATCGACTCGTTAAGATATTTTTCATCCATTCCATACGACGTGTTACACACAAAGGATATTAGGGCTTATATTCACATGAATATTAAAGAGATATGAAGCTCACAACTACTCAATTTATAGAATAATCACATCAGAGGTGAAGATTTATGTGTGAAGCTGGAATATAAAACCCTAGAAGAAAAGAAATTTACACAAATTGTTAAATTTCCCATCTTTGAAGAGTTGGAATGGGTTCGTTACACTTTGAGTCGAGTCCATGATGAATTCACTTGGTTAAGAATACTCCTCAAAATCACAAAGGAGGCTATCAATTCAATAATAGGTCTAAATTCTTCTAGTGGTTTACCAATTTTGAAATCAGTGAAGAATCAAATGGTCAGTGATGCAACTAGTGTTAGTGTAAATATTTGTTTACTACACTAGCATAAGTTAACTTAGGTCATATTAACCCTAGGTTGCATTTAATCTTTTAATAATGTTGTTAGGGTTTCCTTGTTGTCACATGTTGTTAGATCAAGACACATGGCAACATCTTAATGCATCTTGTATCTCACCCTTTCCTATATAAGGAGGGTTATTATATCATTTGAAACATCCTTTTTACCTCATCATTTTGAGAGGTCTTAATATCAAGCAAGCTCTTGCATATCCTCTTGTGGAAGATTCATCGTTGTTTTTGCAGGTGTTCCTAGTTATTAATCTTGTTCAAGATTTCTAACAACTGGTTCCCAATATGACATAAGGGAAATGAAAATTGATGAAATTGTTGATGTAGATGCCAAATTTTCATCTATGGTTATTGGGTACAAGATTTATCATTTCAGCTGAGACAACTTTGTGTTTGATACAACCATTTATGATGCCTATCAAATGGTAAAAGAAAATGAAGACTATGATCTTTGTGAATTGCTAAGAAGTTAGCTAATGGAAAATATTGGGAAGATAAAAAAGGATAAGAAAAATTATTTTAAATATGGTAAATTTCTATTATGCTTATTCTTTTATTTCATGGATGATGTTTTGGGATTCAGAAAGGTTCATTGGAAAAAAGATAAACCAGTAGCCACTCAGATCAGAGATCTCTTTCATAGATTTGCAGACACTAAAACCAAGAATGCAACTATTTGGGGATACTTCAAAAGTTTTCAGAATATGATGCATGCAAGAGAGATAATTCCTACTTCCATTGTAGAGAAGTATAAGGATACAATTTTCTTTATGGTAGATGTTGATCAATGTATGATGGAGGCCACTAATCCCAAAACAATCTGGATCATGTTGATGGGATATGAAGTTGAGGAGCGTATTATAGAAATGTATGCAGAACATTTACAGAGTAAACCTTTGGATCCAACATCAGAGAGGTTTGGTACTTATGCATAAAAGAATATGCAAGTGCATAACGAACTCAAGAAACCTGTGTTAACCAAAAGAGTTAGAAAATAGGTAGAAATATTTGGAGAAAGGATGGGCATACTTGTTGAGAAAATAAGAGAAGCCAAAAAGAAAAGAGAAGAAGCTGAAGTAGCAAAAGAAGCAACTAAGGAGGTAGTAAAAATCGAATCAGCTGGTTTGGTAGCACCATCTTGCCAAGCTAGGTCAACTAGAAGCTCTGCATCCCTATCCGCTCTTACAACAAAGCTAACTCTTGTGAAGATATCTGGTAAAGATGGAAAAAGGAAGAAAGATAAAAGTAAAAGAGTCTATGTGGAATTTTCTAAGGATGAAGAGATAGAGTCTGATGAAGGTGTTAGAGAAATCAAGCATCAAGGCAACAACTATTACTAAAAGAAAACCCTCTGGTGTAAATTATCAAGCAAAGAAAAAGTCAAAAACTGATCAACTAGGTATGTTAGTGGAAGAAGTTAAAAAATCATTGGTTAAAGATGGAAATATCAAGCCACATTGCAAATGGTATGAGTCCTTTGGTGAATTTGATAAGAGTACTCTTGAGGAGGAAACAATAATTTTTTTCAATATTTTCAATAAAGTTTTGATTGAAACAATGCCAAATTTACCCAAAAGTTTATGACATTTTGGAGATGAGGAGAGTTAATTCCAGATCAAAAGAAGAGTAGACGAGAGAAATAATTCTTGCTGAATTGTGTCTGGTAGAATCTGTGGAAGAAATAAATTCAATACTGAATAAAGCTAGGAAAGAATTTAAAATAAAAAACAAGAGTGAATAAGCTAATGATTGGTAAAACAAAAGAAGTCATTGTAGAAACATAACAGATTCTAAGAAAAGTTTTGTTAAATAGAAGAATTGATGTTATCCCTAAAGGGACTCATGATGTTTCACCTAGTCTGAGAGAAGAAGAAGAAGAGAAACAAGATGTGGCTGAGGATATTTAGATCCCTCCTAAAGTGATCAATGCGAAAATTCCTATGGAAACTAAAGCTGCAGAAATTGTATCAGTTGAGAAAGTAGAGATCCTTGAAGATAAATTAGAACCTGCAATAGAGGAAGAAAGAGTTGAGGAAAATTAAGTTGATGCTAATACAATTCCAGTAGAAGCAAGAGACATTGTATCTAGGCAGTGAAGAAATTCTTGGTAGAACAGAAAGAAGAGATTGATCCTGAAATGATTAAAGATTCGATCAACCTATCTACTCTAAGTCTAATGAAGAAAATGAAAGTTGCTTCATTTTCCCAAGAAAAAGCTAGAGAAGAACTATTGAAGTCCCATATTGAGGATAGTGAACTTCTAAATCTTGCATCTGAATTTTTGGAAAAGATAATTCCCAATCATGTGAAAGATTTGACCGGTTCCTCCTCTGGTGAATTAAAGAATCTTATAAACTCTATAAGTACTCACTTCAAGTCACTTGAAAAATTAGCTACGATTAAAGTGTAGAAAGAATTTGATGTTAAAAGATTAAATGGGCTGAAGGAAATGATAACAAAGGATACAAATTGGCTAGCCACCTATATGGAAAATATCCAAAATGCTCTATCTGAAGGTGGGAAGATTTACAAATCTTGTTTGTCATTGACAAAATTTACTGATGACAATGAAAAGAAGGTGAAGGATCTGGAAAAATAGTTAGCTACTATTTCTAATGCTTTTGATCCTTTAACTGGTAGTGTTGGAAAGTTAGAAGGAGAAGTGATATCCTTTTTTGACAAAATAAAGAGCTTGAAGCATGAAAATCACAAAATTGTTGCAAGAGCATGTGAAATTAGAGGTCTAATTGGCCCAAAGATAGAAATTATGTCAAGTGCATTGAAAGAAGTAGAAGATGCTAAAGTAGTGGGTGATCCAACAAAATAGAGTTTGCATAGACACAATACTACCTGATGTGTTGTCACATAACAATCTTGGAGAGTCTTAAAGAGTTTGGGACACAAATTTGGCTATGCTGATGAAATATTTTTTAGACATTTTCAAGTTTATGTAAGATTGTTGTACTTAAGCAACTTGTTCATAACAATTTTGTTTGATCCATTTTTGATATGAAAATTCTTTCCTTTTCCATTGATGTCAAAGTGGGGGAGAGAAGAGTGAAAAATGCATAATCATGTCAGGGGGAGAATTGTATTTTGGAGAAGAGTTTGGTTTTTGAAATTTTGGGTAGTGTAGTTAATGTTGGTACTGATCCGACACTTAGTCATTTTTGACTAAATGTTGCCATCAATGCCAAAGAGGGAGAGTTTTTGCAAGAGATACTATGAATATAATTTGGTGTTGTCATTGATGGAAACCCTAGTTGGTGATTGGATCCGCGCATTATCAATCTATCCTACCGACAGTCAGATTGCAAACAATCAAGGATGAACAGAGCATTCAACAATTTTGGGTTCACTGATTCTCATACAGATCTTCAGTTAATATTTTGTGTTGTGTATCTTAGTGTGGGTTGATTGATGTATGCTTAGTGTTATCCATAAGTCTCAGTCGCTCATATTTATCCATGTGTGAGTAAGAAGATTTAGCTGGCTAATTCCCTGTTTTATCAGTACTAGAGCTAGCTTCATGAATGTATCATGTTGCAGATGTATGGGAAGTAATTAGTTAAGTATTTTTGAGTTTGTGCATCTTTTTTTGGGTCCTAGCTAAGTTGTGGCCAAACGTTGTGGATGCGCATTATAATTTACTCATGATTTAAGTCGGCAGTTGTGAATATTCTTTTGTTCTATTGAAGCCAACATATTGTAATTGAATTCTAAGTTGTGGATGTATATATGAGATCACCCACATCATTTTGATGTATGTATGAAGTTTTTTTTATGCGAATTGGGAATAAGAGAAGAGAAGAAGAGCGATAAAGCACAATTTTACTTGTGCATGAAGGATCTATGTTGTGAGTGTGAGCGGAAGAGAGTAGAAGTACATAACCAGTCTATAGGATAGAAGATTGAATATTGTGCATAACTGGAACTATAATTAGGCATATGTAGATGCTATTTTTCTTAGTTCAAACTCTTATATGGCTTTAATATGATTCTCTTTGTAAGGCAGTGAGCCTTTCCTTTGAGTAGTGACCTCTAGTAGTGCACCTGAATGTAAGTGCATTCCCCATATTGTAAAATTTATTTTGAGTATACTTAGATCATATTATGGATTGGCCATCCACGGTGGTTTTTCCCCTAACAGGGTTTCCACGTACAAATTTGTGTGTTATGGTGTTGTGATTGCTTTCTTATTGTTCATGCATTTTGGTTGAATGTTGCAAGTACTTTGAAGATAAAGGTTAATAATGTTAATTTTTTCATGACACTGATTCACCCCCCTCTCAATGTAGCTTGTTTCCAACAAACACATTATGTGAAAAACACCATCAATGCAACTTCCTCTTAGCACTTTCTCCCCCTTAGATTTTGACTATTTTCTCCTTAGCTCTTTCATAGTTTTTCACAAGACTCTTCTCCCCCTTTGGCATCAATGATAAAGGTACACATTATCTTTCTCCACACAAGCTCTAAACAAAATTTTATAAACATTTCACTACTCCCCTTGAGTAGCAACTACCACAACATCAATCTGGATATCAAGATATGAGTATGTAATGCACAAACTGATGCAAGTCAATGCATCTTAATTTTGATTAGGAGGGGTAATCACCCCTAGCCTCCCTCTGAGATACTAAAAAGTATCCTTAGGAAAGGGCTTGGTAAATATATATGAAATCTATTCTTTAGTAGGAACATAATCTAGTTTGGCTTTCTTTCCACTCACCTTGTCTCTCAGAAATTCAAACTTGATAGCTATATGCTTGGTTTTTGAATGCAACATCAAATTCTTAGAAATGTTAATATCACTTGAATTATCACAGAATATGTTAATAATTTCATCATACACAACTCTGATATCTTTCAACATCTACTTCATCCACAATAATTGAGTACAATTGTTAGCAACAACAATGTATTATGCCTCTGCAGTAGATAAGGCATTCTGCTTCTTACTTAACCATGAAATCAACTCCTTTCCCAAGAAAAATGCACCACCACGAGTACTCTTTCTGTCATCCACATCTCCTACCCAATCAACATTAGTAAAAGCACTCAAAGTAAGGTCATTATCTTTAGGATACCATAGACCAAAATAAACTATTCTCTTCAAGTACCTAAAAGTTCTCTTTACAAATGTCACATGAGATTCCTTAGGATCATCTTGAAATCTTGCAACAATGCATATGACATTAATGATATCAGGTCTAGTTTGAGTCAAGTAGATAAATCCACTAATAATGGATCTATATCTAGTCTAATTTGTCTTAGGAGAATCATCATTTTGAGTTAGCTTACATCCAGTTACCATAGGTGTACCAACTAGCTTTGAATCTTCCATACCAAACTTCTTTAGCAATTCTTTCACATGCTTGGACTAAGATATAAAGATCCCTTTATCTAGTTGAGCAATTTGCAATCCCAATTTCATTTCTCTAATCATGGAAATCTCAAACTCACTCTGCATCTCATCAACAAACTTCATGCACAAACTATCATCTCCTCCAAAAATGATATCATCAACAAAAAATTCAACAATCAAATATTTATCATGGTCAATCTTGAAATATAAGTTACTATCAGTAGTACCTTTATTAAATCCAAGCTTCAAAAAATACTTGTCCAATCTAGCATACCATGCTCTTGGGGCTTGGCTAAGTCCATACAATTCTTTCTTCAATCGAAAAACCATATCTCCCTGATCAGTCGATTGAAATCCATCAGGTTGCTCAATATTTACTTCTTCATTCAGTTCACCATTTAGAAATGCTAACTTGACATCCATCTGATAAACCTTGAAGTTTTTGTAAGCAACATAGGCAAGAAATAGTCTCTCAGCTTCAATCCTAGCAACATGAGTAAAATTTTCTTCAAATTCAATTCCTTCCATCTACTTGAGTATCCTTTATGCACCAGTCTTGCCTTGTTTCTAACAACTTCACCTTGATCATTCAATTTATTCTAAAAGACCCATTTAGTTCCAATTAAATTTTTGTCCTTAGGTCTAGGAAAAAGAGTCCATGTATCATTCTTCTCAATTTGTTGTAAATCCTCTTTCATTGATTCCACCCAATGTTCATCTTTGCATGCTTCATTGATATTATTAGGCTCAGTCTTCAAAATCAAACAATACTCTTCTGCAATTCTTCTCCTAGTCTGAACACCTTTGTTCTTATCACCTATAATCTAATCTTTTGAAAGATTTAGTAGTACATACCTTGGATTCTTAGGGTGTCCTTGAACTTCAGGCTCTTGTGATCTTGCTTTTGCACTTTCACTAGTTTCTTCCTCTTGATTTTCTTGATTTAGAGTCTGATCTTTCTTTCCTTTATATGTATTGTTATTTTGATTGTCTGAATCATATCCACAGGTTCTTGATGGTCTAAATGTGTCTTCATCATCCTTTACACTAGAGTTTTCAACTACTTTTCTCATTCTCTTATTGTAGCAACGATAGGCTTTAATTTTAGTAGAATAACCAAGAGATATTCCTTCATTACTCCTAGCATCAAAATTTCCTATATCTTCATCTGTTTTGATGTAGCATTTACTCCCAAAGATTTTAAAGTATCTAATAGTAGGATTATGACCAAACCATAGCTCAAAACGGGTTTTACTAGCATCACCTTTGACATGTACCCTATTGAGAGTGTAAATGGTAGTACTCATAGCTTCTCTCCAGTATATATGAGGAACATTTCCTTCCAGCATCATAGTCCTAACAACTTCTTGAATTATCCTGTTCTTCCTTTCCACAACTCCATTTTACTAAGGGTTCTGCAGTGCAGATAATTCTCTCTCTATCCCATTCTCTCCACAAAAGGAATTAAACTCACTAGAAGTGAATTCACCACCTCTATTTGATCTCAAACATTTAATCTTCAAACTTGTCTCTGTCTCAACCATAGCCTTGAAAATCTTGAATTTCTCTAGAGCTTCAAATTTTTCCTTTAAGAATGTAACCCACATCAATCTAGAATAATCATCAATGAGTAACATGAAATACCTGTCTCCTTGTAATCTTTTGATTCTAGAAGGACCACACAAGTCATTATGTACAGACTCCAACACTTCATTTGAACAATACTATTTGCTTCTAAATAAGACTCTAGTTTGCTTCCCCGGCTGACATTCCTTGCATATAGTATTAGTAGGTTTTATCAACTTAGGAAGATCTCTTAATACCTAGGTATAACTTATCTTGATAATGTTGTCAAAGTTTACATGACACAATATTCTATGTTACAACCAACTTTCATCAACTTGAGCAATCAGACAACTTTTATTAGTAGTACATAGGTGAAAGATATTACCTTTTGTTTTTGTACCAGATGCAATCACATTTCCAAAACTACTCAATATTTTACACTTTCCATCCTTGAATTGAAGATTATATCCCTTGCCAACCATCTATCCAACAGTTAAGAGATTATACTTTAAATCTTCCACATATAGAACATCATCAGTATTATTCTTACCATCAAAAGAAATGGATCCTCTACCACATATTACAGCAACTTTTTCATCACCAAATATTACAGCACCTCCATACAAATTTAATTTTATCACTTTTCATGTGATGATAGCATCCACTATTGATCACCCATTCATCTTTTTCTTCAATTCTGGTAGCTAGAGCTTTCTCAACATTAATGCAGCTAGTAGAATCAACGGGTATAGGATTAGTTTCCTTGATAGCAATAAATACAAACTAACCTTCACTTACATTCCCTTTATCAGATTCATCATCTATCACACCTTCATCAACAAAAAAATAACACTTTCTTTAGAATCTAGGCTTGTTAGATCTCGTCTTAGGAACTCTTTCATGACACCTTGAGGAAAAATGACCTATCTTATTGTAAGAAAAAAATATAAGAGGAAATTTCCCTTTATATTTACCTTTTTCTTTGGCTACTCTCTTGACAAGAAGTGCTTCAAGATCATCTAGCTTTCTCTCTTCTTCTTCAACCTCTCTCATTTCTTGCTCATACTTGGACATTTTTCTAGAAGAAATTTCTACTAGATCATATCTCTACTTATCTTTCCTGGATACAGTAGCTTTGAATGTAGATTTTGTTTTAAGAAGAGTTTCACCAAACTCACTTAACTCAAAAGAAACAAGCTTACCAATCAACATGTCTCTGGTTACATTTGTCATAGTTTTGATCTCCTCAATAACAAAAACTTTGTGTTTGTATGTAGAAAGCAAGGATCTGAGCACTTTAGCAATAATATCTGATTCTTCTAATGTTCCACCAACACATCTGATACTACACACAAATTCATTCACTCTCTACATAAAAGAAATGATGTTTTCATCTTCACCCATTCTTAATGTTTCAGATTTCCCTTTCAAAATCTATAGCTTAGCAATCTTCACATGGGTATCACCTTCATACAAATTTTCCAAATTTTTTCAGATCTCATAAGCAGTCTTTAGCTCCATTACATTAGTCATCTCAGAATCAGTTAGAGCACTCAACAATGCTTCCTTAGCCCTGATATTGTACTCAACTTCCTTAATTTCACCTGCAGTAGAAGGCCCATTATGTGGGATGATATATCTATTCTTTGTAATTGTCCAATAGGTTTCACCAATGCATCTCAGATGACACTCCATTCGATTCTTCCAAAAAGAATAATTTGTTCCATAAAATCTCAAACTTTCCTTCTTATATGTCGCCATCTCAGATCACCTCAAGTGGTCAAGCTTCTCTAGAGGAATCTACTCTGATACCAATTGTTGGAAACACAAGGGCAAAAAACTGAGAGTGGGGGGTGATTTAGTTGTCACATAAATTTTACTTATTAAACTTACTCTCATAATTGATAAATAAACATGAAGGAACAAACCATCATCACATCAAAAACACACATAACACCAAGATTTTCAGATGAAAACCTTGTTAGGGGAAAAAACACAGTGGAGATTAATCCACAAGTTTATACTTTGTTAAAACTACAGTAAATGAGGAATGCACTTGCATTTAGGCACACTTCCTAGAGCTCATTGCTCAAATACAAAATGGCTTACTACCCAAAGGAAGACACACTATCTTACAGTAACATACAGATTACATCCATCCAAGAGATTTTGAACTAATAAAATGGCATTTGCTAATGCCTAATTATAGTTCTGGTTAAGCACATGAACACTTTCTTCTGCTCACTCTTCTTCAAACTTTACTTCTTCCTTTGAAAGATCTTAACTTTATTCGCACACAACACTCACACTTTGAACACCTTCTATATCTCAAATGATATAAAAAATTGAATATATATATCCGCATCTAAGGATAACATCATCTACATCTCGGCCCAAAAATATATAAAATGTGTACAAAATATCAGCCCAAATCAATAAGAAATTAATAATGTGAATCAGCTAATGTTTTCCAAAACGTAGTAAGGACCCAAAACAACATATATCGAACACAAAACACCTTAAACAATTAGCCTCAAAGATCCACAACATGCTACAATAGCCCTGTCAGCCATGAACATGAAAAACATGAACTCACAACAAAAAATAACCAATCATGAGCATAATGATCAATGCAAACAAACAAAATAGATAGAGCATGATCTAGAAACATCCAAAATAATCATGAATCACCACAAAAGAATTCACATCAGCTCAAATTACTAGAATCACATTATCTTCTTTCAAGAACACCACCTATAGCAAAAAAACAATTTTCAGAACACAAATACTCATAACTTGATTAAATATTCATGCGAACCTCTGAAAATTTTGGTGGATAAACTAGATATGCTTGAAAACAAACCCTTTAATTCACAAATTCTCACCACCAATATATTGAACTAGCCATCATATTGAGCTTTATTGCTTCACCAACAACCTGCAACTTATTTTATTACAATTTTCTCAATATCCTCGACATATACAACCTTAAAGACAATAATTCCAATAGTTTTGACATCAATGACAGCCACATATCAACAATATCCAACAGTCGCAACCTTAAAATTATATAAAATTTAGTGTTGATAGGATGTATATATTTATATATATATTTGCTAGTTACACTAATAGGTGTATACAATGGCATAAGGGGGAGGAGAGTGGGATGCATGCAAACAATTTTTTGTTAAATTTTTTACAAGACTAGTGAAATGACAGACATACATTAGATAAATAATACATTGTAAATCTAGACCATAAATTATTGGGTTTTAGATCTAATGGTGGATATTTTGTTTGCATTTCTTGCCCTAGAATGTAATCCTATTTTATGAGGGTGGTACATTATGGTTGCGGTAGAGAGAGATAATGATGTTTTATGAGAGTCTGATAGGAGTCATGTTGTCTCTTGATCTCTAAGTGGTGATGCTCCTATAAGAAGCTTGCTTTGCAAGTATATTGTAATATTTGTGATTTACTAAATAATATATTGGTTGGCTTTTGGAGTGTGAGGTTTTTCTCCTGAAAGGGTTTTCCCCATGTAAATCACTATGTCATGGTATGCATGATATTTATGTTTATTTCTATTTAAATTCTTGTAACTGTTAAAGATCTGTAAATTTTTCGCATTATTATCCTCTCAATATTAGTGTTGAAAGTTGTTTCACTACCTTAGCTTCCTTACAAGTGGTATCATCTGAGCTTGATCACCTTTGGTTTCAGTTGTGGGTTGTTGGATTTTTTGAACTAATCTAGATTTGAGTGGGAGCTTGTGTAGAAGATACTTTGTGATCTTGTTGCAGGAATTTTTAGATGGAAAATTCATCAAGGAGAATAGAGGTGGAGAAATTCTCTGGAAATGATTAAATTGAAATGTGGAAGCTAAAGATGGAGGATCTATTGATAGATCAATATTTTTGGGATGTTTATGATAATGTTTCAAGGCCCGCAAATCCTACTCAGGTTTCTCAATATGATGTTATGGATCATAAAGCTAAGTGTCTAATCAACTTGTGTTTGATAGAGTCTATTTTAATTAATGTCCATGAGGAGACCTCTACACATAAAATATGGAAGACGCTTGGTGAGATGTATCAAGCCAAATATTTAAATAATATTTTCTTGAGGAAAATATTGTACTACTTGAGAATGGAAGAGGGTGGATGAATCACATACCACTTGGAAACATTCAATATGTTTGTGGCTCAATTGGAATTTGTTGGAGTCAAAATGGATGAGGAAGAGAAATGTCAGATCTTGCTTTGTTCTTTGCTTGATTCATGGGATTCTCTTGTTATGGCTATTGGGAGTACTTCTATAATTTTGAAGACTAAAGATGTAGTGGGTTCTTTGATTTTTTAAGAGATGCGGAGGAATGTATCTATCACTGCCAAGCAGGCCCTAAATTTCCATGGAAGACTTAAGGAAAAAGGAAAGAAGAATGAGAATCTAAGTCTCCTGGAAAGTCCAAAGTTATTTGCTGGAACTGCAAAAATCCTGGACATGTTCATAAGGAATGTAAAGAAGAAAATAAGAAAAAGAAGAAATTTGATTATGATCCTGAGTTTGAGAAGGAAGATGGAAATGGATTCATTGTAGCTTTGGCAACTTGTGTAGGTAATGATGCATGGTTAATTGAATGAGGCACATCTTTCCATATGACCTTTAATAAAGATTGGCTTTCTAAATATGAAGAATTTGATGGAGGTAAGGTATACTTGGGTGATTATTCTTATTTAGACATTGTTGGTCATGGTAAAGTTAAAATTAGGGTTCTTGATGGTAGAATAAAAAGGATTAATGATGTGTTACATATCCCTCTATTAGCACAAAATTTATTATTTGTAAGCAAACTAATAGATGCAGGTGTGCAGGTAGTATTTTATAATGTAGGATGAAAGATGGTTAGAGGTGATATGGTGATTGCTAGAGGTGTCAGATATAGCACATTATATAAGATTGATGCATGCACTATTAGGTGAAATATTACTTCTATGAAAATTAAGTCTATGCAAGAAGTGAAAATTTCACCTTCAATAGATGGTCATAGCTTTTGGGTACCCAGTGGTGCTCTTTCTTCTAGGACAAAGTTACCTGCAGAGAAAACTATGTTATGGAACTAGAGACTTGGCCACATTGGAGAAAAGGGTCTATGGACATTGAAAAATAAAAAACCTTGTTGAAGGTGTTGATGTTATTAGCAGCATCGGGCTGCTTCTTCCAACTCACACGACTATTTAACTTATTCATGGTTGAGGCCGACCTCATTTAGATTATGTTATATTTGATTTATTATCCTTGGGCCAACCTTATTATTATTTTGTAATTAATTGTTTCTCCAAGATGGCCGACCTACTTCAAGGTTCATTACATTATGTATTTATAGGTGGTCGAACTTGCTCAATTGATAATCAAGTTCATTTTGTATGTAATTCGCATTCCTAGAAGAAGTTGATACTTGAGCAGCGTATCATCTCCAGCAACAACAGATCATAATCCTGTAGCAGCAGACCGATTTGAAGGAGAAACATATTCATTGTACCCTTGCATCTAGGAGAGGTGCTATTATTCATTGTATCAAATTCGGCCATTGCTGGGCCTGTGTTGTAAGCAAATTCTTGCTATTATTCCTACATTATATAAGAGAAACATTGCTGGGTTTTTTCTCCCTCGAGTAGGAGGGTTTTCCTAGGGTATCCTGCTATGTTCATTGTCTTATGTGTTGCATTTCTACTAAATAATATAATATCTAATCTGATCTAAGAAAACCAACATGGTATCAGAGCAGGTAGAGGATCTGATCAGATTTTTGAAAGAATGGCCGTGAATCTATAGTCACCTTTAAATGATGAATAGCCAAGGTTATACTTGAGAAGAAAGTCATCAATCTGGATTGTAGCATTCGCGAAATGTCCATGAGTTTACTGCGCTTCAGGAACTCCATCAAATCTATGAAATTAAGACGATGTATGTGCTCTAAAGATCATTCAATAACAGTTGGTGTAAGGGCGACTACATATTGGGTGGGAAACATCTATCTACTCTTGGAGAGTCCCCATCTAGGCTTCAGTCCATTCATCGTGCTGCTCGTGTAAACATTTATCCTTCATCTCTGTGTTTAGTGATCCAGAGCATCAGGACCCTGTATTCACGGGCAAGTGTCATCGTTAGTTCATAAGGTAGTCTTTCTCCCCTTCCGGATCTCCCTGGGTGAGGTCACTAGCAGGCGCACGAATGAAAGCCATCATTCCATCACTCGTGTAAGGTGATTCTATTCAAAGTTCCAGGTGCGACAGATTCCAAATAGCGTCTTGCGGTGAGTGGTTCAGTCATCTATCGAGCATCAATTCTGGGAGTGCAAGTTCCTTCCAAGGTGACATTCATTCACCCAGTTGCTACCCCCGCGCCACTACAAGGAGTCATGCATATGGTCGGGCAGTTACAAATATTTGGTGTGATCGTGCCATAAAAATCAATGGAGTTTCCCATGATAACAACGACGGGATGAGCACAAGATCATGGAAGATTTTGTGAGTTTACGGACAATCAGATGTTTGTGATAATTAGCGAAGCTAAAATCTGTAACCTGAGCACTCACCATTATAAAGCCATCGATTATAATTATCTTGTGCGGCAATCATATACAGATCGGAATTTCATACAGTAGTCTAAGCGATGGAGATCTTTTATGTTCATTGAAGAGGCTCAAAAATGATATCATTCAAACTATTGGAAGCAAAAGATCCGATATTAGGTGTTTAGCTTGACAGGATCAGGAGCATATGTGTGTCCATTCAACTAGTCTTGTGCAGAGGTAATTGCTGGCGTGAATCGACAGATCTGGCTAATCATATTGTTATCTTATAGTTGGAGTCTATATGTCATTTGTGTTGAAGGTATATTAGGTGGTCATATGTTGATGTGGCAGAGGAAATCTTGAATATATATTTTCGCCAGACATTATCATTGGCTCTTCATACTGGTGCTGTCTTTGGCATTCCTTGTGCATCGTAATTGCTACCTATGCGTTGAATTTCTTGAAGAATATGTTGTGATGGGGTGGTATTTGATATTAAGCTTTCTTATTTATCTTTGGAAGTGTCCTTGATCATCGGTTGGAGATAGATAGCTTACGGAAATCAATATTAAATATTGCTACTTGTAATGTCATTCTGGGCGCTGGAGTTGTCACTGGTAGAGATCATGTAACCTATCATAACGGTTATTAATTCCTGCTCTTCTGTACAATGAGGAAATCACATTCTAGTTATTCATGGTAATTAGCTGATTTCGAGCAACCCTTCATGATGGGCACCAATGGTCTTTACGACCTCGTGGTCAAGAGTCTAACTGTCGTCAATCCATGCTGCTAATGGTTGATGGTTGAGCTCGAGTTGTAGAATGGCTGCAACCTAAGAAAGATAAGTATTTATTCTATTTTTTTAAATTTGCTGAGTTGTGCAAATCTGACATTATTTACTTAGGATTATGTGTGACTAGTAAATAGTGATCACTGTGAAAAGATTCCTTACATTTACTCATTGCAAGTAGGATCATGCTAATTTGTGAAGATTGCCTTTTGTTTTGTTGAGATTAGCTCTTCTGAGAAATTGAAAGAAAGACATGGCATGATTGATGAATTAATTATCTATTACTCAGGAGATTTTGAAATCCATGAGATAAGTATTGCATGGTTGAATAATGTTCATGAATTGTTTTGTAGTCATTAATTAATGCTCTAACATTGAGATAACCTGAGCATCAAGCAATCTGCATCTGGAAAGATTGGATATCGAAGTCACACCGAATGAAGAAATGATCAAGCTTGGAGTCATAACTTGCAATCATTGGATTATATTGATGGCTGGAGATATCTCTTGAAGTCAATGTACCTTTCAGGTTGTCATTGTGTTCAAACTGTGAAGGGTACGGATTGATCTGAGCTCAAGTACAACGTATCTCACTATGTCCAGCATTTGGACCTATCAAAATAGTTAAAAAGATAAGTATTCATTGGTTGCTAAGTTATATCATTTATTTATTCTTTGGATCTTGTAATTAAGAGAGATAGTAGATTCTCTTGAATTGTGATTGTGTTCACTAGCATAAGATCTTTGGAAAAATTTCATTCATGATATAACTTGTTCAATTCTAATCTTGATATTTCTTTGGATAATTATGAACTGTTTGTAATCTCCATCTAAAATTCTTCTTGGACAGGTTTAGGGGCAAGAAGATGATGAGAGATTACTCAGTGATGAAAAGCTTGAGGCATCCTGTGAGTAAGTCATGTCAATCAAAGAAATAATCAAGAGGGAGTAATCACTAGAGGGACTGAGTTGGTGGCTAGAGGAAGTGCACCTCCAGAAATATTCTCTACAATTTCTAAAGCCGAGACAAAGAGGGAGTTCTATGACTCACTAAGAATAAGTAAGGGTTGCAGTGTTGCAAGGCTGGATGTTAAATTGTTGAAGTACTTCTTCAGCAGTTGGGTTCTGAATTGCTCAAGTCAACCTAGATTGGTAGCTCCACAAACCTATTCAGAATAGAGTGATTTGAGATGCGGTCAAAGAGGACAACCCTGAATCCTTACAGTGGTGTGCATTGGAAACCATTTCTCTAAGGCAAGAGTTGCAGGCAATGAGGTCAAGTGGTTGATGCAAGAGATTGAAGATTTAGAGGGAGCCTAGTGAACCTAAAGGATAATGGTTGTGTACCTTCATGACAAGCCTGATATGATGGAGAATGAAGTCCTTATCGAGAGGGAGTCTCAGTATCAGTGTTCCTTTGTTTAATGAGTTCTTCTTGAGAGAAGTTCGAGGTGAAATTCCTTGATAATGCAATTCTTTGTTGAGAGAGAGTTGAGGTGCAAGCCCTTGATAATGCAATTCTCTGTTGAGAGAGAATTGAGGTGAAATCCCTTGTTTCGAACCTTTGGGAGAAGCTATGGTGGATGTCATGTGTGTGACTCCATGACAACATCACGTGAGAGAATCCGTGATGAGTTTTTTTACCATCTACGGGATTAGCCATAATGGTTAATATCACGTTGAGGCGATATTCTATTTTGTTTTCATTCTAATATGATGTGTTTTGTGTAGATGGAAGTATCATCCCTAGCTGAGAGGGAGTGTTGATGTTATTAGCAGTGTCGGGCTGCTTCTTCCAACTCACATGACTATTTAACTTATTCATGGTTGAGGCTGACCTCATTTAGATTATGTTATATTTGATTTATTATCCTTGGGCCGACCTTATTATTATTTTGTAATTAATTGTTTCTCCAAGATGGCCGACCTACTTCAAGGTTCATTACATTATGTATTTATAGGAGGTCGAACTTGCTCAATTGATAATCAAGTTCATTTTGTATGTAATTCACATTCCTAGAAGAAGTTGATACTTGAGCAGCGTATCATCTCCAGCAGCAGCAGATCATAATCCTGTAGCAACAGACCGATTTGAAGGAGAAACATATTCATTGTACCCTTGCATCTAGGAGAGGTGCTATTATTCATTGTATCAAATTCGGCCATTGCTGGGCCTGTGTTGTAAGCAGATTCCTGCTATTATTCCTACATTATATAAGAGAAACATTGCTGGGTTTTTTCTCCCTCGAGTAGGAGGGTTTTCCCAGGGTATCCTACTGTGTTCATTGTCTTATGTGTTGCATTTCTACCAAATAATATAATATCTAATCTGATCTAAGAAAACCAACAAAAGGTCTGTCTGATTGTAATCTTGAATTTGATTTTTGTGAGTATTGCATTTATGAAAAAGAAAACTGTGTTTATTTTTACTTGAGTTCTCATAAATCTTGTGGTGTATTGGATCTTATTCATTCTGATGTGTTTGGTCATGTAGATGTTCCTTCAATTGGTAAATCCACATATTATGTTTCATTTATTAATGATTATAGTAGAAGGACATGGGTATATTTTTTAATGATTAAATCTGAAGTTTTTAGTTGATCTACATAATTTAAAGAAATGGTTGAGTTGTAGATTTCAAATAAAATAATTTTTTTGAGGATTGATAATGGTGGTGATTTTTTTTCTAATGATTTTGATAGATTCTATAAAGATTATGGTATTAATAGATAGAAGACAACTCTATATTCTCCACAACAGAATGGAGTTGTAGAAATAATGAATAGGACACTAATGGATAAGGTTAGGAGTATGTTGAGTGGTGTTGACCTAGAACAAAGGTTTTGTGATGAAGTTTTTTCCACTGTTTGTTACCTGATTAATAGGTTACCTACATCATCTCTTATTGATAAGACACCTATAGAGGCATGGTCGGGTCACAAGCCTTCATTAAGACATCTTAGAGTTTTTGGTTGTGAGACATATGCATATGTGCCAAAGGAGAAGTGAACAAAGTTGGAGAACACGGTTGTGAAATGTATCTTCATTGGATACAGTTATGGTGTGAAAGGATTCAAGCTTTGGGAACCTATTGTATAAGAGGTAATACATAGTAGAAGTGTTTTTTTAGAGAAACTAAGCCTTCTTTTGTTACATTGCAGCCATAAAAAGTAAATATGAAGATATGATTCAATTTCCTTGTACACCTGAGAAAGTTGAATCAAGGCCCAAGGATAGACAAGAAGTTAAAGAGAGCTCGTCTAGCTTTGGACCTTTAGAAGACGAGGAAGAACCTCCAACTCAACTTGTTTGTAGGTCTACAAGGAATAGACAACCGCCTGAAAGGTATATACCTAATGATTGGAGATTTATTTTTTCTTTGAATACTAACATGGATGAACCCTATAGACACTGAAAAATATCCTAAGTCTATGAGCATCATTTTTCCTAGTCATCATCTTTCAATAATTGAATAATTTTAATTATTCAATTATGTTCGATCATATTCCTTCATTAATTAAATAGTTTTTAATTATTTAATTGATTCACCTTCTCATTTCTATCTTGATCAATTAAAATTATTTAATTGCATCACTAATACCCCTTTCTTCAATAATTAAATAAATCATTATTTATTTAATTATTTATCTTTTATCACATGTCTATAGTCAGATAATAATAATTATTTGACCTTTTATTTTTCTATAATTAAATAATTAACGAAATTATTTAATTATGTGTCATTCTTCTCCTTTAAATAATTGATCCTAATCAATTATCCATATTTAATTTATATCTCCTCCTTTAATTAAATTTATGAATTTAATTAAATCTCCTTTTTCATTTCCTCCAAATAAATGATTTAAAATAAATTATTTATTTGCCACTTGTCCTTCTCCTCCATTTTCGAATAAATAATTTAAAATAAATTATTTATTTGCCACTTGTCATCCTCTTCCATTTTCGAATAAATAATTTAAAATAAATTATTTATCCCTCTATTTTGGTCAAAGATCCCCTGTCATTATTTCATGTCATAGTCTGCATGTCCTGCATGTCTGTCATAGCCGTCGGCGTCATATCTTTTCCATGCATGGCATATTCTGGTTGCATCAATTCTCAACCATAGATCTTGGCATCTTTCTAGAAACTTGATCTTGGCCATCCATTTCGTAACTTCCCTCTCATGAATCCTCATCCGTTGATCTTAGAATCTTTCTGGAAGATCAATCTCGTCCATCCATTCGAATGGTTGTCTATAAAAGAAACCCTTCCCCTCCATTTTCAATTTAACAGTCATTATCTCCAACTTTTTTGCTTACTATTTGCATGTATTTGCACAACTTCATCAACAAATCTGAGGGCAATATTGGCATAAGAAGAAATAGGAGAGACAAGAGAAATAATCAACTTCAAAGGGGAGTGTTTTATTTCATTTGTTTTCATTTTGATTGCTCTCTTTATTTGTATTCTCTTGTTTAGATTGGGATAATAGTTTAGAAGTGTTGGCTGTCACTTTATCTAATACTATTTGATTTTCCCCATCTTACATTGGTGAACCCGACGTGAATGGAATAATATTGCAAAAAATCATTTGTTTTCTTGTTTGTTTGGTTGTTTTGCAGGGTACAACCAATAATTCATACGAAATCCTGTCATCTTCTTTTGAGCACAGAAAAATGGGCGAATAAATTCTTTAAAAATGATCATCTGGGTTTTGTAGCCCTCATTTTCAGCTTTCTGAAACTTCAAACGGTTTAAAATTTTGTTAAGATTTGAGAAAGTTATGGCTATTTTAATATTTGCTGTGTTTTTAGTTTAGCTGTTAGAACCCGCGTTTTCTTTTGCCTATAACATTTTTTTCATGCAGAATTTTGGAAAAATAATTTCTGGGTTTTGAAGGTTTGAGTTTTAGCTTTCCATAGATATAAACCAATTGAAATTTTGTTAAGTTTTGAGAAAGTTATGATTATTTTAATTCGCTGGTGTCATTTTCTTTTGAGTTACTAATCTCTTGTTTTTAGCATATGGCATAGCTTGGAGGGAGTCTAAAAAAATTGTTTCTTTAGAAACAAAAATCGAGCTTTTAATTTTTTTAGGCATAATCAATTTTGTTTGCTTTCAACAACTACAACAAATTGCATTTCCACTCATTGATTAAAATGAACATGCATTTCATTTCATGGGATTAAAATAAACACAAATTGCATGCACACTCATGGGTTAAAATGAACATGCATTTCATGTCATTGGCTTAAAATGAACTTTGTTTGTTTCATATCAAGTTAAATTTTAAAAATGAACAAAGTGTCTTGTGTGTCCTCCTCACATTATCATTCGGTAATTAAAATTTATAAGTGTCTTCAATTTTGTGTTACCCTTTGATGCAATAATCAAAGTATCCTCTCCCCTTGCGCATTTATGCGATCCTGGGTGTAAGAGAAACGGTTATTGCCTCTAGAACTTGGGCCTTCCTTGGTGGGAAAAAGTACTCACCCCAAGGCGACTCAGACCGGCAACAGAGCTCTTTGGCCGAGCTACTCCCGATCGGTATATAAATGTGAATCCTAAGGAAAAACCTAGGATTACTAGTGCGGATGTGTCATACGGACCAAGTAGTACTCCCCAAAACCCTGTTGAGCGTAACCTTTTCAGGCTGGAGTGCCTCCTAAACGGAGCTTAATCTTGTGCCCCATGTATGGCCATTCGAACGGGGGTCCCGAACTAAAAAATTTTGTCTAGTTGCCAAAATCCTTCTATTTGCTAGTGCAACAACGGTCGTTGTGAAGACATCCACATTCTCGTAGTTCTTAGTAGAGGTGATCAACTTGCCATGGGAGTTTCATGGGGTTTGGAAGCTTGGTTGGCCAAAAAAGTGAGTGCAATGTAAGGGGGAGCCCGTGCGGCCAAGCTTTTGGATTCACACGCTAAGAATAAGTGCGGTTGGGGAAACCCACGTGGAATCTAGCAAATATTGTCCTTGCTTAACCTAGGGTTGTGCTTGTCTTCATTGTGCATGTTTTCAAATTTTCAAAGACAAGATATTGTGTTTGCCAAGTGTTTTTTTAAGACATTGAGTCAAATAAACACCTTTCACAAATCTGGAAACACACACATTCAACTTGAAACAATTCCAAATTTTGCAATCTAAAACCCAAGACCAAACTTGTCCGATTTGATATCAAACAACCTCTATCAAAAACCAAAAAAAATAAAAATTGCTCAAATCTTCCATTAGTGACATCTTTAGTTGCATTCACCCATAGGTTCATCCTTTCATATCATATCCTTGGTAATAGGGTCATTATCATTCCACCATTCCTTAATCTTGGTCTTAGGTACATTAGCACTTTGCATCCTTATATCCTTGAAAATCACAAAAAAAAATAGCATAATTTCATATCCATTTTGCATTGTCATCCAAAGGTCACAAGTTTTCTATGGTCCTTACTAAGTTTGTCTTATCCATCCTAATCCAAATTCATGACCATGTCTTCACTTTAACTTGATCTTCTTCATAGTCAAGCTAAATACCAATCAATCCTCAATTGTCAATACCAACCACTCACATACCCTTCATACCAAAAATCCATAAGCTTTAGTCCTTCATCCATCTACCCTCACTATCAAGAGTCACTTGACACAATCCATACCATTAATCCCCCAAAAATATCCATTAATCATCCCTATCCTAACTTTGACAAGGGAAACCAACCTTCCACTAGTCCATTCCAATCCTCCACATCCTATCATAATCCATCATCCACTAGTCCATTCCAAACCTCCACATCTTATCCTAGTCCATCATCCACTAGCCCATTTCCATCCACTCCATCCCAAACTACATTTGGTCAGGGTCTCCAAAACCACATCACATTGCCTACACCTTGGTATACATGTCAAAATAAAAGCCCAAAGCATGACATCATAGCTTCACCTTCATGTCAAGATCAAAGTAGTTCATACCATGATCCCATCCTTAAGTCCATCCAAGAAGTCCTTCTAGATAATCATGGCATCCAAAATTCACCTATCCTTGATCAAGATCCCATTCCCAATCATGTCATCCAAGATACACGTATTTTTGACCAAGATCCTACCATTGAACAAGAAATCCAAAATGATCCTCTCAGCAACCTTTACACCATCCGTGATCAAACATTTGAAGATGATCCCATCCAAACACAAAACACCTCCATTCCCCAAATTGAGACACTTGCCTCCTTTGGACACATAGATAATCAAATCAATGATATGGATAACATCAAAGAAGAGCATAAAGCAACCACTATTGATCAAGTCAAAGGAGAACACAAAGAAGCTAGTATGGATCAAGTCAAAGAAAAAGATACAAAATCTATGACAAATCAAATTGATGTCCCAAATGATCGAGAAGAAACAAGCATGACGAATGTTAAATCCAAAACATCCTATCAATTAGGAGCATCCAACTTTGTCAAAGCAGGATTTCTTGTAGATGAGGAGATTCCAAGCAACAATTTCCACATACAAAATGATGGATTAGCATCTTGTTTTCAAAATAAAAAATACCTCATCGGAAACAAAATCTGTTAGAACATGCAGTATCAAGGAAGAGGACTAGGTCTACATGAGCAAGGCATTATAGAACAAATACAATTTTATGCAAATCCTAGACATCAAGGTCTTGGTTATTCTTCAATCGGAGAATCAAATGATGTTAGTGGTACCTCCTTGATATTGGGGGCAACTTTATCTGATATAAACATCAAAATAGGGGCCATGAGTAGTCCTTGTCATAAGGTTGTTGCCAACACTCCTTCCATCCACACCATAAACCATCATTCCAACATGAATAAATCTTCCATTTGGAACCAACAAAAAGAAAATTATTATAAATCCAAAATCCAAAATCAAATGTCAAAGGTCATTGAGTCAAACAAAAATTCAAGAGGACAAATGAAGTTAAAATGGATCCTAAAGAAAAATGGATCAAACAAAGAAAATATTTCAAATCCAAAATTCAATCAAAATATGGAGCCACAAGAAAAGAGGACTCCCACATATAGTAAATGTCCACCTCCTTTAAAATGGTCATCAAGAAAGGCATATAAAAATGTTGGTTCCAAACACTATCCTAATCAAAATTCCAAACTCCATCATCCACCATCCGAGGTTTGGAAAATAAAAATTGCTACATCCAAAACACCAAATATTCCATCCACACCTACATTCATCCATCATAATCTTGCATCTCGTCTAAAGTCTAAAAATCCTACCTTACAAGTCCATCGCATCTTGGCAACAACCCTTTATCATAAGGACTCCCATGGTACTCTATCACGATGTGCGTATTTTGATAAGGCCAACACTAGTATCAGAGAGGATCACAATGACATCGATCAGTTGTATGCAAGTGCTATGATCTTGACACGACAATTACTCCATAAAGGTCACTATTGGCATATCATGACACCAGTATCTACATCAACACCATCAAAAGATTTAGAACAATCAACAGTCATCCAAACTATCAAATTGATATAAAAAGTCAAAAAATATGTCACCTTGATGAAAACCTGGCAAGCAGGTGTCTTGTGTGACATCATCAAAATGAAAGAAAAAAAAATAGTAAAGAGAAAAATTTCGTCCAATAGTGAAAACCATTTTTATGGCGCTTTGGATAAGTACCATGATGAAAACCTGGCAAGCAGGCGTCATGTGTAAGAGAAATTATCTATGTGGATTATTACACTTGGGGGCAAGTTGTCTCATCTTCCATGCCTTTCTCATGAAATTTCCATCTATCTATCCAATCCATATCATTTCCATCCATTTTCCTGCCTACCTTGATCTTGATATGAAATGGGGTACAAACATAAATCATGCTTTGGAAATTTTTTGGACATGTCTATCCTTTGGTCATACACTACCCATGAAATATCATGTCATTTCCTTCATAGAATTTATCCAAACCATATCTTGGAGAAAACAAATTGTTCCTATGCGAAATACTCCTTGGAGATCATATCCTAATTCTTCAATCCAATAATCCTCATGTCTCTTATCCTTTTCCAAAAGCAATCCATTATCTTTTCATACCTATTGTTGGACCTGATTTCCCTTGTCGTCGATTTAAGAATCCAAACTCACTTATCCAAGTGCCCTCCATAATCCCATTTGGTCCTAAGGTTAGTCATTCAAAATGCAATGAGTCTAATCCATAAAATCTTGCTATGCGACCTACCACATCATCCAAAACATTCCTCAGATTTGTTCCTAGCCTTGCTGCAAACTTTGATCCTTTAGTCACATAATCATCATCCTTATGCTGTTTTGGGATGTGTCCTTCCCCTATCAAACAACATTTTCATCATCATCATCACCTATCAATTAGTTTTCAGCTTGACTAGGGGCAAGATCATGTTTGTCCTTAGATTCGTGTGCATGCCTTCCTGGTTGATTGTCCTGAAAAAATCCAAAAACCACCATAAAATGTCCTGAAAAAATCCAAAAAAATCATAAAATATCTTGAAAAAAATCATAAAAATCATATAATGTCTTGAAAAAAAACCCAAAATATTTCAAAATCCAAAAAAATCAAAACATTTCAAAATCCAAAAAATCAAAAAGCTTCAAAAATCCCAAAAACAGAGTGTAAGTCTGAGTCTGAGCAATTTTTTTTAGAATGGTTGAACTACGTTGCCTCTGTGCGTTTGCTACATAGGCAGGGCTCATCTTAAATGAGCCCCTGAGGCATTAGGTCAGTCCGTTTAGGTTGTCCAAATAACATCATGACCCAGTATTTTGTCGAATAAGACAAAGTCAAGTCGTGTCAAATTGCGAGGTCTCTGTGCATTGCTACGTAGGCAAGACCATCTATCGATGAGCCCCTGAGCCCCCCTAGATCAAGCCCTTTCATGAATGTAAGCATCATATCTTTTCCAAAACACACATCAAGGTTCTACTTCAACACCATCAAAAGATTCAGAACACAAATTGCCAAGACCATCATATCTTTTCCAAAACACACATCAAGGTTCTACTTCACAAGGTCCTACACCTTTGACTCAAAATGCAAACCAAGGTCCCATTCCTACACTTCAAAACGCAAACCAAGGATCCTTGTTCCAATTTTCAAGTCAACCTAGAAAGGCCCACATTGTCTCATGAAAAATCCAAAAGCAACACAATAATCAAGGATCCATCCCATCATTCCAAAATGTGAATCAAGGGTCCCTCTCATCACTCCAAAATTCTAACCAAGGAAACATTCCATCGCAAAATGTCAATCAAGGGTCTACATCTTCATTTCAAAATACCAACCAAGGGATCCTTTCTTCATCACAAAACATTGGTCAAAGACCAACACCTTGATTTGCAAACCAAGGACCTAATTTTCGCAACCAAAACAGAAATCAAGGGTCTACACATCAATTCCAAAACACCATACCACATGCAAACATGACCTTTGGGACAAACCCAAATGCCAATTTCATTCCAAACCAAACCAACACGAATCAATATGGCAATCAAGGTCTAACATCACAAGGCATCAATCATGATTCAAATTCAACCTATGACCTTAATGCTAGCATCATGGCACCAAGTCAAAGCAATGCAACACCATCACTTGCAGACCTCTTGATACAACAGGTGAAAACCCTTCAACAACAAATGACTAACATGCAATTGGGGACCAACAAAAAGACCTATTATGTGGAGGAATTATGCCCCTTTCCATTCGATCGCAATTTATATATGCCCCCCTTTCCCCCTCATTTTACAACACCACCTTTGCCTAAGTATAAGGGGACAGGGGATCCAATATAACACATTCGAGAATTCAACACATCATGCATGGAAGTATCATATGATCCAACTTATTTAATGAGACTATTTCCGCGAAGTCTTACAGGGGCAGCTTTAGATTGGTTTTCACATCTTCCTCCAGGAATAAGAACATGGGGTGAACTAGCTGACAAATTCATTAACAATTTTTCCTTCAACATTAAAAATGATGTCACCCTTGCAACATTAAGCACCACTAGACAAAAAGAAGGATAATCCCTTACCTCATTCTACCAAAGATGGCGAGGTTTGGTTAGCAAATTCCCTTGTCACATTCCTGAAAAACAATTGGTCACCATGTTTGTGGAAAATCTTAATGGAGAACTCATGAGCCGAATTCAAATCCAATGTTGTACAACCTTTGAAGAGATCCTTGAGAAAGGCGTCCTTATTGAGAAAGGTCTTATTGCCAAAGGACTAGTCAAGATAAATAGAGAAAATCATAAATCCAACAATGATAAGAGCAAATACTGGTCCCGAAACAAAAATATAACAAGTGATGGAGTTGTTGATGCCAAACTGATAAATACAGGTCCGACCATTCAACTTAAAGGTCCCTCCTTGTCTAATACATCAACCCTGCCAAACTCACGACTCCAGAGTCAAAACCAAACATTAAATGCTATCCAAAACAACCAACAACGAAGAGGACCTCCTTGTGCCAAGAGAACCTACACCCCCTTGGGTGAACCTATTGAATCAATTCTCAAACGACTCTTGCAAACCAATACCATCACACTACCTGGCACCAAGAATTATGAACCTTCCTTGATCAAACCAGATTGGTGGAAAGAAGATGAATACTGTGAATACCACCGTAGCAAAGGACACAAAACACCAAGATGTTGGACACTCAAGAACATTATTCAAGACCTCATTGAAGATGGAACTATATCAGTAGGAGATTCACAAGGAAAAACCAATACTGATCATACCATATTCAAAACTCCCTTGCAAGACCATGATAAAGGAAAAGCCTCCAGTTTAGGGAACAACAACAATGCCAACTATGCCACAGTCAAACATGACTATAGCACTATCATTCTTAACATAACACCCTTTGATGATCGCATTGCTACCATCACCATAAACAAGCCAAACTCAAATTGTGTTGTTGCTACTCGCAGAACCAAGATAACTATTCTAAGACCTCCACCCAATCCTCAGCCCAAGAACCAATATAATCTCCTAGAGCAGTTGGGAAAAACTCCCGCACAAATCTCTATCTTGGAACTCCTGAGCACATCACCACAACATAGAGCTATACTTGACAAAGCATTGCAAGAAGCATCTGTCCCTGCCAACCTAGATGTCAATGCATTTCAGGCCATGGTCGGATACCTAGCTATGCCACATCATGTCACCTTCTCTAAGCAAGACTTTTCTACACCAAAATATGATCATAATGATCCCTTGTATCTTGAAGTTTGTGTTGATAAATGCAAGATTAGATGAGTCTTAGTAGATGGTGGAGCGGGTCTAAATATTTGTTCACTAAAATTGGTGAAAGCATTGGGATACTCTGAGAATTGTATAGACCGAACAAAGAAAATCACTATCAAAGCTTATGATGATGCTGAGCGTTCATCTGAAGGTGTCATTTCACTTCCTATAAGAGTTGGCCCAGCCATACAACATACAATATTCCATGTCTTGGATCTAGACTTACATTATAACCTTCTCCTTGGTCATCCTTGGATTCATGCTATGAGAGCTATCCCATCCACCTACCATCAATGCCTCAAATTTCCACACAATGGTACTGAAATCACCATTCTAGGCGACCCCAATCCTTTTTAGTATTGTTCAAACTTAAGAGGAACTATTGAATGTCAAGTGCCCATCAATCGAGAGGCCTCACCTTCCACTTCATCCGCCACTTCATCCCACTACATTGACCCATCTATGTTGGTCAAATCATCCATTCCATTCACCACCCCCTCCATGCCTAAGATCCAGATCCAAGACAAAGGATGTGGAGAATATAACATGAAGAGTCTCTTTTTCATTGGAAAATTGCCTAAATCACCAAAGTCTTATGGAAAACCACATCCCATGCAGCCTAAGGTCATCTTTCATAATCCCCCTACCACCTTCACCAAATGGGGAGAACTTTCCAAGGAATCTCTAGATGATCACATTCTCACATGGTTGTACAGAGAAGAAGAAGACACTAAATCTAAGAGGTTGCCAGTTGAGCAGTATCCAAAAGGCTTCCCAATAATGAAACGACAAGGATATGATGGACACAGTGGTCTTGGCCTAAATAAACAAGGAATGATAGAACCCTTGCAACCTCCTAAGTTGATTAAACATCAAGGGTTAGGGTTTGTACCTGTAAAAGTGACTATCCAAGGTATCGGATTACCTTCAAGTGAGGTTGCTAATGCTTCAAATGAGATCGAGACATATGAGGACCCTTGGGATTTTGATACCGATTCTAATGAATATGAATGGGATTCCCTATCCTCCACTACCTTTATGGACTTAGATAAACTGTTCAAAATATTTGATGAGCCTCCTCTTGAAACACAATTCAGTGAAAAGCTTACAATTAGTTCCCCATTGAGTCTACCAAGCCCTCATCACAAAGCCCCCTTAAATAAAGAAGAATGGATTAAACACTTTTGGGAAACCATCGACGCTGCCTCCTGGGAACCTGATGACTCTACGTCTATCTTTATCCTCTCTACCTACACCATGACTCTTAATAACAATGATGATGGCTTACCCCTTGTCTACCCACAACTCATAGATTGGGATCAACAAGACCCACCAAGTTTGGACACTTTCGAGAACGATGAAGCAATCGCTGAGTTTATGGGACTTCGTGAAGGAATACCTAGTGGGGATCATAAGGCTGGATTTTCCATAGAACTTGATTATACTGCATACTTTGGTGAGGCTATCCTATCCTCTAGTCGCAAAAATGAATACGATAAAATAAAAAATAGAAATAATAGGTCTTCAGGTGAAAACCAAAAGGCACCTGTTGATCGTGAAAAATTAAAAATAAAGGACGTATCTCAAGGTGAAAACCTCCTTGAGGCACCTGAAGATGGAGGATTGGAGTGTCTCCCAATAGACCAAGAGAGATCACCATTGTTGATAGAAGAAATAGAAGAGGTGAATATTGGAACACAAGATAATTCCAGGATCATACAGTTAGCAGCATCTTTGACCGCCAAGGAAAAGCCTGAGTTCACAAAATTCTTTGCAGAAAGACAAGTCAATTTTGCTTGGTCATATGCAGATATGCCTGGATTGGATCCTAAATTGGTTTTGCATCACTTACCACTTCTACCTAATGCCAAGCCATACAAACAAAAGCTAAGAAAAATGCATCCACAAATTGCACTCCTTGTCAAGGTAGAATTGAAGAAACTTCTAGATGTGGGATTCATTCGTTCGATTGATTATGTAGATTGGATGTCAAACCTTGTTCCTGTCACTAAACCAAATGGTCAAATTAGAATATGCACAGATTTTAGAGATCTCAACAAAGCTTGTCCCAAGGATGATTTTCCTCTGCCAAACATCGACATCATTGTAGACCTCACAGCTGGGTATGAAATGCTATCACTCATGGATGGATTCTCAGGTTATAATCAGATAAGGATTGCTACTGAAAATCAACAAAAAATAGCTTTTACATGTGCTTGGGGAACTTTCTGTTGGAATGTAATGCCGTTTGGACTAAAAAAATGCTAGAGCTACATATCAAAGAGCGATGACCACAATGTTTCATGACTACATGCATGTGTTGATGGAAGATTATGTTGATGACCTTCTCTCTAAATCCATAGAACAAAGTGGACATTTAGCAGTATTAGAAAAGATTTTCACACGGCTCGAGAAATACCAACTTAGATTAAATCCAAAAAAATGTGTTTTTGGGATCAGGCAAACTCCTTGGATACATAGTATCATGCAGAGGAATAGAAGTTGACCTAGTGAAAGTCAAAGCTATCTTAGAAATGCCACCACCAACCAACATCAGTCAATTGAGGACGTTGCAAGGGAGACTACAATCAATTCGTAGGTTCATTGCTCAGTTAGCAGACAAGATCCACCCATTCCAGCATTTGTTACGAAAAGGCATTCCCTTCAACTGGATAGAAATGTGTCAAGAAGCATTTGATGAAATTAAAAATTATCTACTAACTCCACCAGTTCTAATGCCTCCAATTGATGGAAAATATTTGATATTATATGTGACAGCAACAACATTCGCACTGAGGGCATTATTAGCACAAAATGATAATGATGGAAAAGAACGAGCTGTATATTACATTAGTCGCACCTTGGTTGGATATGAGGTGAATTATAGTCCTATTGAATGGGCATGTCTAGCAGTGGTATTTGCAGCACAAAAATTGAGACATTACATGTTGAATCATAAGACAAAGCTGATCGCCAAAATTGATCCTCTGAAATATCTTCTCAGCAAAGCAGCACTGACAGGAAGACTAGCTAAATGGGTTATGATGCTAAGTGAATATGACATTGAGTATGTAGATCGAAAGGCAATAAAAGGACAAGTGATAGCAGATCAACTTGCAGATGTACCCGTAAAGGAAAATCATCCTTTGATATCTGATTTCCCAGATGAATCAATCTTTGTCATAGACACACCAATTACATGGAAGTTATATTTTGATGGATCTCACACAAGTCACGGTTCAGGAGCTGGAATTTTGTTCATCACACCCCAAGGAGACTCCATTCCTAAGTCATTTCGAATAGCATTCTCTTGCACTAATAACATAGCAGAATATGAGGCACTATTGACAGGACTTCGAATAGCAATAAAATGGAAAATCAAGGATCTTCAGGTCTATGGTGATTCACAGTTAGTGATAAAACAAGTCAATGATGATTATGATACTAAGGATGAGAAATTGATGCCCTACAAACACATGGTGGATAGTTTCAAACTATACTTTGACAATGTTTCTTTTGAACAAATCCCGAGAATCCAGAACAAAGCAGCTGACGCAATGGCTACCGTTGGATCTCTCTTGGACATTCCCAATAATGCATCACAATATGAGTTCTTGGTAGAACAGTTGTTGATCCCTGTGTTCGATGTCCCCGAAACTGAATTTGTGTGTGAACTTGTTGGTCTTGATTCACCTTGGTACAAAGACATTTATGCCTATTTACATGACCAGATTATACCTCCTGACTTGTCCCTTAACCAACGTAAGACCTTTATCCGAAAAGCATCTAAATATGCCATCATTGGAGACACCCTTTATCGTCGTAGCCTAGATAGTACCCTCCTTCGATGTCTCGACTCAAATGAAGCACAAACAACCTTACAAGAGGTACATCATGGTATATGTGGAGCTCACTCTGCTGGTCCTACCTTAGCCAAAAAGCTCATGAGAATAGGATATTATTGGCCTACGATGGAACATGATGCCTATCATTTTGTGAAGAAATGTCACCAATGTCAGATTCATGGAGATCTCATACATGCACCAGCTCAGGAATTGCAGCCGCTTACTTCGCCATGGCCATTTTCTCAATGGGGACTCGACCTCATAGGAAAGATCCATCCCACCTCTTCCAATGGGCATAAGTTTATCCTTGTCGCCACTGAGTACTTTACGAAATGGATTGAAGCCGTTCCATTGACCTACATTACCGGTAAGCAAATAGCCAAATTCATCCTGAATTACATCATTTGTCGTTATGGTATCCCACACTCCATCATTACAGATAATGGTCGCCCTTTCAAAAACCAAGATGTTCACGAACTTTGTGACAAATTTCATATTCAACATCATTTTTCCACTCCGTATTACCCCCAGGGTAATGGTCAAGCTGAGGCATCTAATAAGACTATCTTAAAGATCTTAAAGAAGACTGTTAATGACGTTGGCCGTGACTGGCACTTACAACTTAACCCTGCTTTATGGGCCTATCGCACATGTATTCGTACCCCCACAGGAGCCACACCATATTCCCTTGTTTATGGATCTGAAGCAATACTTCCTATAGAGGTCGAGTTACCATCCCTACGAGTCTCTATGCATGGCTTGATTGACCAAGAAGAATACCGTGTATCCCATCTACATGAGCTAGAGTTACTGGATGAAAAGAGACAAAATGCTTTGACACACTTGCAAGCATATCAGAACCGCCTTCGATGCAGTTATAATAAGAAGGTTCATCCTAGAAGTTTTGACATTGGTGATCTGGTCCTAAAGGAGAATCCAAAGAACCAAGTTGAATGAGAAAAACCTGGTAAATTTGAGCCTAATTGGTTAGGCCCGTACATTGTCACAACAACATATGGATCTAGTGCTTATCAGCTTTCTACTTCTGAAGGAGAACCATTGTCTGAACCCATCAACAGAATGCACCTTCGCAAGTATTATACTTGATTCTCGGAGTATCCCTTAAAAAGTCAAAAATACCAAAAAATAAATAAAAATAAAAATAAAAATAAATCAAAAAAAATAGTAAAGAAAAATAATTCATCCAAAAGTGAAAACCACTTCGGTGGCGCTTTGGATAAGTACCATGGTGAAAACCTAGCAAACAGGCGCCATGTGTAGTTGATCTATGCTCCTTCATCTACTTTCACTCCATCTGGTCTTTCGTCCATTCACACCCATTACTCATCCATAATAAAGCTTTGTCATCTTTCCCATGGCCTGAAAACCATCGACATTTAGCATCTTTCGCTTCCATATCCACCTGTCACATTCATCGCTTCTCCTGGTGCCTAGTAAATTGGTCCTATACTTGACTGGGGACAATTCCTTGACTTGCATCTTCGTGGGAAATAATACATGGTATTAGCCTTGAAAAAATCATAAAAATCATAAAATGTTCTGAAAAAAATCATAAAAATCATCAAATGTCCTGAAAAAATCATAAAAATCATCAAATGTCCTGAAAAAATCATAAAAATCATATAATGTCCTGAAAAAAAAAAAATCCAAAAACATCAAAACCTTTCAAAATCCAAAAAAAAACCAAAATATTTCAAAATCCAAAAAAAATCAAAACATTTCAAAATCCAAAAAAATCAAAAAGCTTCAAAAATCCCAAAAATAGAGTCTGAGTCTGAATCAGTTTTGTTAGAGTGGTCGAACTACGTTGCCTCTGTGCGTTTGCTACATAGGCAGGGCTCATCTTAAATGAGCCCCTGAGGCATTAGGTCAGTCCCTTTAGGTTGTCCAAATAACATCATGACCCGGTATTTTGTCAAATAAGACAAAGTCAAGTCGTGTCGAATTGCGAGGTCTCTGTGCATTGCTACGTAGGCAAGGCCATCTATCGATGAGCCCCCGAGGCCCCCTAGGTCAAGTCCTTTAGGGTTCATCGAGTTGGGTCATGTGCTTGATCTGAAAGCAATCATCATTCAAACTACATCAAGAAACAACAAACAAATTAAATCTTTCATCAATCAATTATCCTATCATCAACTCAATCAAGTCACTAGTCTTATATCGGAATGGGGCATCATGTCATTTGTCTCATTTGGTCTTATCTCTTGTCTTTTATCAGGATACATCCTTCCTGGGATTGGACTTTCTCAACCTTGTCATTCACCTTAAGCAGGATGTGTCTTTCTTGCAGTCAGGGTGTCATGTCAACACTTGTCACTTGGTCAACTTTATCAGATGTGTCCTTCCTATGGTTGGGTATTGTCACATCGCTTGGTCATATTCATCAATATTTGTCAAACAATCAAACAATCTTGTCAACTTTGTCAATCAATCTTTCCTTAATCAGGATGTGTCCTTCCTGGAATCGGGCATTATCATTATCAATCAACTTTGTCACACCACTCAATCTTATCAGCTTGGTCAATCAATCTTGCCTTCATCAGGATGTGTCCTTCCTGAGGCTAGGCATGGTCAATTAAATCACTTTATCGATCCTTATCAACCTATCAATCAACTCGGTCATCTTGGTCACCCTAATCAACCAACCAAACAATCATCATTATCACTAGAAAACACTCTCTTGGCAAACACTTTGTTGGTATGGATTTTCTTATCTTTTTGATTGGTTTTGGGTCATGTTACTAGTCTCCTTGAGGATGTCCTATCAATGGATTTAGAGGGACGATGATGGATCATGGCCTCTTTTCTCTGTTTGCTTCCTGTGGTTTGTCTTGGCAAAAAGACTGGGACAATCGGGTCCCTAGTATGAGCTGGGGAATTCCTTGTCTTTTTTGATTGTTTGTCTCTTCCAAATGGTCACCTTGCACACCTTGGTTTATGTCATACCATGGTGTTTGTGGTCCATTTGTGACATTTTTGATGCCCAATGATGATAAATATAACAATGTAAGCGTGAAAGTTGGTTCCCTTATCATTTCATGTCTATCTTTTTTCCCCTTTTCACTCTAACATCCCATCTCCCTTATTTTTTCCATGCTAACATCCATCTCCTTCATGCTAACATTTCTTCCATCTTTCATCCTCTAGTCTTCTCTTCCATTTCGAGAGCACATTCCTGTTCTTTGAACCTGCATGTCCTCTCGAGGGGGCATACCACAACCCTCTTGGTCATCCTTCCCCTTTCTCTTTACACTGGGGCATATTTCAGAATTAAATTTCTTTGACACAATGCGATGAACTACATTATGTCAAAGAGGGGCAAAATGTAGACACTGAAAAATGTCCTAAGTCTATGAGCATCATTTTTCCTAGTCATCATCTTTCAATAATTGAATAATTTTAATTATTCAATTATGTTCGATCATATTCCTTTATTAATTAAATAGTTTTTAATTATTTAATTGATTCACCTTCTCATTTCTATCTTGATCAATTAAAATTATTTAATTGCATCACTAATACCCCTTTCTTCAATAATTAAATAAATCATTATTTATTTAATTATTTATCTTTTATCACATGTCTATAGTCAGATAATAATAATTATTTGACCTTTTATTTTTCTATAATTAAATAATTAACGAAATTATTTAATTATGTGTCATTCTTCTCCTTTAAATAATTGATCCTAATCAATTATCCATATTTAATTTATATCTCCTCCTTTAATTAAATTTATGAATTTAATTAAATCTCCTTTTTCATTTCCTCCAAATAAATGATTTAAAATAAATTATTTATTTGCCACTTGTCCTTCTCCTCCATTTTCGAATAAATAATTTAAAATAAATTATTTATTTGCCACTTGTCATCCTCTTCCATTTTCGAATAAATAATTTAAAATAAATTATTTATCCCTCTATTTTGGTCAAAGATCCCCTGTCATTATTTCATGTCATAGTCTGCATGTCCTGCATGTCTGTCATAGCCGTCGGCGTCATATCTTTTCCATGCATGGCATATTCTAGTTGTATCAATTCTCAACCGTAGATCTTGGCATCTTTCTAGAAACTCGATCTTGGCCATCCATTTCGTAACTTCCCTCTCATGAATCCTCATCCGTTGATCTTAGAATCTTTCTGGAAGATCAATCTCGTCCGTCAATTTGAATGGTTGTCTATAAAAGAAACCCTTCCCCTCCATTTTCAATTTAACAGTCATTATCTCCAACTTTCTTGCTTACTATTTGCAGGTATTTTCACAACTTCATCAACAAATCTGAGGGCAATATTGGCATAAGAAGAAATAGGAGAGACAAGAGAAAGAATCAACTTCAAAGGGGAGTGTTTTATTTCATTTGGTTTCATTTTGATTGCTCTCTTTGTTTGTATTCTCTTGTTTAGATTGGGATAATAGTTTAGAAGTGTTGGCTGTCACTTTATCTAATACTATTTGATTTTCCCCATCTTACAAATCCAAATCTATAGAAGAGGCATTAGGTATGAATGACGTAGAATCTTAGAAGATTGACATGGACGAATAAATGGCATCTTTGAAAAAGAATGATACATGGGATATTGTACCATTTCCTGAAGGAAGAAAACCTATTGGTTGTAAATGGGAATTCAAGAAAAATATTGGTTTAGATGGAGGTATTGAGAAGTAAAAAGAAAGGCTGGTTGTGAAACGTTACTCTCATGTTGAGGGTGTTGATTATGGTGAGATATTTTCTCCTGTTGCAAATGACATCCCTTATATTTTTGTTGTCTATTGTTGTTGCTTATAATTTAGAGGTTGAGCAAATAGATGTGAAAACTTCTTTCCTTCATGGTGACTTGGAGGAGGATATTTATAAGACACAACTAGAGCACTGTGTGGTGAAAGGTAAAAGTAGGTTTATAAATTGAAGAAATCTGTGTATGGCTTAAAACAAAGTCCTATAATGGGGTACCAAAAATTTGATACATTTGTATTGATTTTAGGATTTGAGTTTTCTAAATCAGATAATTGTATTTATTATAAAACTAATGGTGATAATTTCCTATTTATTGCATTATATGTTGATGATATGTTATTTATTGGCAAATGGAAATGAATGATTTCAAAAATGAAGCCTCAACTTGTTGCTAGATTTGAAATGAAAGATCTTGGTGCAACTAGACACATTTCTGGGATGGAAATTAAAAGAGATAGAGTGAAAAAAAATCCATGGATTGGACAAAGTAAGTATGATTATTTAATTTTATAGAGATTTAAAATGTAGGATTGTAGACCATTGTGTGTTCCTGATTTAGTTGGAACAAATCTATCTATTTAAGATTGTCCAACATCTCTATCAGAGATCTAAGACATGAGTAGAGTGCCTTACTAGAGTGCAGTTGGAAGTTTGATGTATGCTATGGTTTGTACTAGACCAAACATTTACCAAGCAGTGGGAGTTCATTCTAGATATATGTCTAATCCTAGTAGAGTTCATTGGGATGTAGTTAAAAGGGTCTTCAGATATTTGCATAGTACCTCAAATTATTCCTTATGTTATCGTAGTAATGTGATTGAAGATGATATTTTCCTTGATATTCATGGTTATGTGGATTCAGGCTGGGTAGGTGATATTGATAATAGATGATCCACTACTGCTTATGTGTTTACTTTATTTGGTGGTGGAATCAATTGGATGAGTAAGTGGTAGGCTAAGGTTTCTTTTTCCACTATTGAAGCAAAGTATATGGAAGATACTCATGCTTGTAAAGAAGACATTTGGATTAAGAGACTATGTTCAGATATTGGAATAAAACAAGGTGCAATGACAATTTATTGCCATAGTTAGAGTGTGATATGTCTAGCCAAGAACCCAACATTTCATGCTAGGACCAAGCACATTGATGTACAATATCATTTTGTTTGAGATATGGTCGAAGATGGTAGGATGAAGTTGGTTAAGTTAGAGACTTTGATGAATGTTGTTGATTCTCTAACTAAGCCTATGCGCATAGAGAAGTTCAGATGATGTTCAGAGATTATGGGCCTTTTGGCCCCTCGTAATTAAGACACAATGTTTACTCTCTCTCATTGCTCTTGCAAGGTGTTCGACAAGTGGAATATTTTTTGGGAAATTGTGTATCAACCTTAAAATTATATACGATCTATTGTTGATGGGATGTATATATATTTATATATATTTCCTAGTTACATTGATAGGTGTATACAATGGCATAAGGGGGAGGAGAGTGGGATGCATGTAAACAATTGTTTGTTAATTTTTTTAGGAAACTATTAAAATGGCCAACATACATTAGATAAATGATACATTGTAAATCTAGACCGTTAATTATTAGGTTTTAGATATAGTGGTGGATATTTTGTTGGCCTATCTTGACCTAGAATGTAATCCTATTTTATGAGGTCACTACATTATGACTGCGGTAGAAAGAGATGGTGATGTATTCTAAGAGTCTAATAGGATTCGTGTTGTATCTTGATCTATGAGTGATGATACTCCTATGAGAGGCTTGCTTTGTAAGTATATTGTAATCTTTGTGATTCACTAAATAATATAATGTGTGGCTTTTGGAGTGTGGGGTTTTTCTCCCAAAAGGGTTTTCCCCACGTAAATCACTATGTCATGGTATGTATGATATTATGTTTAATTTTTTGTAACTATTAATGATTTGTAAAAATTTTGCATTATTCTCCTCTCAAGATTAGTGTAGGAAGTTGGTCCACTACCTTAGCTTCCTTATAGGATGTTCAAAGGGATTTTTCTTAGTTCATGTAAGGTCTCTTCTTAGGGATCATTGTGCCCAATGTCTCCAAGAGAGGTCAAGTCAAAGAGATATCATATTATCTGAGGAAATCAAACCCAATGACATCACCAAGAAAAGGATACATCATAAGAATAAGGAAAAATCACACAATGAAACACGAGTTTCGATGTATGCCCCCACTTTAAAGTAGTTGCTAACACGATTTTTGTGAGAAATTGCTTTAAAGTAGAAGAAGACACGAGAGGTTATTTGGGAATCCCTATGCCAATTCATATGTTCTTGAATGAAATTTCATCATGGATAAGGGGTTAACCCCAAAACTCAATACGTCACATGTGAGCCAACTTAAGCATGTCGTCCACATCCCAAGCTTATTATTATATATAAATGGAAGAAAATCAACTAGCCAAAAGAGACAATGACACATGCCATATGAGAACAAGGCTACCTTAACCCCTTGCCCCCTCTTAGTGCAAGAAAAGGGTCAATCAAGATGATTAATGAGAAAAAATTCTAGTGACAAGTAGTATCAATTAGAGGAATTAGGTTTCTCAACATAAGGAAGAGCACCACATTCCTTAAGATGTCAAATTTATCATTTAAAGCCTTACATTCATTAGTATAGTGACCATGAATTCTATGATATGCACAAAATGAATTGTTGTAGTTAAATTTCTCTCATGTTCTTGGAGGGAGGAATATAAAACAATCTTGGAGGAGTCTACACAAGATACTTTCTTGATAAAATATAGAGGATGTTTTTTTATTTTGCGACAAAGATATCTATTGACTAGTACACAATTTGATACCTACATAGGACTCTTTAGATGGAGAGATTTTATTCTCTTTTTGAAAGAAGGGTGTAAAATCTAATGATCTCCCATCGTTAGTGTTTTGTGTGATGACATTGATATTAAGAAAAGATTTATTTGTTTCTTTCATTTCTTTTGAAGGATAAAAACCACTAGTGTCTATCAATTTAGGATACATTAATGTTAAAGTTGGCTTAGAAGAGTCTTTTGTAATAGTGTTGACATTGAGTGAAGGCTTACTTATTTCAATCGATGGAAAATAAGCAAGACCACTTGTATTTTCTTGTGTGTGAGGCTTTATAGGGACATGAATACCTTGTTCTCTAGCGCCAAATCCTTTTCCACTATAACCAATTTGTTTCATAAATTCATAACCATTTCCATAAAGGTTTTTTCAGTTCTTTAAGATTTGGTGGTTGTTCATAGTTAAGTTCATCATATTTTTTTGTGTAATTTGTTGTTTCTTCTAAAGTGATTAAAGTGGATTATTTTGAATTGTCTTCTAAATTTTGTGTTGAAATTACCACTTTTTATTTTTCATGCTTCTTTATTATGGTTTTCAGTTTCCCAACAAAGATAGGTGTGAAATTCAAGGAACCCCAATCATCTTTGAATAACTTTGTGACTTCATCAATATGTTTTTTGTTGCACAGGTTCTAATTGTGTAGTTGATGTCAATGTTTTCAAAGGATTTTCCTTACCTTTGTCAATGTTCAAAAAACTATTTGGTTGAAGGTTGATATCAATTGTCTACACTTCATTGTTGTAGACATACTTCATTTTACGATGAAGGGTTGAAGGAACCATGAATCCATGGTATTCCTAAAAGGAGGTTGTATGAAAGATCATGAGGCATAAAATGAATATGAGTTTGCAATGTGGCCTTTCCAACTATAATAGGAAATGTAATCACTCCAAGTGGTCATTTTCCTACATTTTCAAACCCTCGAATAGATAAAGAGGTAGGTTGAATTTCTAATTTATCTACACCAAGTTTATCCAAAAGAGTCACACTACACACATAAGCGTGGATCCATTGTCAACAAGGGTTATTTTAATTCCCCACCCATCATAGTTAGCTATTATCATGAAAGATTCATATTGTTTTGCACTTCTAAAGGAGGGAGCTCACTTTGGTGGAAAATAATGTCAAAATTTATTCCTTGAATCATGGCTACTATGTCATTTGGTTGTGCATTAGAAGGGATAGGAACTTACTATAAAGAACTTTGAATCATGCTATTATAATGATGGGAGGCTTGAATAAGGTCCCATAAGGATATCTTACCAGGAGTGTTCTTAAGTTGTTCAACAAGATCATATTCCATTCCACTTTGTGAAGGAAAATGAGGAGGACCTGGTAAGATAAGTTGAGGTAATGGGATAGATGTTGAAGGTGTTTTTCTTGGTTGTTTATTATTTCTAGTGTTGTATGTATGAAAAATGATATTATAACTCAAATACTATGAAAAATTATTCTTAGGTGGTGTAGTGTCAAAATTTATCATCACTTACATTTTCACACTTGTTTGGGCCCTCGTAAAATTGAGCTTAATGATTCCTTGACTTACTGTTGTAATGTGTTTAACACACTCACATTAGGTCTTGGGCCCTTGTAAACTAAATAAACCTAATCATACCTTACTTAGGGTGTTGTAAAGTGTTGTAGAACACTTTCATTATTTTTTGGGGTGGTGATTAATAATTGGGATTCTTTATGCGTTAATTGGCCTTATTTTGCATACAAAAGCCTCATTTAATGCATCTTTTTTAGGATGATCTTGACAAAAATAAACATCCAATCATAATTTAGGCATTTTTAGGTTGTGTGGCCCAGATTTGGTGGTCTAGGACTCATATGCCACCTTGGGCATATGAGTCCCACCTATGGTTTTGGGTCTCGATCTTGATTTAACACCTTTCTAAGAATTTTTGAAAATGGTCCCATAATTTATGTCTAATGGTCCACACCACTTCTGGCGTATGAGTCTCATGTGTCCCAAAATCAAAATTAATTGAAATTCTTGGCAAGATTTTATCCTCCTAGATCTGATGTCAACTTGTAGTTTTATAATTTCAATTTTTTTTGCATAAACAATTATATATACAAGTTTATCTCACTCATTTTCACCCCAAGCATTGAAGTATTCATGCATATAGAAATTTTGAGTTCACAAGAGAATTCAAGTGTTTATGAGAGAATTCAATAACATTCAAGGGTTCATTATCAAGTGTTTTAGAGCATTATTCAAACATCAAGCATCATGTCAAAGTCATAATACATCATGTTCTTTTTAGATACCAATTGTGATGTAGGGTTTCATGATTCAAGCTAGCATTCAAGTCAAGATTTATCCTATTCAAGAAAGATTCAAGGTCTACATCCATTGGAGCCACTTCTTACATGTCTACAACACTTTATTACTAGGGTTTGGTGATTGTAACATTGCATGTTTTTTATTCATCATTCTTCATTCCTACTTTATTTAATTTCAAGGTTTGATTACCAAAATAGGGTTTGGCCAAGGGAAACCCCTTTGCACTAACATTTTTTTTTTCCTTGTCTTAAGTGTGTGATTTTTAGATCTAAGCTAAAGAAATATTGAAGAGAAAGTTTGGAGAAAGTTGTCAAAGTTGTCACCTTGCATTGAAGATCATTGGAAGACTTCTACAAGTAGCAAATCAGGGTTTCAGATTTGGAAATCAATTGTAAAGGATAGAGAAAACATTGAAGAAAAAATTTAGAATTTGAAGTTCCAAAAAACCCTAACTGGACTAATATGCCAGTTCTGGTGTATGAGTCCTAGTATAGGTCATTTTCTATATTTTTGCAATTCTAGACACCCTTTTTCCAGATTTCAGTTTCTGCTTAGAAATCCTAATCTAGGACTAAACTTCCTAGACTAGTTTATGAGTCCCAACAGGATTTAAAATCAATGTTTAAAATATTTTAGGCCTTCATCTAGTCTTCTTCAAGTTTTCAAGTGCACACCTTTTATCTTGCAGCTTTTTGTTATGATATTCATGCTTTTTTAGGCCATTTAATGAAATATTACATTGCATTAGGTTTAAGAATTTGGAATTGCATTTCATTTTTTTGAACCCTATCTTGGTGGTGAACCCCTCATTAGTTTACAATTAGACCCTATTGCAATATCTCTCTCTCCTTTGCATAATTGAGGTTGAGATCTCTAGGGTTTGTCCTTGAATGAGAGAGTGAAGTTTGTTGTTCTATCTCCCAAGCATAGAACCAAAAAATTTATTCCTTTCATTTTGGTGAACCTATATTTAGAATATCATGATTTTTATTTGGATTTCATCATCATCCTAGATCTTGTTTGCATTAACATTGCATTAGGGTTTGCATTAGTTAATTGGCATTCTAGGGTTTTTAATTCTTGCATTAGTGAAAGTGCGTATAGATTACATTTTTGCATCTCAAATCATTGAAAATAATATAAAATATGTATTTACACTTAGGTTACAGATCATAGAAACTAAAAAGCACAAAAATAAATTAATTTTTTTTGAGAATTTTCAAAAAAATCCTCAGTGGATCTCATATGCCCCTTTGGGGATTTAGTCCCAGTATTGATTTTGAACTACATTTTATAGAATTAAATTCTTAGTTTTTGTGCTCTTGTTTTATATTGATAAATTTCTATTTTATTTTACAGGATTGTTTTTTCATTCAATTCATTGCACCTAGTTTAATTCAGTTCATCTTGTGCATTTATTAAATTCAAAATTGCATCTACATCATTTCATTTCAAATTTTTTACCTTGTTTAGGATCTGAAATTAGCATTATATTTCATCATGGATATGTGTCTTGGTAATTTTTGGATGTCCTTGAAGTCCTTATTGGATGTGTCAAGTTGTGATTTTGGAAATGACACTAATGAAATTGAACTTACTCATGCTCACTCAACTCCTAATGCATGTCCTCCTTGTGATTTTGACATCATTGGAGAAGATGACAACATGAATAAATTCCTAAATGATTTCCTTAACAACCTTGATGCTAATGCATCCTTTTATCCATCAATGAAACAACCAACACCCCCTATAATAATTTTTAATCAAATTTTCACCACAACTCAAATTAACAGAGTTGGTTAATTTAGGTTCATTTTAAGGTGAAGAGTTTCAGTTTATTTATGTACTTACTTTAACCATTGCATTTATTTGAGTGTTTTAGTTGTTGAAGTGCAATGTGTTTCACTTTTCCATTAATCATTTGCAGCATTAAATATTACATGAAATATAAAAGAGGGTGCTTTCATTCTATATTAAGTTATTCATTACATAATGTTTCATACATTTGTTGCAAAAGAGAAGTACAAAATTGAACAAGAATTGCAAAAAATGTCATTTTGTATTCATTGGGATGAAAAGAAGAATAAAGTCTCCCACACAAGCTGTGGGAATAGCTGAAATAATGAATCATAAGGAGTGTTCATACACTACTATAGATAAGAAAAGAAAGGAGCACATAAGAGGGAACATAGCCATCATTTCCTGGAGGTGTCTTCAATTTTCCTTCGATGTTGTGCATCCCTCTTTTCTTTCATTCTCCAAATGAACCTACAAGTGATTGTAATAATTTTGTTAGAGCTCGGCTTATGAACCCTCCTACATGGTCTATCAATAGTAATGTAAAAAATTTCTCATGGTGCATTGAATCAATTGAGGAAAAACAAGAAGTGTGCTAAAGAATATAAAGGATGAAACATCATGAGAACTTGAATTTAATGTTTTAATCTAACATTGTTTGTTTCCTATGTAGGTATAGGAAAAACCATGTTGTCGATCTAATTTGAAGACTTATAGCATGTGGTGTAAAATACACTCCCATAAGGGTTGAGCTCGACATGCTACCCCTTAACATTCCATAGAGGGGTTGAGAAAGGAAACAATTCAATATTGCTCAAAAGAGATATACATCTGAAGGAGTACATCACAAGTGTCATAAGAACTCAAGAAATTGACCATTCAAGATAATCAATTCAGAAAGTGCAATGAGTTGAAGATCACAAATGATCAATTGCTCAAGTGGGTCATCATCATGGAGTGATAGTGAACATGCATACATAATTCCTTGTTTACAAATCAACAATAGAAACTGAAGCAAAATAGAGAAGTTTAAAAGTATCATTATTAGGTGTCTATATCTTTTATGCATGGATCAAACTTTCACATCAACATTTGTTGCCTAAGAGAAAATAAAAATGCATGAAGAGTGTAGAAAAATATTGTCTCCATTCATTAAGAGAATAGTAGGTGGCTGCAAATGAAGCTCAAAGGTCAAGGGAGAAGGAAAAACAACACCTTTAAATTGAAAATACAATACACTAAGTGATCGAGCAGAAGGTAATGCAAAATAGCATCATTGGTGCCAATGGAACACAAAGAAACTCAAGGCTGGTTTCAAAATAATTGATGCTACAATCACATAAAAACTATCTCATTGCATTGTCACATGAAGCTGTGATGAAGGTGGAATTAGAAGTGCATTTTTGAATAATTTGAATGCATATAATGGATGAAAAAAAGAAGCAAGTAATCAGCATAAAATATCATGATGGCTGAGTGAAATTTTGCAAAGTAAGTAACTAAAATAAAGGCATCAGTTTACAGTGCATTTGAGAATAAATAGAGAATTATGTGTGCAAGTGTGTGCAAATTTCACTGAAATCATGCTAAATAGTGAATAAGAAATTACATTGAAGTATGAGAAAGCATGTTTGTTGATTAAGCCACTAAGAAGTATCAAATAGATCTGAGTTTCATTGTGTTGATATATTTCAAGAAAAAGTGGAAAGCAAGTATTACAAATAGTGAAAGGAGAATAGCTTGTTCCATTATGAATAAATATTGAGTAAAGTAGAGTCTACAACTCAAGAGAAATCAAGTGAAGCTACAATATTCTGTATTTGAAAAAATGAAATCATACAAGCTAGGTTTTTGAAGTGGAAACAAATGTAATGGAACCCATTTTGAGCTTTAGGAGAAAACCCACATGGGTTTATGTTTTGAAACTTCAAAATGCAGAGATAGTGGGTAGCTCAATCTCATACAATAATGCAAATAAACCCAACTAGAAGATCTCATGGCCGTGGCCTGAGAGATTTTTTCTTACAAATGGTGATACCCACTTAGGGTATTGTGTTCTAAATGCAAATACAAAAGAAAATGACTATGGTTAGAGCTCATTCCAGAATTGGAGCTCTTCTAAAATGAAATTATTGAAGCTATTGGCCACAAACATAGAGGGATTGCAAACTTTCAAAAATAGAAAACAATTGCATATTCTTCCTCTAATCTTCTATCTTTTCAAATATCATTGATTTCTACATCATGGGTCGAGCCCAAAGTAACTTATTTTTTGTAGAAATGGAGAAATAAAAAAAGCATGGTCGTGGCCTATACAAGAGAAAATTAGATTTTACCCACAAATTTCCCATTTTTTTTTGAGAAAATATCAAGTAGAGCTTTTATTTAAGAGGGAAATGCATCATGTGAGAAAGGAAAGGAGATTATCTAGGGTCGCTGTGGAGAAAACCCATCAAGCCCATGACCAAGCTTGCTCAAAAATCTTGCATAGAAGTTCCTCATGGTGGCCAAACAAAGAAACACATCATTCAGAGAGAAAGAAAATAAAATGCATCAAAAATCATGATGATAGCCACATCCAAGAGGCCTTAAAGCATTCAAAATGAAGTAAAAATGCTACATACAAGAGAAGTAGTAGCTCACCATTGAATTTCAAAGTATAACCAACAAGAAAGTGACTCGAATGGTGAAGGTTTGAGGTCAAAACCCTGGCTCCCATGGTGGTTGAATGCAGAGCTCCCTTTTCCCTAACTTGGTCGATGCAAATGATGATAGATTTTAGGGCATCATTTTGGTTTTGTTGATTAGGGTTTCCCCATTCCCTAAGTCGAATGTGATTTTAATAATATTCTTTAAAAAAAAAAAAATCCATGTTAATGCCTTGTGCCTTGCCTTATGAGTGGTCATGCCTTAGGTCGATACCTAGCATTTTTATTTTCATTCGATTTTTATAAAGTCACTTGAGGTCTAGGTCAAAATCTTGCCTTAGGTATTTATTTATTTATTTTTAAATAAAATCAAATAAATTCATATATCCACGATTAATTTTTATAATTTTTTATAGAAAAATCAAGTATAGTTGCCTCATTTAAATATTTTAATTTTTGCAAAACATTAAATTTTTACTCAAATTGCAAAAAATAGAATATTTGAGATTCAAATCGAAAAAAATCAAAGTAATTGAAGATAAGCTGACATCAAAGAGAATGTAACATAACTTTCTATTTTGGAGGTGCAAATTGTAAAGCATTAATTAAGCAATATTATTTTGAATTGCTTAATTAATTGTTATTTAAAAGAATTACTTTATTCTTCACTATTTTTTCTGTTGTGATTCGAGTTCCACTTGGGCAAATTTGGAGAAAAGAAGACAAACTGATGTTTCTATTTTCAGTTTCTAGCTATTTACACTTGATTTTGAGGATTTTTTGGATCGACCTTTTGGTGGTGGAACCTTTTAATTTTTTTGGTGATTTTTGGAGTGGTTTATGACACTATTTTTCAAGATTTTTCCCTGAGCTCGAAAATGAAAAAAGTTGCTATTCAGAGATGTAGTGAAGTTGTTTTTTAGCTATTTTCACTATTATGACACTTGAAGGCTATAAGTTGGAGAAAAAAATATTTTTTCTAAGTTTAGATTGATAGTCTCTTGCTCTCCTAATCACTCAAAGAGTTTTGTAGACTGGTTTTGTAGTTAGATTTTGAGAATTATAACTCCTTGAGTTCAATGAAGCACAAATTTTCCCTTTCTCACCTATTTGTTTCAAATTTACAGTCATAATATGATGTTAGCTATGTTTTGAATGCATAATACTTCTTATGTCTTATCATTGTAAGTTTTTTTGCAATGGTTCAAATGTTTCAAGTTGCATCATGTGTTATGCTTAATTAACTTCTATGTAAATCACTTTTGAAGTATGTGTTTAGGGTGATATTGTGAGAATTAGAGCTTTAGAGTTATTGTTTTGAGTAAGAAGTTATCAAAATCTTCTTATCACTAGTGAATCACCTTAGTATTAGGATCTTTGTTTCCAAATTTTCCTTCTACCTCTTTTCTCGAAGGTCTAGTAGATTGGGTGTTTCACTAGGGGAATCAACCCACTCTAGAGATTCACTCCAAGCTCTAGGCAACCCACAAGCCTAAGAGTGTTCCCATGTGTCAATAGGTAGTTAAGTTGATAGCTTAGCTTTTGGGTGCATACTTTGTTGATAACAATACCACCACCTGAGATGTTTGGTTACTTACATCCTAAAACTGAGACAAGAATTGAACCTAAGTTCCCTAAAATATGTGAACCTAGTTCCTCTAAGCAAGAAAAAACTCAACCATTCTATGTTAACAAAGTGACAAACTCTCATCAACCTAGAAGAGACATATGGAAAAGGATTCACAATATTAAGCAAACAAGGATGTGATACAACAAGTGAACATGAAATTCATAAATTCTTAGTGAAAATATCAACAAAAGATACTAAAGGGTTAGGATATCAAGACCTTCCTCTTGATATGAATGTCCTCCTTCCTCAAGAACAACCCATTCCTCATAACAATGACACAGAAGATAGGATTTTCTTTGGCCCTCCTCCTCAACAATCAACTCAAGAATTTGGTGAATCTAGCAAGAAATGAAGGCCTTACAAACTAAAGAAACTAAAATTCCCTTGTTTGCCATCTTCCAGTAAAATAAATTTATAAATACTTCTAAACAAAGGACTTATAACATTACCACCCATGAGAAAAAAGATAAAACTATATCCTAAAGATGCAAATGTTTGACATTGTTGATATCATAGAGTTCTTGGACATAGTACTGATGATTGCCATGATTTAAAACATATATTTATATTTTTTGATATCATAGAAATAATCCCTTTAATAGGGACCCTTCCACTCCTTTCCATGTAACAATTGAAGAATAATAACATTCTCACTATTACATGTCATCAATTTATTGCAAATAATTTCAAGATACAAGGAGCTCCTTCCCATCACCTACCTCAGCTCGTTCTCATTTTACACTAAGTGGGGGAAAGAATTAGAGAGCCTTGTCCCAGTAGTGCATTTTTTGTTGTCCCTTTAGATAGGTTGAATCACATGTACTTTACTAGTCTTTTACATTATTTCTTTTTCATTTTCTTTTGTGTGATTTTATGAGTGTAATGTGATCCCCTGTGATGTTTTGGTTGATGTATCTCTCTCTCTCTCTTTGTGCCATTCCTCTATTTGTACCTTCATTCTTCTCTATGTCATAAAACTTTTATCTTTTCCTTTTTCTTTTTCATTTGTCTTGTGTTTTCCTTTTTGGGATAACGCAAGACATCGAGATATTCATGTCTCTTCCATGTTGACCCAAAATATTTTCTTTAGCTTTTTCATTTGTCTTATGTTTTCCCTTTGGGGATGATGCAAGGCATCAATATATGTTGCAAAAAAAAGGATAGACAACTAAGAGGGGGGTTGAATTAGTTTTTATTGAAATTAAGCTTATTCAACCTTAAACAAATTTCATTCTCAAATATGATAATTAATAGTGAAGGCATGAATCAACAACACATCAGAAATAAATGCACACCAAGATTTTTATACGTGGAAACCTTGTTAGGGGAAAAAACATGGTGGATGTTAGTCCACAAGATTATAACCTGTTAAAAGTATAATGAATAATGAATAAATAATGCACTTACATTCAAGCACACTGCCTTACATAAGACAATCAGATTAAAACCATCTGAGTGGGATGAACTAAGAAATTAGTTTCTACAAAAGCTTGACTACAATTCTAGTTAGGCACAAAAATAATTCTTCACACTTCGCTCAATATCCTTCACACTCTTCTATGCACTTGAATGATCTGATCTTTAATCACACATATCTTGCATATAATTCACATACATTCATCGAGCATTATTTAAAATGAGTAAACAATCACTCTTATATATCCGCTACATGGATTTACATCAACAACGCTATCAACCACAAATAAAGAATAAATTACAACTGAAAACCTCAATATATGAACAAAACTTAATGCACACCAACCTAAGTCAGTCACATCATAGTGAGAAACTAAATCAACATCCTTGAACATGCCAAACAATAAAATATTAATCCATAAGGATCCACAACATGCTAACACCATCATGTCGGCCAATAATATAAAAACCTTAAAGACATAAGGAAAAACATTCAATCATGAACACAGCGATCAACACAGATGTACCATGCTGATAAATCATGATCTAGAAAAATCACTAAACACTTTAGAAACATACATAACAACCCAAATCACCAGAATTAAAATCTCATCTTCCAAAAACACTTGCTATAGTAACTAAATAACTGTAGGAACACAAAAATTCATGACTTCCTCAATTCTTGATGTGTACCATTGAAAATTTTAGACAACATAATAGATAGGCTCAATAATAAAATCTTTAGTTTTCACCTTCTGATCATTAACGTACAAAAAATTTCATCACTCTAACCTTCTCAGCTTCATTGGCTTCCTGCAATATATTTATTACAGTTTTCTCAATACCATTTACATATACAACCTTCAAAATTACCAATGCTAATAGTGTTGACATCAATGACAACCACAACATCCAAAAACCTCCCCCTTTGGCATTGATGGCAACACAACTAGCTATTCACATACTTCTCTCCCTTTGATCTATAGTTCTCCTCATGGTTTTTCTCTCCCTTTCTTGACTCTTCTCCTCCTTTCTTCAAGATTTTTGCACATTGTTCTTCTCCCTCTTTGACATCAATGGAAAAGGTACACATGTTCTGATCAACATATCATCTCAATCATTTGACTACCCCCCCTGAGTAGTAGCGAACACAACATCAATTCGAAACAAGATCTAACTGTAAGTCCATGGATTAATGCAAAAACTTGCATCTTAATTTAGATTAGGAGGGGAAATTACCCCTAAATTTCCTCTGAGATACTGAAAATTATCCTTAGGTAATGGTTTATTAAAGATATCTACATTTTTTTTCCTTTGTAGGTACATATTCCAATTCGATCTCTTTCTCACTCACTTTGTCTCTCAAAAAGTGATACTTGATAGATATGTGTTTTGTCTTTGAGTGTAGCACCAAATTCTTAGAAATTTTTATGGCACTTGAATTGTCACAAAATATAGAAATTGGCTCATCATACTCAACTTTGATATCTCTCAACATTTGCTTCATTGACAACACTTCGGTACAATTATTTGCATAGCAATATAGTCTGCTTTAGCAGTAGATAAGGAAATGGAATTCTACTTTTTACTTAGCCAAGACACCAACTTATTTCCCAAGAAGAACACACCACCACTTGTGCTTTCCCTATCATTTACATCTTCTGCCCAATCTACATTTGTAAAGGAATTCAGAGTAAGATCATCATTCTTTGCGTACCATAACCCAAAGTCAACTTTTCCTTTCAAGTATCTGAATATTCTCTTTATTGCAATCACATGTGATTCCTTCGAATCAGCTTGATATCTAGCAACCATGCACACAACATTCATAATGTCTAGTCTTCTTAGAGTCAAATATAGTAATCCACCAGTCATTGACCTATATCTTGTTTGATTAGCCTTAGGAGAATCATCATTTTGAGATAATTTTCATCTAGTTACCAAGGGTATACCAACTAGCTTTGAATCTTCCATGCCAAAAAAATTCAGTAACTCTCTCATATACTTGGATTGAGAAATAAAGATTCCACAATTTAATTGAGTAATTTGCAATCCTAAAAAGAATTTCAGTTCTCCTATCATTGAAATTTTAAATTCACTTTTCATTTCAGCAGAAAATTTCATGCATAAGTCATCATCACCTTCAAAAATAATGTCAACAACAAAGACTTCAATAATCAACTCTTTATCCTAATCCATCTTGAAATACAAATTGTTGTTTGAATTACCTTTATTGAATCCAAGCTTCAACAAGTATTTATCCAGTCTAGCATACCAAGCTCTAGAGGCTTGTTTGAGTCCATATAGTGCTTTCTTCAACTGAGACACCATGTACTTTTCATCATTCAATTGAAATCCATCTGGTTGTTCAACATAAACTTCTTCTTCTAACTCACCATTCAGAAATACTGACTACACATCCATTTGATAGACTTTATAGTTCTTGAAAGTAGCATAAGCAAGAAATAACCTTACAACTTCAATTCTAGCAACATGGGAAAAAGTTTCTTAAAAATAAATACCTTCCATCTATGAGTATCCTTTACATACCAGTCTTCCTTTATTCCTGATCACTTCACCTTGTTCATTCAAATTGTTCCAAAAGACCCATTTGGTTCTAATCAAATTTTTGTTTTGATGTCTAGGAACAAGAGTCCATGTATTTTTTTTCTCTATCTTCATTAGTTCTTCCTTTATTGCTTCCATCCAATATCCATCTTTACATGCTTCATTGATATTGCTAGGCTCAGTCTTGGAAATTAGAAAATTCTCTTCTACAGTTCTTCTAGTTTTCATATCTTTTTTCTTGTCTCCTATGATCTCACTTTCAAAATGACTTATTTTTACATATATTGGAGTTTTTGGTTCTTTTCTTTCTTCTGCGTTTCCACTATCTTCTTCTTCATGATTTTCTTGATTCACCAGAACACTTTGAGTTTGATTCTATTTCTGCGCATTCTTTCCATTATTAGTACTATCCTTTTGGTCATCTAAGTCATATCCATAATACCTAGATGATCTTTCAATATCCTCATCAACTATGACACTAGCAATCTCAACCATCTTCTTCAATATTTTATTGTAACACTGGTAGGATTTTCTCTTAGTAGAGTATCCCATTATTATTACTTCATCACTTCTAGCTTCCAACTTTCCTATATCTTCATCTCTTTTAATATAACATTTGCTTCCAAAGATTTTGAAATACTTAACAGTAGGTTTATAGGTAAACCATAACTCAAAAGGAGTCTTACCAGAATTACTATTGATATTCACCTGGTTGATAGTATACGCAATAGTGCTTATAGATTATCTCTAGTATAAATGAGGAACATTACATTCCAACATCATAGTTCTTACAACATCTAAAATTGTTCAATTCTCTCTCTCAACAACTCCCTTATGTTGTGGGGTTCGAGGATCATATGGCTGTCTTTCTATTCCATGCTCTACACAAAATGAATTGAACTCCTGGGAAGTGAATTCACAACCTCTGTTTAATCTTAGACATTTGATCTTCAAACCTATCTTAGTTTCTGCCAAAGCTTTGAAGCTTTTGAATTTCTCTAGTGCCTCAGGTTTTTCTATTTAGAAAGCAACCCAAACCATTCTAGAATAATCATCAATAAGCAACATAAAGTACCTTTCTCCTTGTAGAATTCTGATTCTGGATGGACCACATAGATTAGTATGTACCAAATCTAGTATTCCATTGGAATGATGTTGTTTTCCCTGAAATGAAATTCTTGTCTTTTTTCCCATCTGACATTCCTTGCATATAGTGTTAGTAGGATTAACTAATTTAGGTAGATCTCTGATTGCTTGCATGGAGCTTATTTTGGCAATGTTATCAAAATTCACATGACATACCCTTCTATTCCATAACCAACTTACATTAACTTGAGCAATCAGACAACTTTCACTACTAGCATTCAAGTGAAAAATATTAGCTCTTGTATTTGTACCTAAAGCAATCACATTTCCTAAGCTTCCCAATATCCTACACTCACCATCTTTGAACTAAAGATTGTAACCTTTGTCAACCATCTGTCCAACACTCAACAAATTATGCTTCAATCCTTGAACATAAAGAACATCATCAGTATTTTATTTTCCACCAAGAGAAATAGTGCCTCTACCAAAAATCACACCAACATTGTTATCTCAAAATATTACAACACCATCGTCATACTTTTACAAGCTTAGAAATTTTCTTTTATCACTAGTAATATGATGTGAGCATTTGTTGTCGATCACCCACTCATCCTTTTCATCAATTCTGGCTACAAGATATTTTTCAATATTCTAACTACTAGTTGATTTAGTGGACACTAGACCATTTTCCTTGATAGAAATGAATACCCATTCATCTTCATTTCTAGTTTCTTTATCAGATTCATCATCGGTAACTCCTTCAACATAATAACATTTCTTTTGAAATCCAGTCTTATCAGGTTTATTCTTAGAGACTCTTTCAGGACATCTTGATGCAAAATGACCTATCTTAGTACAAGAGAAACATTTAATAGGAAACTTTAATTTGTACTTAACTTGTCCTTTGGCTTCTCTTCTCACAATCAGTGCTTCCAGTTCTTCTAGCTCTCTTTCTTCATCTTCAATCAGTTTCATCTCTATACTTGAATGTTTTTCTATAACTCTCTCCCAGATCATATATTTGTTAGCTTTTTCTAGATACAATAGCTTTGAATGTAAACTCTGTCTTAGGAAAGGATTCACTAGATTCACTCAACTCAAAGGTAGCAAGTTTTCCAATCAACATATCTCTTGTCACATTTGTTGCTATCCTGAGTTCTTCAATAACATGAGCTTTTTTTTTGTAAGAAGTAGGAATAGATCTAAGTATCTTAGCCACAATCTCATCTTCTTCCAAGGTTCCACTAGCACATTTAATGTCCATCACTAATTCATTTACCTTTTGTAAGAAAGAAAATATGTTTTAATCTTCACTCATCTTCATGTTCTCCCACTTGCCTTTCAGACTTTATAGCTTAGCACTTTTCACTAGTGCATCTCATTCATACAATGTTTCCATCTTTATCCAAATCTCATGTGTAGTCTTCAAACCTATCACATTTCTCATCTATGAATCTGTCAAAGCACTTAGCAATGCTTCTATAGCCCCATTATTATTTTTTGCTTCTTTGATCTCATCAGTAGTGGAGGGACCATTCTGAGGAATTTTATATGCATTCTTTATAATCTTCCGGAAAGGTTCACCAATGCACTTCAAATGACACTCCATTCTAAAATTCCATAGAGAGTAGTTTGTACCATTGAATCTAGGACTATCCTTCTTGTATGGTGCAATATCGGATCACCTCAAGCTATTATAGTTCTTCAGAGGAACTAGCTCTAATACCAATTGTTAGAAAAACAAGGATATACAATTGAGAGGGGGGGTGAATCAGTTGTTACTAAAATTAATATTATTCAACCTTAAACAATGTTTTTTTCTCAGATCTCATAATTAAAAATGAAAGCATGAATCAGCAACACATTAGAAACACATGCACACCAAGATTTTTATACATGGAAACCCTGTTAGGGGAAAAACCATGGTGGATGTTAGTCTAGAAGATTATACCCTGTTAAAAGTATAATGAAGAATGAATAAAAAATGCACTTCCATTTAGGCACACTTCCTAGAGCTCACTGCTCAAATGGAAGGCTCACTGCCTTACATAATAAAATCAGATTAAAACCATCTGAGTGGGATGAATTGAGAAATTATCTTCTACAAAAGCTTGATTACAGTTCCAGTTAGGCACATAAACACTTCTTCACACTTCGCTCAATTTCCTTCACACTCTACTTTGCACTCGAATGATCTGATCTTTAATCACACATATATTGCATAGAATTCACATAAATTCACCAAGAATTATTTAAAATGAGTAACTAAACACTCTTATATATCGACTACACGGATTTACATCAACAACTTTGTCAGCCACAAATAAAGAATAAATTACAATTGTCAACCTCAATACATGAACAAACCTTAATACACACCAAACTAAGTCAATCACAACATAGTGAGGACCTACATCAAAATCCTCAAACATGCCAAACAATAAAATATTAATCCATAAGGATCCACAACATGCTACCACCATCATGTCGGCCAAGAATAAGAAAACCTTAAACACACAAGGAAAAATACTCAATCAACCCAGACGTACCACACTAATAGAGAATGATCTAGAAACATCATTGAACACTTCAAGAACAAATGCAACAACCCAAATCACCAAAATTGCAATCGCATCTTCCAAAAACACTTTCTACAGTAATTGAATAATTGTAGGAACATAGAAATTCATAACTTCCTCAATTCTTGATGCATACCATTGAAAATTTAGAACAACATACTAGATAGGCTCAACAATAAAACCTTTAGTGCTCACCTTCTAATCATCAACGTACAAAATTTTTCATCAGTCTGACCTTCTCAGCTTCACTGGCTGCCTGTAATATATTTATTACAATTTTTCTCAATAACCTCGACCTATACAACCTCCAAAAACACCAATGCTAATAGTGTTGAAATCAATGATAACCACATATTAGCACCACAACCAAAAAATCCAACAATATATTCATGTCTCTTCCATGTTGACTTGAAAGGTTTTTCTTTTTTTTCGCTCTCTTTGTGTCATTCTTCCAGTTCTATGTGTATTTTGAGAATGATGCTAGTTCTTAAATCTCTAAAAATATTGTAGCAAGAAAAAAGTGACCCCAAATCCATAGATCCCTTATGTCTGTTTGGCATTTTCATTTTGGCGGCAATCCCCTTTTCTCTTTTCTTTTGCATGACATAGCTTTATTTGGAAATATATAACTTGGGATAGGGATTTCAAAGTTGGCTCTCATGTCCTTTTTATTGGTAGAAGTTATTATTTTCTACTTTAAAGTAATTGCTTACAACATGGTGTTTAGAAATTTCTTTAAAGTGGGGGCACACATTGGCATTATTATTTTTCATTTTCATGGTGTAGTCTTCTTACTTCATACGATGTGTCTTTCTCTTTGTGGTGACATTAGGTGTGATGTCCTTCTAGAGCATGATCTCTCTTAGCATATTATATTCCTCTTAGTGGATTGATGCAACACACTGAATCCCCTAAACTACGAGTCTTTTATTCTTTGATTGGTCCATTCTTGGAGACATTAGGCACAATTTTCCATAAGTTAAAGACCTTACATGAACTAAGCAAGAATCCTTTGAAAATTATTTACATTTTGCATTCACAAAATTTCAATTATATGGCCATCTTGCATAATACACTTCGCATGCTTGTGGAGCCATCTTGTTTGTTCATGAGTTCAAAGCATACAAAGCTTTGCTTGCCTCATGAAGGTCTAAGTTCATTTTTGCATGATACCTTATCAAGGTTATCAAGAGGTTTAACTTTGGTATGGTTTGAAGGGAAGACCAATCAAGGCATGACTTTCCCATAGCCACTCACGTGTGTGTGTGAGTGCATACCGGCCATGTGTGTATGTGTCTCACCTCTTTTAGATCCTCACCCAACGAACAACTTGAAGTTTCGTTGGCTTAGAGTGAGCATGCATTTTTAGACAAACAACCTAGATCTAATCCACATCGTGCTAGACAAATGGTTGAAGCTTGATCCATCCATCCATCCCTTTTATTTTTTTCTTTTCTCATTTTCTTTGGCAATGTATGCTTATACAGGTTAATGATGCTCTTTATATCATTTCCATTTGTGTTCTTTTGTGCCTATGTTGGTTTTCCATGGGATCTTGATCCTAGGAGCTTGATCACCTCTCTTGATTTTTGTCATCCTATCTTACCAATATTGGTACATTTGGACCCCTCTTGAGGTGATTTCATCTACTTTAGTGTGAGTTTGAAGCAAGTTCATCCTCTCACTAAAGTGGGGGCTAAATGTAGTGTAAAAAAATGTCGTCAGTGAAATTTTCACGCTTGTTTGGGCCCTCCTTGTAAAATTGAGCTTAATGATGCCTTGAATTAGTGTTGTAATGTGTTTAACACACTCACATTAGGTTTTGGGCCCTTGTAATCTAAATAAACCAAATCATACCTTACTTAGGGTGTTGTAAACTGATGTAACACACTTTCATGCTTTTCTGGGATTCTCATTAATAATTGGGCTTCTTTGTGCCTTAATTGGCCTTATTTTGCATCCACAAGCCTCATTTAATGCATCTTTTCGAGGATGAACTTGACAAAAATTAACATCCAATCATAATTAAGGTGTTTTTAGGTTACATAGCCCATATTTGGTAGTCTATGACTCATACACAACCTTGGGCGTATGAGTCCCACCTAGGGTTTTGGGTCCCGATCTAGATTTTACACCTTTCTAAGCAGTTTTGAAATTGGTCCCATAATTTATGCCTAATGGGTCTCATATGCCACTTCTAGCGTATGAGTCCCATGTGGCCCAAAATAAAAATTAATTCAAATTCTTGGTGATATTTTATCCTCCTAGATTTTATTCTGGCTTGTAGTGTTGTAATTTCCATAAATTTAGAATAAATAAGTATAAATGCAAGTTTCTTTCACTCATTTTCACCTCAAGCATTCAATTATTCATGCATATAGCAAGTTTGAGTTCATAAGAGCATTCAACTATTTACAAGAGCATTCAAGAACATTCAACGGCTGATAATCAAGTCTTTTAGAGCATTATGCAAGCATCAAGCATCATGTCAAAGCCATCATGCATCATGTTTTTTTTTTAGCTAACAATTGTCAAGTAGGGTTTCATGATTCAAGCTAACATTCAAGTCAAGATCTATCCTATTCAAGCAAGAGTTAAGATCTACATCCATTGGAGCCACTTCATACATGTTTGGAGCACTTTATTGCTAAGGTTTTGTTGAGTTGTAACATTGCATGTTGTCCATTCATCATTCTCCATTCCTACTTCATTTCATTTCAAGGTTTGATTACCTAAACATGAATTGACCAAGGAAAACCATTTTCCACTAAGAAAACAACATTTTCCCCTCTCTTTAGTGTGTGATTTTCAAATCAAGGTTGAGGACATATTGAAGAGAAATTTTGAAGAAAGTTGTCACCTTCCATTGAAGATCATTGGAAGACTTCTATAGGTTGCAAATTAGGGTTTCAGACTCAAAAAATCAATTGGAAAGGACAAAGTAGACATTGAAAACTAGATTTAGACTTTGAAGTTCCAAAAAATCCTAACTAGAATGATACGCCAGTTTTTGCGTATGAGTCCTAGTATAGGTCATTTTTTCATATTTTTGTATTTCTAGACACCCTTTTGCTAGATTTTAGTTTTTGCCAAAAAACCCTAATTTGGGACTAAATCACCCAAACTAGCGTACAAGTCCTAGCAAGCTTTACAATCAATGTTTTTAGTATTTCAGGCCTTCATCTAGTCTTCTTTAGGTTTCTAGGTTCACATATTTTATCTTGCAGCTTTCTATTATGATATTCTTGCATTTTTAGGTCATTTAGTGAAATATTACATTGCATTAGGTTTAAGCATTTGGACTTGCATTTAATTTGTCTTTCCAAGCCCTAGCTTGGTGGTGAACCCCTCATCAGTTTACAATCAGACCCTAAGACAAGCCTAATGCAAGATCTCTCTCTTCTTTGCATACTTGAGGTTGAGATCTCTAAGGTTTGTCCTTGAATGAGAGCGAGAGAAGTTTGTTTTTCTATCTCCCAAGCATAAAACCAACAAAATTATTCCTTTCAAGTGGGTAAAGGATAAGTTTGGGTTTATTTTGAGTTTTTAATCATTGTGAAGGTGGGTAAAGAATTAGAGTGTCCCACAAGGTATGTAGGGGATCCATTAATCAAGGGGGATCTAATGGACAGTTGTGCGTTCATGACCTCAATGGTTTCGGTTTGATATCTTTCTAATGAAGGGGAATCTAGTGTCATATTTTCACCATCATCTAAAGAATTAATATCACTATTGTTTAAAAGAAATGTATCAATTCTATTATTTTATTCCACCATGATATCATCCCTAGTAGGAGAGTTTTAGGAGAGCAACAAACTAGATGTTTATGACATTCATAGATTGGTTCCTCTAAAATGACTTCATCACAAGTAAGGGAGTTATCAATGGGTATATTTTCTTTCTTATCAATAATGGAATTATCTTGTTTAATAATGTTTTCCCTAGGGGAAGAGAGGAAAATAATATTCTCATGAATTTCATCGATTTTATTTTCTAACATCAAAGTATCTTCTTCACACCTAGGAGAAGAAAAAACGTGCTTGCCAAGATTATCTATGATTTCATCCTCTTTCACTAAAACATTCTCATAAGAAAGGGATGAATGGAGAATAGGTAAGGTGATGTTTAGAAATGTTTATATGATCTCATTCTCTTGTGCCATAATATCTTCCCAAGAGGGGGAGGATAAGGGCAAGAAAGACTTTGTCGATTCTCAATGATTGCATCTTCTTTCACCAGGATACCTTCGTCACTAATAGGAGAGGTATTGGGAGAGGAAAAACTATGATCATCATGGCTATATATCATTGTATCCTCTTCTATCACATCATTCCCATGATTAGGAGAGATAGAAGGGGGTATAGATTTAAGGAAAGCATCAACAATTTCATTCTCTTACACTACGAGACTCTCATAACTAGGAAATGTATTAAATGAATGACTAACATGCTTATTGACTAAATTTTTCTTTGTAACTTGGAAAAAATAGATACTAAAATTTGTGCAAAGTAATTGATAAAAACTCAAAATGGAAAGATACTTAAAATGAAATAGAATGACCTAGAATGAAATGTGTAAAATAAATTTTTAGATTCTAAACAAGGTAATTTTCTGATTACACTTGAAAAATTGAAAAATAAGGTCCACCAAAATGAATCAAAAAGATGATGGAACACTGATTTTTCTAGGAAATTTATCACTCAAATTATATAAAATAAGATGCCAATAACAATAAGAAATACAACCTAACTGTTAGAGAAACTATGGGGGAATTTTTTAGAGCATAAAAAGCTATGTAACTAGCCATAAAAAAGTTGTTTTTGAGCTACAAAGGACTCATTCGCCTTTAGTGGTGAATGGGACCTTTTAGGGTTTCAAAAAAAGGACTTGAAGATCTTGTTCCTTGATGTTTGCACTCTTAAATTCCCTATTATCAAGTTTTGGAAGTCTGTATGCAATTCTGTAGATCTCTTTTTGTGATATTTCACTTTGAATGATTTTTTTTGTAAATTTACAACTTTGAAAAAATTTCTCCAGATTTTCTCTAACCCATAAATCTACAATCACACACTCAAGGGAAGAAAAAAATGATTTTTTAGTGAATGAGGGTTTTCCTTAGTCAAACACCTTGTAGGTAATTAAACCAAATGATGAAACAAAGGAATGAAACATGAATGTGAAATAAAGTAAATGATGTCACCTGGGATGTTGTCTTGTGAAAAAAATCTACATACTAGCATGTAATTTTTATGAAGAATGTAGATCTTGGATGCTTGTAAATGATGCTTGTGAATAGATCCTCAATGCAGCATTGACTTCTTATCTCAACACACATGAATGCATTAAACCGTTGACATGATGATATAACTTTGAATTGCTAGAATAGAATCTTGAAATCTACCTTGAAATTCCTTGAAACTGCACTTGAAATATTCTATAATGCTCTTGTGAAGTATTAGGATGCTCACTTGAAAATCTTAGGTGAAACTATGTGAATTAACCCCTTATTTATACTAAATTAGGAGATTGGCCCTGAAATTCAAAGAACTAAGGCTGACACCAGATTTGGGAAGACAGATTATTAAATTCCCACCAGAATGAAATTCAAAAAGTGTGGTATTATTAAGGGAGGACCCATTCGCCACCTTGGGTGAATGGGTCTTGGCTAAGTTTACTAGGACCTAACCTTGGGGGATTGAAAGAGGGCTAACAACCCATTCCAGATCAGCTGAGAAAGGGGGGTCCTGTTAAGGTAGGAACCATTCACCATCAAGGGAGAATGGGATCTGGCCCAACTTACCAAGGCCAAAATTTTCCTAATGAAATAATTTGTTAATTAAATTATGATTGTTGGGATAGATCTTTTGGAGGTGTCAAGATTAAATCTTAAATTTGAATTAAAAGGGGTTATTAACCCCAATTAACCCCAATTAATTAATGACAACCTAGATAAGTGTGAAAGTGCCTTATAACACTTTAGAACACTTAAACAAGGTACACATTATGTATATTTTATTAGAAAGGGGTCCATTAGACTTAATTAAGAAAGTACATCGTAGAAAAGTGTGAAAGTGTGTTACAAAAATTTACATTACAACACCTTTGCAAAGGATAAATTAGGGAATTTTTTAGTTAAATAAAGGTCCTAGAATAGTGTGAATGTGTACAAAAAATTACAACACCACTCCAAGACATCATTAATTCAACTTTAATATCAATCATCAAACCAATTAAGGAAAAAGGCTTACTATTTCCATTACTACAACACTATGCAACAATCTAAAAATAAAGTGTTGTAAATATAAATTTGAAATTAAGAAATGCATGAAATGAACCTAATTAAGATAGATCTACTGAAATGCATCTAATAGAAACTAAACTAGATGAAATAGTTATTAAATGACAACAAATAGAAGTACAAAAATGATGTTTTTAATTCTATAAAAGGCAATGTTAGGGTTGATCTGGGACTAATTATCCTAGAGGGGCATATGAGTCCTAGTCAGGGTTTTTGGAAAGGTCAAATGCTAAAAAATGAACAACATAAAATTCCTAGAAAGTAGGCAAAACAATTTGCACTGGGACTAAATCACCCAGAGGGGTGTATAGTCCCAAATTAGGGTTTTTGTACCAATTTCAACAAATTCTAAGTTGTTTCTAAGTTTTCTAATTTGTATGCTATGTTGATTGTTTGAAATTGCAAAATTTAAATGAAATTGAATGATCTAAGATGCAAAAATGCAACCTATATGCTCTTTCACTAATGTAAGATTTTGAAAGCCTAGATGTAAAATAACTAATGCAAGACCCAATGCAAAGTTAATGCAAGCTAGATCTAGGACTATGTTGCACTCCAAATCAGATAATAAGGTGTTCTAAAGGCTAGGTTCAACAAAATGAAACAACGAAAATAGGGTGCTCCACCTTTTAGGAGAGATGGAACGCAAGGGATGAGGACCTATTTCACTCAATTTTCACTCAAGGATACCTTAGAGATCTCAATCCAATGATAGAATGAGAGAAAGAGATCTACAAAGGCTATCCCATGGTTTGATTAGAGACTTAAAAATGGTTCACCACCAAGATAGGGCTTGGAAAGACTAAGAACATGCAAGATCTAATGATAAAACCTAATGTTATGAAATACTTAAGTAAATGACTTGGAAATGAATGCAAATCATAATAGTAAACACAAAAAGTATAGAGGTGCACTTGGGAAATTGAATGTGCACAAATGAAGGATTGAAATCCTAAAAATTCTAACTTAAAGGTTCACTAGGACTCATACACCAAGTTGGGTGTATCAGTCCTAGATTAGGGTTTGTGGGCATAAATTAAATCTAGGAGTGACAAGTCTGGAATTCCTAAAATCTAGAGAAATCACTATACTAGGACTCATAAGCCACAAGTGGTGTATCAGTCCTATCATATTATTTTAGAGGGTCATAACCTAAATCTGTTCTCCTATCTTTTCTCTTCCTTCCACACTTCATTTTCGGGTCTGAAACTCTAAATTATTACTTGTAGATGACTTTCTGTGAAGATGACAACCTTGACAAATTTCTTCAATCTTGCAACTTTGTCTTCAAAGGATTTTAGAACCTCAAAGTATCTAGATCTGCAATCACACAAGAAGAGATAATTGTTTTTTTATTGTTAGGTGAACCACAAATTTTAGGGGAAAGAGTGCTCTCTTGCACTTCTAGGGTTTTTCACCTAAGAGGAGAGATTTATTTCACACCCAAAAATTAGGGGGGTTCATTCAAGACTTAGGAAAATATGATTGAAATGTGTCTAAATGGAATGCCCTAGATGCCAAGAAATGATAAAAGAGATTGATTCCTAATGCTAAAAATAAGAAAATTGAGTATATTTGAAAACATAATGAGATATTCAAACATGTACAAAACGATCTAGAAATGTAAACTTTGACAAAAAAGAAAGTTGGAAATGAAAGGTGTGCACCTAGAAGTGTGTTGTAGACTGGATTGGAGGCTGGAAATGCTGTTGATGCTAAAATTTTAACCTATTGGGACTAATTCACCATTCTGGGCAACTTAGTCGTAGATCTAGAAAATTGCACCAGAGCCCGTTTTGACCAAATGGGTATCCAAATCTATAAAAAAACACCGAAAATCATGTATAGTGGGACTAAGTCACCACTGTTGGTGACTTAGTCCACTTTGGCTTTTCTGAAAGTCTAAAAGTGGAATTTGAAGCTCTTGACCTACACTTTTTGCTCCTCCTCCTCCAAGTATTCAGACCAGAAACCTTGATTTTTGGCATTGTAAATGACTTTTAGTGGATTTTTTTCCTTGGCCAACAAGGAGATATCTTCAACAAGATTTCAATTCATTCTTCAATTATTCCAAGCCTTCAATATACCTAAATCTGAAAACACACAAGGAGAGAAAGAAGGAAATGTTGATTGTTAGGGATTGGGGGTTTGCCTTGGTAAAACCTCTTTTAGGTAACTAAACCAAAATTATGAAATAAGATAATAGAGAATAAAATATGAAATGATGGAATTAGTACATTTCCATGATGATTGATCTTGAGTTTCTACAATAATGAAGGAATATTCAACCTTTGAATGCCTTGGAAGGATGCCTTGATGACTTAGAATACTCAAACCCTAGCTTGCTTGAGAATAAGGTTGAATGGGAGATGAGTGAATGAGTTAGCCAACTAGTTAGGGTGAAAATGAGGGGAAAACTATTTATTAAACATGTTGTTCCCTAACTTGAAAATACCTCATGACAGGTCGACCTTAGGGTTTAGGAGATAATATCCCATTAGAATTTTGAGTTAAATTTGATTTTTATGCCAAATGGGATTAAGTCACCAAAGGTGGTGACTTAGTCCACTTGGAAAAAAATTAAGTGGATGTCGGGAATTAAAATGTGATTAATGTTTTTTAGTGGGATTGTCTTCCAAAACAAACTTAAGTAGGACCTATAAGTGCATTAAGGGTTCATTTTATCATAAGAAAGGGTCAATTAATGATGATGAAAAGGGTAATTAGGGGCTAAGATTCCAAAAATAGGATCAAATTAGGTGCAAACTCATCTTTTCTTCAAAGGTATACAATTTTTGGTGACACATTTAGCCCCCACTTTAGTGAGAGGATGAAATTGATTTAAACAAACACTAAAGTAGCCAAATGGTGCCAATGCAGATGGTGAAGAATTAAAAAGATGAAGGAGGTGGTCAAGCCCCCAAGATTCAAGATCCCAAGTCAAACTGACATAAGTGCAAAAGGAAACATTCAAGGGTGAATGATTCACAACAAAATAAGACACACGATCATGCAATGAAAAGGACTAAAGGAAAGAGAGGAATGAAAGTAAAAAAAAGGGGGGGATCAAGCTTCAATCATTTTTCTAGCTAGTTGTGGATTAGATCTAGGTTTTTTGTCCAAAAATATGTATACTCACTCTGAGGCGATGAAACTCTTGGTTTTCTGTTGGGTGAGAAATCCAAAAAGGTGAGAAAAATAAAATTATGGCTGGTATGCACTCATACACATACAAGTGGCTATGGGGAAAGTCATGCCATTGTTTGGGCTTCCCGCTCAAACCATAAGAAATTTATACCTCTTGATAACTTTGATAAGGTGCCACAAAAATAAAATATTTTTGAAATGATTTTTGAAATAGTGTAAGGAATGTTCAAAGGGATTTTTCTTAGTTCGTGCAAGGTCTCATCTTAAGGAACATCATGTGTAATGTCTCCAAGAGAGGATAAGTGAAAATGGTCTCATCTTGTTTGTAAGAGAGGACCAGTGCAAGGTCTCATCTTGGGCAAAATTATACCTAATGTTTGCAAGAGAGGAAATTGAAAGAAAAAGAAAATCACACAATGAATTGTGAGTATTGATGTATGCCCCACTTTAAAGTGGTTGCTAACACCATCACTATGAGAAATTTCTTTAAAGTAGAAAAAGATACGAGTGCTTATTCAGAAAGCCCTATGTCAAGTCATATGTTTCTGAATGAAGCGATGTTATGAGAAGGGTAGTATGTCACATGTGAGTCAAATTGAGACATGCCATCCACATCCCAAGCTTGCTCTTATATGTTCATGAAAGGTTAACAAATAGTCAAAAGAGACAATGAAAAGTGACATATGAGGACAAGGCTACTAAAACCCTTTCCCCACTTAGTGTAGGACAAGGGTGAGTCGAAAGGATTGATGAGATGCAAGGTTGAGTGAAAATAAGTATCGATTAGAGGAATGATGTGCCCCCACATAAGGGAGAGCACCAAGCTCCTTAAGATGTTGGATTTTACTACTCAAAGCCTTACATGCATTAGTAGAATGACCATGGACTCAGTGATATGAACAAAAGGAATTCTTGTAATATAATTTCTTTCGAGTTTTGGGTGGAAGGGAAATCAAGTGATCTTGGAGGAGTCTCAAAAAGATACCCTCTTGATTGAAGGTGGAAGGTGTTCCTCTATCTTGTGATAAAGATATATCTTGCTTAGTACAAGATTTCATACCTACACAAGGCTCTATAGATTGTGAGATTTTGTATGCTCCTTTAAAGGAGTGTGTAAAATTCAAATCATTACTATTTTTCAAGATTAAATTGAAATTAGGAAAATATTTATTTGTTTGTTTTGAGTGTTGCAAAAGATCACCTTTGAGGCCACTAGTGTCTAGTAGTTCAGGATGCACTAGTGTTGAAGGTGGTTTAGAAGAATGTGTTGGGATAGTTTTGATGTTGGATGAAGGCTTGGTGATTTCGATCAAAGGAAAATAACCAAGACCATGATTAGTTATTTGTGGGATAGGATCAATGGGGACACAAATAACTTGTTCTCTAGCACCACATCCTTTTCCACTATAGCCACGTTGTTTCATAAGCTCATAACCTTTTCCATAAAGCTATTTCATTGCTTTTGGATTAGGTGGTTGTCCGTGATTAAGATCATCAAATTTTGTTGTGTAATTTGTTGGTTTTTGTGCTAAGGTGGTTGATGTGGACGCTTTCAAAGTATCTTCCAAGTCTTGTGTTGACAAGAATACATTTCCCTTTTCAGATTCTTTATTTGTGATCTTGGATTCTCCTAGTCAAGGAGGTGTGAAGTCTAAGGAATCCCAATCATCATCTATTAGCTTCATGATTTGCTCAGTATGTTGTTCTTTGTTTTTTTGTCATGTTGGCTCCACTTTTTTGGTTGGTGTTGAAGTGGTCAAGGGATTGAATTTTTTTTTCTTGAGTTGTAAGACACTATAAGGCTGAAGATCAACATCCAATGTGTAGACTTTTTTGTTGTAGAGGTACTTCATTTTACGATGAAGAGTGGAAGGAACCCCCTTCATTGCATGAATCCATGGACTACCTAAAATAATATTATATGAAACATCATGTGGAATAACATGGATCAATGTGTCTAATTTGGCCATTCTAACTGTAAGAGGAAAAGTGATCACACCAAGCGGTTTATGTCCTACACTGTCAAATCCACTGATAGATAAAGAGGTAGGTTGAATGTTTGATTTATCCACATGTAGCCTATCCAAAATATTTATAGTACATACATTAGTGGTGGATCCATTGTTAATAAGGGTGTGCTTTATCCCTATTATTTTGTATTGGGATATGATTACGAAAGCTTCAACTTGTTTTTGAACTTCCAAAGGAGGGAGCTCACTTTGGTGAAAAAATATATCAGTATTTATTCTCTAAATCATAGAAGCTATTTCATTTGGTTGCACATTAGAAGGGATAGGAACTTTTTGTAAGGCATTCTACATCATGTTGTGATAGTGAGGGGAAGCTTGAATAAGGTCCCATAATGAGATCTTAACAGTAGTATTCTTAAGTTGGTCGACAATATCATACTCCCTAATGTATGAGTTTAAGCGAGGGGTAGTAGGTAATATGGGATTAGGTAAAGATAAAGGTGTGGATGTTGGTTGTTTTGGTCATATATTGTTTCTCGTGTAATGTGTATGAGCAATGGTATTATAACTTGGCTACTGTGACACATTATTCTTAGGTGGGTAAGGGATAAATTAGGGTTTGGTATGAGTGTGTTGTTTGTGTGAGGGTGGGTAAAGGATGAGTTGAGGTTGAATAATATTAAAATCCTCAAGGGAAGGAGAGTCTAACATGGGCTTTGTATCTTCTTGTAAGGGCATAATATTATGATTGCCAATGTTATTTGTGTCTTGCATCATGATATCCTCCCTAGGAGGAGAGTTTTTTAGGAGAAATAAAAACCACATGTTCTTGGCATTCGAGGGTTGGTTCTCTTAAAATGACTTCATCACAAGTAGGGGAACGATACGAGAGGGGATTATCAATAGTGGGAGGAGGGTATGTGTAGGATCATGATGGGCCAAAAAGTTGTGATATGTAAGTGATATGATGCCAATATGGCTGACGACTTTTTTTTTAACCCAAAATTGATGAAACGAAAAAGGTTTCTAAAGGAGATTCTTAGATTTCCACCAATATCAATTATGCTTTACTTTAAATTTAATGACTAATTATTATTCATTTTCTATTTGAATTATGACTAAAGTTCTAATTGATAGGCTTATTGAAAAACATCTATAGCTTTCAAAGGGTATCACATTTTTTGAATCGGAAACATGCATCACATTCTATGCTTCACATGCTAGGATTAAAAAAAAAGAATTGAATTTCATGAAGTTTTGACCAAGTTAAGGTGGTCAGATGTACGAGTTTTTATATTTTTTAAAAGTTGTAATAAAAAAATCATAATTAATTATTTACTTGGAAAAAAATTACAAAATAATATGTATCACATCGGGACATGAGTCTTCTACTTATATCTAAAATCTTATAAAAAATATTATCATTTTATTGTGGTTAGGGTGGTCAGATAGACACCTACTTATTTTTTCCTTGAAATTGAAGTACTATTGCATTGAAATTTCAAATTTTCACCAAATAGATTTTTTTAAAATAAAAATAAACCTAGTAGTTTATAAACTACATTCAATTTGAAATATATTCTATTATTACATATTTTTGAAATAATATAGTTAACTTATTCAAATTTTTATGTCAAGTTGCCTAACTCTGATGTTTTTGAATTTTATTGCCACTTAAGGGCCTGTTTTTTCCATGATGATCCTGCACATGCCTAGGAGTAGGAGAGGGTTCTATTTGATTATATTTTTTTGCAAAGGTCTCATTCTCTTGTTCCATTCTATCTTCCCTAGTAGGAGAGCTAGCTTCATCACAGGTAGGGGAGGCCTCAAGAGAAGGACCACTATGAGTTTCAAATAGATTGTCCCAAAGGGTAGGAGCATTAGGGAAGGGAGAGGCAAGAGTCTTATGAATCTTAAGAAATGTATCTTCTAACACAAACCTATCCTCTTTACATCGATGAGGGATATGAGGAGAAGAACAAGTTTTAGGGTCATGGTTATAGAGACTGGGTAAGGTGATGTTAATAGATGTTTCAATGATCTCATCTTCTTCTTGTTTAATGTCTTGCAAAGGGGGATGAGGAGAGGGACAATCAAGACCCTCAAGGCTTGTATGTTATTTCACCAAGATACCTTCTTCACTAATAGGAGAGGTATCTAGAGAAGAGAAAGTATGATTGTTATGATTTTCAACACTAATATCCTCATCAATGGGTAAGGTAATGTTAAGAATCGTTTCAATGGTTTCGTTGGTGTAATAAAAAAAAGAACTCATAAGAGGGGATGTTGTATTTATGCAATCCATTTCAAACCAAATCAAATCCAAATCTTTTAAAAGTAAACATGCTATGAGGAAAAAGGAAAGAAAGTGCAATGCAATGAATTAAAGTGAAATGTTGAAATGCAATTTTCAGATGGTAATTTTTTGATTACATTATGCAACAATCTGAAAAGGAAATGTAGTAGATGCAAAATTGAAATTAAGAAATGCTTGAAATGAGCTAATTTAAGCTAGATCTAAGGAAATTCATGTAATATAAAAATAGAGAATTGATATAGATAGGTAAGGGTAGCAAACATAAGCTAAAAACCAGAGTTTTCAACTCCGTAAAAGGTAGTTTCAGAGGCCTAAAGGGACTAAGTCACCCAAGGTGGTGAATTAGTTAGGTGTAGGTGAATTTTTTAGAATTTTCAGATTTTTGTAATGGGTTTGGATGGTTTCTGTGTTGGATGATGCATACCTACGATGAAAATGTAGAATTTCAAAAATATTGTAATGATTTGGGATGCAAAAATGCAACCTATATGCACTTTCACTATTGTAAAATTTGAAACCCTAGAATGTAACTTAACTAATGAAAAATGAAATGAAAGCTTATTCTAGGACAATTATGGAGTCAAAATCAGAGAAGAGGGCATAGTAAATTCAGGTTCACCAAAAATGAACCACAAATTTTAGGGGAAAGAGTGCTCTCTTGCACTTCTAGGGTTTTTCACCTAAAAGGAGAGAGCTCTTTCACACTCAAAACATAGGGGGTTCATTCAAAAATTAGGAAAATATGATTGAAATGTGTATAAATGGAATGCCCTAGATGCTAAGAAATGATAAAAGATATTGATTACTAATGCTAAAACTAAGAAAATGGAGTATGTTTGAAAACACAATGAGACATGCAAACATGTACAAAATGACCTAAAAATGTAAACTTTAACAAAATAGAAAGACATAAATGAAATGTGTGCACCTAGAAGTGTGTTTTAGAATATATTGCAAGATGGAAATGTTGTTGATGCTAAAATTTTGACCTACTAGGACTAATTTGCCATTCTGGGCAAATTAGTCCTAGATCTGGAAAATTGCACCAGAGCTTGTTTCGACCAAATGGGTATCCCAATCTATAGAAAACTTTGAAAATCATGTAAAGTGGGACTAATTCACCACTATTGGTGACTTAGTCCACTTTGGCTTTTTTGAAAGTCTGAAAGTGGAATCTGAAGCTCTTGACCTGCACTTTCTGTTCCTCCAAGTATTCATACTAGAAACCTTGATTTTCAACACTATAAATGACTTTTAGTGGATGTTTTTCCCTAGCCAACAAGGAGATTTCTTCAACAAGATTTCAATCCATTCTTCAATTATTTCCAAGCCTTCAATGTACCTAAATCTGCAAACACACAAGGAGAGAAAGAGTGAAATGTTGATTATTAGGGATTGGGGGTTTGCCTTGGTCAAGCCCCTTTTAGGTAACTAAACTAAAATGATGAAATAAGATAATAGAGAATGAAATATGAAATGATGGAGTTAGTACCTTTCTATGATGATTGATCTTGATTTTTTGCAACAATGGAGGAAGATTCAACCTTTGAATGCCTTGGAAAGATGCCTTGATGACTTAAAATACTCAAACCCTAGATTGTTTGAGAAGAAGGTTGAATGAGAGATGAGTGAATGAGTTAGCCAGCTAGTTAGGGTGAAAATGAGGGGAAAAGCCTTTATTTATACATGTGTGCCCCTATTTTCCCCAAAATACCTCATCAGAGACTGACCTTAGGGTTTATGAGACAATATATTGCTAGAATTTTGAGTTAAGTTTGATTTTTATGCCAAATGGGACTAAGTCGCCCAAGGTGGTGACTTAGTCCACTTGGAAAAATTTAAGTGGATGTTAGGAATTAAAATGTGATTAATTTTTTTTAGCTGGATTCTTATGAAACCCACTTAAGTAGGACCTATAAGAGCATTAAGGGGTCATTTTATCATAGTAAGGGTTAATTAATGATGATGAAAAGGGTAATTAGGGGCTAAGATGCCAAAAATATGATCAAATTAGGTGAGAAATTGTCCTTTTCTTCAAAGGTATACAATTTTTGGTGAAACATTAGGAGATAGGGTTTTTCCTTGGTCAAACCCCTTTTAGGTAATTAAAGCTTATGGTGAAATAGTGAAACATGAATATGAAACATGCAATATGAAACATGAAACATGGAAAATGATACCTTGAATGATGTCTTGAGATGTAAATTATAAATCTAACATAAAGTGGCCATATAGAATGTAGATATTGATCTTGAATAGAGGTAGACCAATTCTTAATCTTGGATCTTGAATGCTACATCACAACACTAGCTCAACAACATGCTTGATGCCTAATGACTTTGATATGATGAAGGGTCATGAATTGCTACAACAAATTGTGAATAAATTTTCCATTTAATGCTTTATAAATTCTCTTGAATTTCCTTGAATACTCTTGTAATCACAAAATTGCTATAAGGAATGCTCTCTTGAAATTCTTAGGTGAAAATGAGTGAAATAACCTTGTATTTATACTTGTTTATACCAAATTTCCTAAAATTACAACACTACAAGAAGACATCAGATCTAGAATAGTAAAATACCACCAAGAATTTGAATTTAATTTAGGTCTAAGCTAAGTAGGACTGATAGCCATTTGTGGCATATGAGTCCCATTAGGCTAAGGTTGGGACACATTTTTAATAAATTCTTAGATTTACGTGAAATCCAGATCTAGGCCTTGAAATTTAGGTGAGACCCATATGCCTAAGGTGGTGTATGAGTTCTAGATCACTAGATTTGGGCCATACAATCCAAAAAAACATGAATTATAATTGTATGTTGATAAATGTCAGGATTAATCTAAAAAAGATGCATTAAATAAGGCTCGTGGATGCAAAATAAGGCCAATTAAAGCATAAAGAAGCCCAATTCATTAATAAAACCCTAGATTAGTGTGAAAGTGTAAATATAACTTTACAAAACCCTAAATAAGGCACCATTAGGTCCATTTAGTTTAAAAGGGCCCATAATTTAATGTGAAGGTGTAAATGAATACACTTTTCAACACTAAATTAAGGAAAAATTAGGTTTATTTAGCTTAAAGAACCCTAAACCTAATTTGAATGCATAAAACACATTAAAAAACTAGATCAAGGAAACATGAGGTTCAATTTAACATTAATTATTCCAAAATTAAGTGTGAAAATGTAAAGGGCAACATTTTTCATCACTACACTGCAAACCTAGTTGTTGAATCTTTGGAGTCCTCCGAGTGTGTTCCTTCAGAGTACGTAAAGATGATCTCCTTTACTCGTATTCCTTCTTCCCAACCTATGAGTGAATTACCAGAAATAAATTTTACCTCGCAAGAATTTCCTAGGAATAAAGAGCCTTCTCCTTTGTACATTCTTGCTTGCGTCAATGTGACCATCATAACTGGTGTCCTAGTTGACTCCGCATGTTGAGTGAATGTCATAATAGAAGATACTCTGATGATAAATTTATTACATAAGGATGGGTACAATGAATCAAATACCACTATACATATACATGAAAAAATCTTAATCCCTCCTATCGGTTCTATTAGTCTTTTGGTCTTAGTAGGACCTAGGGCCATAGGTACAGGTCTCTTTTTACATAATTTTGGAGTCAAACTTATTCAGTGTGAAACTAGGCATCCCCTAGTTGGTTTCAATGAATCGATTCATTTTGGTTAATCACAAATTTCTTAAGTTTTCCCATGAGGGATTTGTACATGTTGTTCATGGCATTGGTTACAAATCACTAGTGTCGCATGGGGGCTTCTTGTTAGACCACTTTTGGCCTGCTCCCATCGAACTGCTCCCTCCGAGGAAGGACTTGATGTATTGCACCTATTCCAAGTATAAGACTAGAGGCATTACACCAAAGGTGACCTATCCATTTCCCCCCTATTCCATCTTTGTTAAAGGTTCTATGATTGTGTAGTAGCAAGCTGCCTCCTCCTCCCAACAAAAGAATAAGGGAAAGCTTGCTCACAACCATGAGCCTTCCTCTTCTTTTTCTCCATATTCTCCTACTTCTCATCCTGTTGTAGAAACATTGGCTCCTACTCTAATGCCTCACATGGGGATCGTGATGGTGCTCACTTGGAAAAAATCAAAGTGTCAAGTATTTGAAGTTCCTGTCTTGCCTAGGGTACCTAGGCCCATTGTTTATGGAAAGGGGAAGGGCCCTCATGGATTTTCCCCTGTAAATTGGAATCTATGGCCTCCTTTCGCTCCTTCCCCTCTAGCAATCAATGGGAAGAGGCCTATTTCCAAGGTACCTAAGTCTACTTCTCGACACCTACTATCGTTTCCATTCTTGTGCTCCCTACTCTTGTTCCTATTTAAGAGGTTACCTTCCCACCAACCATGATTAAGTAGGACACTCCTATGGATGAACAAGAGCCTCTCATCCCTTCTTAGGCTATAAATTCTAGTTCCTAGATCTAATGTAACCAACTTGCACAAGAGCATAAATACCAAAGAAAGGATATATCTACTAAAAAACCTACCTTGCAGAAGGGGAGCTAGAAACTCCTCTCTCTACATCTCCCATTATGCCTCCTCTTCTCCTTGTGCTTCAGTTCCAATCACCTCATTTTTTCTCCTGGCTCCCCTATTGAATGCTAATGATCCTCACCCCAAAAGGGTGTAGGTGTTCATCACTCCTTCTATGGAGCCTCCACTTTTGATGTTCCTTCTATAAATCCCTCCTTTTCTCCAGCCCGTGGACATGCTGAACACCTCAATGGTGTTTAGTGCAGTTCCATCCTCTTCCTCCTCACTTTCTGCTTCTTTTGTGGGGATTTTGTATCCTTCATTGAAGTGTAAGTTGGAGGAAAATCTCGCTTCAAATGGAGGTCAAAACAAGAGATCACCCTCTTTGGAAAGGAGTTTTGCTCTGGATTGTAATCTTCTAGTGGTGGAGGCAGTCCCATAGTCCCTTGAATTTTTCATTGCCCCTCTCAATGAGTTCGACAGTGGATCTCGAGTGTCTCCTTATTCTCTCACTCGGTTAGCACATATAACTCTAGTTGAATGCATGTTTAATGTAGTGGATGATGTCTTGAATCTGTCAACGATCCTTGGGAGATCAATGAACTTTACCTCACAAAAGTTGGGTGAAGAAGACCTTGAGGGTCCTTCTTCCTTGGCCCTTATTGTAGCAGAGTTAGAGGGTGCTCTCTTTTCTATCCTTCCCTTGCAGTTTCATCCAGCCTCCCCTATATAATGATCTAGATTGGGAGAGCGACGACCTTCTAGTTGATGAGGACTAGGGGAGTACCTCTTCTTTACCTATAGATTATATTTGTGTGTGTTGTATTCATCCTGTTCTTTTCTTTATGTGTTCCTAGAGGACCCTTGTTACCCTTGTAGGTTCTTGGATACATGAGTGAAAAATTTATCATGAACTTTCTCTTTATGTTTCATCATTCTTCTATATCTTATAACCTTTCTTTTCAACAACTAGGGATGATGCAAAACATTGGGGGCATTTAGGCCTTCCTTCCATGTAGACCCAATTTTTTATTTATTTATTTTATCTTCGTGTGCTCTTCCTAAGATCTGGGAACTTTGGGAATTGATGATATTTCATTCATATACTGAGTTCTACCTATATATATATATATAAACTGATCTGACCTTGAACTCCCAGATCCCCTTGTCTCTTGCTTTCTTCATCTTTGCTTATTTCTCATTTTCTTTGTCTTTGTTTGCCTTTCTTTATCTACTTAGTGATGGTGTGGTGCTTATGTGTTGTCCCTCGCATGCATGAAAATATTTCCACATTTACATCTCACAATATATCATGTTCCATAACATCCTTGCTTCTTCTTTCTTTCTTTAGGATGCTACGTGCTCCTTTGTGTACCACACACCATCTTAAGAGAGATCTACCATACTTCTTTTCTTTTCAATAAGTTTCATTCGGTGGCCAAAAAATCCCTTACTAAAACTACTTCATTTTTCAAAAATTGTATCCTTGAACAAGGATCTCGTAGTGACTTTTTTCTTTCAAAAATGAATTCACAGTAAAAGAATATAAAAAATTGCCTTAAAAAAAGGAGTACTTTTCTTGATGAAGAAGTCTAAAAACTTTATTTTGAGAAGGAGCATTCTTTTTATTGGATTCTTTGATGAAAGAGATCTTTCAAAAGGATTCCATGATGATAGAATCATTTATGAAAAATGCCATGCACTTCTCAAATGGAGTGTCCCTCTACATGGGCCCCTTTTTATCCTGAAGGGTTCCCAAGGGACCCCTTTGAAACCTTCTCCTTCAATTGATTGCTTAGTGATATTTCTATATTTTTAAGCTTTTATTGCTAACATGTTTTTTCTGTAACTTAACATGTTGCTTTGTAGGACCGAGCACCTATAAATTCATTTTTAGTATCAAAATTGCCTAGTAGGACCAAACACCTTCTCAAGCTTGCTTTATTGGACCGAGCACCTGTAAGGGCCTTCCAAATCAACTCTTCAGGACCAAACACCTGTGGAGTCCTTTCATAGCAAGCCCTATAAGAAAGAGAACCTATAAAACTCTTCCTTCCTATAGGAAACCTACAAGAACTTTTTTCAACTTCTATGGGACCGAGAGCACGTGGAACTAATTCTACAAGAACGAGAACCTATAGAGCCTTTGTTCAAATTCTACAAGACTGAGTACTTATGGATCCATCTCTCCCTTTCATGTCAAGGTTGTTTTGTAAGACCGAGAACCTATAGAGCTACATCCTATAAATCCAGGTGTGTCAAATTGAAGATTTTCTTCCTCAATGATTAAGTTATATTCTTTTCAACCTCTTTTTACTTTACCTCACATTCAAACTAACACACATGATCACTAAAGTGGGGTGAAATGTAATGGAGAAAATTCACACCCTAGGAAAATTTCCCATGTCATAACCATTAACTTAAAAAATATAAATTTGATGATGTAAATTCTACCCTTGCCACCTTTTTTATACACTTGGTCATGTCATTTTGAGTTGGTGGAGGAATCTCTATTAGGGACATGCACACACGAAGCAAACATATATGTGTCATGTTGTCATCTTGACAAGATTCCTTCCTCTAGAATTTGCAGAGGCATTACACTTCTCTATTGGATGTGAATCATAATGTCTCCTACCTCCTTAATTGATGAAATATGGGTCTTTTTCCTACCTTTCACTATTCAAATTAATCAACTTCTCATTCCTTCACTCCTTCTTGGATTCATTCACTCTTAGCTCCATTCTTTCACTTTGAAACTTCTACATCATTATCTTCTTGGTTGCAAGTTGTTGTTCTTGGCTCCTACACCACGTTTATTATGGCAATGTTGTTGTTAGAGGACTCACAAGCTCTCTCCTTCCACTATTTTCCTTGATTTCTCGTAGATGTGAAGGATATTGTCCATTACTATTTTCTCCTTGCATCATTTTGTTTACTCTGTAGCATACTTATTGGTGCTTTCTCTTAGTACCACCACTTCCTTTCCATCTTTCTATCATTTTCTATACTTTGTGGCTATCTAGCTATCCATGGTGGTGGGAAGATTGAAGTAGAGGACTGATTGAGGTAGTCCTCTAAACATAGCCCCAATATTTTTCCATCTTTGTGTGTGTAGGTGTGTGTGAGTGGAGTTACTTGAGGGTTTGATTTGTGGGTGAACAGGTCTAATTTATCACCCTCTCTTTGTTTATTCTAGTAGAATTTAGTTATAGTATTTCCTTTTTTACACTTTCAATTCTATACTTTTTCAGGATTCTGTCGTAGCATAAAACACTTAACAGCCAGGCAGTTAGTAGGTTTCATTGAGTTTCAGCCTATTTTCTAGACCTATGTCTATACAGATGCCAACGGAGACTCACACTGGAGTTTGTTATTTGCACTGCCATCCTTAGATAGTGAACTATCTAGGCATTAGATTGTACCTTCGAAACTGGCTCTTCTGACCCTGTGAACATCCAACTTTAGCAAAAGAAAAGTGACATCATCTATCCTTCCTTTTCAGCCTTATTACCTTGTCCTTTCCAAACTATTTAGAAAACTTGAGGTAGTTTAAGGTAGCTTGTTTCTTGGAAATCTCCCGTGACTTGGAGTCCTAGGGTGATGAATCCCCCTTCTCTACATAATGATATGTTCTATATTTCACTCTTTAACATCAAAGTTAACCTTAATTGTGAATGAAAATTTCTTAATACTGAAGTTTACAAACCTATCAACTTATTCTTTTTTCTAAAACAATGATTATAAATGACATTATGAAAGTTTCTTTCACTGCTTTTAATTTCTAATATACTCTTCAAGTTCCAATCTGATGTGGCTAAATAAACAACGTTTTACAGAAATACGAAAAAATCTCCTTCAACCTCCAATAGTTAACAAACCATTAATTTAGTTAACTTCAAACTCTGAGATGTGCAATAGATTTTACCTTATTATTTGATTTTGCTCCAAGATAAAAAAAAACTACCTTTTACAAATGAGCTATTATTAAATCTCATAACAATTTATGCACTTACAAAACCTAGATTTCCTCTCACTAGACCATCAAAATTCAATTTGGTGTACCATTCTTTTAGAAAGGATAACTTAAGGAGGATTTATGTGATCATATTTACTAAAGAGTCTTTTATTACTAGAGTTTAGATATATTGACTACGAAGTATTTTTAACATTAAAGTTTGGATAACTCCATAAAAGATTTTGGGCTTCTTTTACCTTAGAAAAAGGTTGCCTTGTGTTCATAGAAGGTATAAAGTCTCCGTCTAATGGAGGAGACTTCAGCTTATATACTCATAAATATAGATTTCCTAAACAAAGAAAATAACTACGGAGTCATGCAATATCTTATTATAAAATCATAGTTTCTAACATTTTGGCGTATAGATTTTCAACCTATTTGGGTGACACTGGATTTTTATCCAGTCAATTTTAGGGGCATGTATTTCATGCGAATGACTTTGTTGTAAGGCCTTGGCTAATTAGTTTTTCTTAGGTAGCTCATAGAAGTTATTATTATATTTTAACAATGATTAAAGAATAAGATTCAGTGACTCAGATATTACAGAAATCTGTATTATATTAAATAAGGATTGTGTGTTAAACATTAGATCTGCGTAGATTACATGTGATTTAAAATTGTAGAATCGATTCACAGAGAATCACAAGATTGTGCAAGGATTATGACAGTTAAGATTGTCCAAAAAAACATCTGTTTTCTATAGGAAAACTAAAATGTACCAAAAATGTGAGGTTATCATTCTGTTAAGGAAAACATCAATCGATATAATTTGTCAAAATTTTGGTTTGAAATCAATTGAAGTAGGTAAGACATACGTTTCTTTATGCATTTACTTGACGGACTTCTCCTTGTATTGATTGACAACGCTTTTATCCATTCATTGTATTTTAAACAAAAGTGGAAAAGACAAGATCTTTTTGGTGTATCCACCTATTGACTTCTCTTTACATTGTTTGGCAGATTTTTAATTTTATTTTCATTCATTGTATTTTATACAAATAATGTTTCTTCAAAAGTTTACAATGTAGTTTTTGGTCAGTAAATTTAATGAGTTTTTTTCAAATTAATCTTTCATAAATAAATACAATAATTTCTTTTATAGAGTTGTAGTCTTTTTATTTTTTAATCTATTTTATTTATGTTAATGAGAATCTTTCTAGTCGTACCACCATTCAGAAGAAACCCTAAACTCTCTGGTACTAAACATAAGAATATCACCTCAAAGGAAGCTAGATAAGCTAAAAAAGTTACTATCGACATTCTAGATGAAGGGGAGGAAGGGAATGTTGAGGATTCAAGTAGTGGGAAGGAGATAATATTCTCCTCATTGACCAATGTTAATGCAAAAGGGAAGCTTCTTTCATATGGGGAAGAGGAGAAAGATCCCTCAGATGAGGAATTCATTCCAACCCAGGAAGAGCCTTTGGATTTGAGTAGAGCTGAGCTGGATCTGGTGCTTGATGTGGCTAAGGAAGAGGACACATCAAATTATAAAGAGGAGGAAGTGAATTGTGGTACTACAGAAGATGTGGTTAAGGACTCAGAAGAAGATGGGGAAATTTTTATGGACAAGAAAATGGAGTAGGATGTTGTTAATATTCTAGTGTTGGAAAATCTAGAGGAAGGGGAGATGGTTGATAGAAAATCCCAAAATGATGAGATTTTAGCTTTGTAGGACAAAATCAACATGTTAGATGACGCCTTTAGAAGGCTAATTGTTGTAACATACAAAATTATGGAGAAGGATATCTTCAGAACTCTAAATGGTATAGCAAAGATTAGGAAAAGATTTAGCATAAAATGGCACCTTCTGAGGAAGAAGACAAGCAAGTGGACAAAGCAGTTGAGGATGGTGAAGACCTATGGACTAAGGAGTTGGAAATGCTCACAAAAAAATGGGAGTTGATTAATAGCCAGAAGGATTAGTTTGTTGTTTCCTATTTTTTTCTTTATGTACTATTGTTGTTTCCTATTTTTTGTTCTAGGTTTTGATACTATACTTGGCCTATGTGACACCTTATCTTAGTTCTTATATCTTTTTTCTTTCTAGTCTTAGCTTGTCGTGTCATGGCTACTCTTGGTTTTGTTGGTTGATCTGGCTTGTTGGCCTATTTTATTTTGTTGTGTTGTGCTTGTACTTTCTAGCTTTATGGACCGACTTTTGATGCTTTGTTTAGGCTTAGTGCCTAAACCTTGTTTTTTTAATAAAAAATAATCATAACATGAGATAATGATAAAATGTAAAAGAAAACTCTACTCATAATGAACAAATCTATTAGTCATTGTAATTAATAAAAGATGATATTTAATCTTGATTACAAACCAAAAATTTGACAAATTATATTGGTTTATGTTTTCCTTTACATGATGATAACTCACATTTTTGGTACATTACAGCTAAATTAATTTTCATATAGATAAAATATGTTTTCTAGACAATCTTAAAATCTTTCGATTCTTTGTGAGTCAATTCTACAATTTTAAATCAATTGTAAACTATACAGATCTAATCTCAACACACAATCCTAATTTAATATAATATAGATTTCTATAATATTTGATTCACTAAATTTTATTCTTTACTCATTCTTAAAATATAATACAACCTTCTATGATCTACCTAGAAAAAGTTATCAATCAAGACCTTACAATAAAGTCATTTGCATAAAATAGATGCCCCTAAAATTGATAAGAAAAAGACGAAGACTTTGTACACACTAAACACAAGCCAACATTTTTTTAAAAGGTAAAGAAGCTCAAAATATTTTATGGAATTATGTAAAATTTAATAATAAAAATACTTTTTTAATGAATATGTTTGAACTCTAATAATTAAAGACTTCCTAGTCAATATTATCACATAAATCCTCCATAACTTGTCCTTCTAAAGGAAAGGTACATAAAGTTAAATTTGTGTGGTTTAGTACCTTAGAAAATATTGTTCCTTTAGCTTCATGAATTGTTATAAGATTTGATAGTGGTTCATTTATAAAAGGTAGTTTTTTATTCTTGGAACAAAATCAAATAATGAATTAAATTGCATTTCTTAAGGGTTTGAAGTTAACTAAATTAATGGATTGTTGATCATTGGAGGTTGAAGGAGATTTGTTTAGTTGGTCACATTAGAGATTGGAACTTGAAAAGCATATTAGAAGTTAAAATCAATGAAAGCAACTTTCATGATGCCATTTAAACACATCATTTTAGAGAAAAAAATAAGTTATTTAATAGGTTTGTAAAATTTGGTATTTAATCTTTAATCTCCCATGGTTTGAATGCTTCTCTTATTCGTCCTGTGACTTTGTCGGAAGTTGAAGAGGTGTTTGGGATGAACAAGGGAAAAGCCCCTGGTCTTGATGGTTTCCCCGTTGATTTTTTTCAAGAGTTTTGGGATATTGTGAAGCTTGATTTGTTGGAAGTGGTCCGTGAGTCTCTCCATAGTAAGCAGATGCTTCATGCAATGAATGCTACCTTTCTTGTTCTCATTCCTAAGAAGGAAGGGGTTGACCGGCTTGATTTCTGTAGACCTATTGCGCTATGTAATGTGGTGTATAAGATTATTATGAAGTTGATTGCTGAGAGGCTCAAATCTTGTCTGTCGATGATTATTTCGGAGGAGCAAGGTGGCTTTGTGGCTGGTCATCAAATTATGGATGGGGTGGTGGTTGCGTCTGAAGCTATTCATTCCATGGCTACTTCTCAGGATAGGTCTATGTTTATCAAGTTGGATATGGCCAAAGCTTATGACAGAGTTAAATGGAGTTTTCTTCAGAAGATTCTTTGGCCTTTGGTTTTTCCCTTGAATGGGTGAGCTGGGTTTTGAGTTGTGTGACCTCTTCCTCCTTTTTGGTTATTGTGAATGGGGAACCTTCAGAGCTTTTTGGGGCTACTAGGGGATTTCGTCAGCGAGATCCGCTCTCACCTTATTTGTTTATTATTATGGTGGAGGGGCTTGGTCAGCTTCTTAAATCTCAGGTCTCTCATGGTTTGATTCATGGGTGGAAGTGGGGGATGGAATTGCCAAAGCTTTCCCATCTTCAATTTGTGGATGGCACCTCTCTTATGGGACTAGCTCGTATTAGGGAGCTTGAATCCTTCAGGAATGCTTTGGATGACTATCTTGCGGCTTTGGGACAGAAAGTCAATGAGCAAAAGTCGTCCATATTATTCTTTAATACTCCTCATGCCATCCAACAACGGATTGCTGCTATTTTGCATTTTGAAATTGGGTCTCTTCCCTTTGTCTACCTGGGTATTCCTCTTGCTGTTGGCCATCAGCCTAGGTCCTCTTGGCAGTTGCTGCTTGATAAGCTTCGGAGGAAGGTTAACCATTGGACTCATCACTGGTTGTCTACTGCTGCTAGGGTGACTCTTCTCAAGTCTGTTATCCAGGCCCTCCCCACCTATAGGTGCTTTGTTCAGGCGACTCCTATGTATTTCCTTAAGGAATTTGATGCTCTTTCTCGCCAATTTCTTTGGAGTAGCAATTTGTTGTCCCCCAAGTGGAGCCTTGTTAAGTGGGATTCTGTGTGTAGACCAAAGCAGGAGGGTGGGCTTGGTTTATGCTCTGTCGTTTTGAATGGGAAAGCTCTCACTGCCAAATTGTATTGGCGATGGTGTACCAATCAACATCAGTTATGGGCTCGTATTCTCAACCATAAATATCTTTGAGGTGTTACCTCTTTTAAGGTTCCTCGCTATGCTCTAGAAGGGAGTGGATCTATGATCTGGCATACTTTTAAAGTGGGGGAGTAGTTGATTAAGGGTGCGCTTTTTTGGATTTGTCATTCAAGGTCGTAAGCTCTTTTTTGGGAAAATTCTTGGGATGGTCACCCTTCTATTCTCTCTTCTTGTCCTCACCTCCAATCCCTTTGCGATGTATTTGTTGCGGCTAGCTGGGATACTATGGAGCATTATAAGGTGGCGCATCATGGTGGCTTGGCTATAAGTTTTCGCCGGAAGCACCCTTTTGAGTGGCCGCCTGGAGGGTCTGAGGGGGATAGGCGGGAGTTGTTTGAGCTTTTGGCTTCTCGTTCCCATAATTCTTTGAGGGGATCGGATGTCTTGGCCTGGGATGGCTCAGATTTGTCAGGAAAGTACTCTGTGGCAGCTGGTTATAAGAAATTGGGTAGAAAGTTGTTTGGGGACACTGAGGTCCCTTGGTGGAAGCAAGTTTGGCACAAGCTATCTTAGCCCAAATGCAATTTTTTCATGTGGTTAGTGGCTCAGAACCGGTGTCTTACTTGGGATAATTTATGTAAGCGGGGTTTTCATGGCCCCTCTATGTGTGTTATGTCATGGTAGTGAAGAGAGTGTCTCCCATCTCTTCTTTCATTGTGCCTATGCTAGGGAGATTTGGTATTTCTGGTGGGGGGTGTGGAATACAGCTTGTTGGCATGCTTCCTCTTTGGCGGAGTTTGGGGAACGATGGGGTAAGGCCCCTATTTCTACCACCTTTCTTCAGGTTGCTTGGGCTCTTGGGCCCTCCTTTATTATTTGGAACTTGTGGTTGGAAAGGAATAGGCAGATCTTTCAGGATTCGCTACTGAGGGCCCCTCATCTCTGGTGGAAAATTCTACATTCCCTTGGGGAAACCATTGCAGCTAAGTGTGATATGACTGTGTTGGTGGATCCTCGAGATGTTGATTGTTGTAATCATCTTCATCTTCCTCCTTCGTAGCGACAACTCATGCATAACAGATGTAGACATCCTACCCCAAAGGTGAATAGGGAGGGGAGATGGACTCCTCCTCCTCAGGGAGTCCTAAATATTAATTCCGATGGCTCTTCTCGTGGAAACCCGGGGCATGCTAGGATTGGGGGTGTTGGCATGGATAGCTATGGAGAGGTTCAGTTTATCTTTTCTGTGTATAAGGGCCTCCATACTAATAATCTTATGGAGGCTCAGGCTATTTTATTGGCTGTGGAGCGGGGCAGTCAACTGGGTTGGCGAAGGATCATTTGTGAGTCAGACTCACAGGTTGTGGTGAACTTGTTGAAAAGACAGTGTTTGGATGATGTGAGCTGGCAACTGGCTTTGATTGTGCAACAAATTCTCACCCTCTGTGCTTCTGTGGAGTATATTACTTTCACTCATATTCCTCGAGAATGGAATGGGGTGGCTGATTGCTTGGCTAAATGGGCGTCAGATCATATTCAAGATTGGAATTTGGTGGATTGGGGTCAATTACCCTCTGATTTGTCTCAACAATTGGATCACTTGGTCGAGCTTGATAGGGCCATTTAATGCCCTTGCTTTGTAATGTTTCCTTGATTTAATAAAATTTTTACCCTCCTTGATGTTAAAATTTGGTATTTAAGAATTTTCATTCATGATTAAGGTGAATTTTGATGCTAATGAGTGAAATATAAAAGATATCATTATATTTGAAAAGATTCATACTCTTATGTACATACCACCCAACTTTCACTCACATATAAGTTAATTAATCAAGAGATAGTGTGTGTGAGCATAATTTTGTTGGACATTTAATAATACTAATTTTATGTGGTAGTCTGGGAAGTATTTGATATATGTAGGATTTTTGAGTTTTCTTTTATATCATCCATGTCACTTTCCTTTCAAATGTATGGTTAGTTATTTATTTTTATCTAAGAGTATATGCTAAGGGGTGGGATATAAAAGCACATGATAAGTTAACAAGACACATTATTAGGGATTACCATGTTTGAAAAATGCTTGGGTCATGTTTTTCATAATGACAATTAAGTAGTGTTGTATTTTTTAAATCATTTTTTCAAAATCAATGATGTAAAAGTGTTAGGGTTTTAATATCACCTTCTTCTATTTTTCATGACTTTTGTTTAAAGCTTGAGGATAGGGTAGTGAATCATGTTTCTTATGTTTGGATTCTTCACTCTCTCAAATTCTATACATGTTCTTCAAGTAGATGAGAGTTTTGATAGGAATCATAAAGATTTCAATCAAGTGCTAGCATGTTTGGAGAGGTTTTTCAATGGTATAGAAGATGAGTATGTCTCTATGGTCAACCATATGGTTAATGCAATATTTTTTTATACTGGTTTTCCATTTGATTGTATGGATGGCATAATATTTGGTGATCCTTTGTAATATTAATCTGGATAAATTTACCTTTTTCATACTCCATATTATTTTGAAGGATAAGGTTATATAAGCTAAACAATTTTTTTTTATTGAGTTAGGAGTTAAGATAGTAGATAAAAATGATGAGGTTTTTTTGAACCATACTCATTGTAAACACTAAATTTTTTCCTAGGTGTGCGACTCTTAATTTATTCATAATTCTTTCATCTTCATTCTTCATAATTAAATAATTTTAATTATTTAATTATTTCCTAAACTCATATGTCCTCTATTAATTAAACAATTTTAATTATTTAATTAATTCATTCTTATCTTTGTTCTTCTTTGACTAATTAAATAAATGATATTTAATTACATTGCTAATTAAAATTATCTTCTTTGTAAAATTAAATGAATGTTAATTTATTTAATTTCCATGCCACTTTCCCCTATAATTAAATAATTGTTTTAATTATTTAATTATTTGCTAGCTTTTTCCTCTCTCTAATTAAATAAATCTTTATCACAATCTTTCACAATTAGATAATGTCTTTATTATCCAATTAGTTATTGGTCACTTAAATGAAGAAAGATTTGATTTTCACTCTAACTCATCACTTTTTTTGTAACGATCTTATCTTCTACATTCCATCCTTATCCCTCCTTTTCTCGACTAATTTCCACCATTGATTAAATTATTTTTAATTTAATCTCGACCATTCATCTTTTCTAATTTAGTCCTAACCCTATTCGATGCCTCATCTTTTAATCTTGACCATCGATTAATTGTCTTTCAATCTCATCCTTTCATTTGAAATCGGTTTTCCTATAAAAAGGCTTTATCCTTGTCATTTCTAAATCTTGGAAAACCTTAGAAATTTTACACATTGTAGAAATCTTCAATATTTTTCTATGAACTATTATCTTTAGGTCATACTTGCATACTCAATAAAAATTTGAGGGTATTTATTATATTACAACAAAATGGAGGAGTGTAATGAAGGTGATTCATGGAATGCATAAGGGTTTGTTAAGATCTTTCATGTGTTTATGCTTTATATTCCATTGTTCTTCATTATTAGCTAAGTTTTTTTATTGTTTATGCTTGATATTGCTAACGTAGAATATTCCCTCACTACATTTGGTGAACCTGATGCCAAGGACAAAGATTTTGTAAATTCCATATGATTTTATTTTTTTGCAAGTTTTTCATACGGTTCGATGCAATTGTTAGGCAAAAGTGACACAATCACTTGCGAAGTGATGCAATTTCTTTTCCTTAGGGAATAATTAAATTTTCTTTAATCTCGAGTTATTTCTATTAAATCTAGGATATTTAGGTTTCTGGTTTATCAGTTTGACCCTAGGGTCAAGTCGTAGGAATCATTAAATCACTTGTGTTTGGTAGTTTTTTTGGTTATTTTGCAATTTTTAGATAGTGTGATGCAACTGAATAACTTTCACCACATTCACCATCCCCATTAACTACAACCGTAAGAAACTTGAGCCACATCTATTGTAGAAAACTGAAAGTGACATCCTATGACCTGCAATCGTTGTTCCTGAGCCACATTTGATCACTCCTATGAACTGCATCTGCAGATTCCGAGATACAACTTCCTCTTGAGGGGTCTCTTTTAGTTTTTGTAAGAGATTTTCAATTTCTGCATTTCTAGTTCAGTAGATTAAGGTTTTTGGTTAATGATATTCTATTGGCAACATGTGGCAACTTTTTCTCTCGTTTGTCGAAGACTTAATTTAAAATTACAGATGTAGAACGTTTATCAAAGGCTTGAATTTAAAATTGATTGTTTGTATTAGATTAGAACACATTTCATTTTGTGCCTAAAATGAACAATTTCTTACTATGTTTTGTGCTTTTGCATGCTTTTGTTTATATTAGATCCCAAATTTAATAACAAAAGTATCCTCTCCCCTTGCGCACTTGTGTGATTTTGGGTGCAAGAGAAATTTTTATTAACTTTAGATGGCCTACCACCCCACTTCAAAAGGCGGGAACAACCCAAACAGTAACAGGCTAAAGCCAAGTCTTTTCAATCCGTTATAAAAATGTGTGATTGCGAGGAAAGTTCACAATCAATGGGAAGTGGTGTGTGGTAGCTCTCCTTCAGTATCTTTACAATACATAAAACCTTGTTCTAAGGGCTAGGAGACCTCTCACAAGGAGTATATCACTACACCCCCTGAACCAAAATCCCTTACTAAACACCTCTTATTTTTAGAAAGCCTATCCCTTCAATCATTGCTTGGTATAGTGTAGGGTGTACAATAACATGCCCGAAGATTACTCACTATTGACTCCCTTGAGTAGAGATAAAAAATTCTCAGGAAGTGACTACCTAGGAATTCAAAGTTGGTGAGCCCAAGAAGTGTGTGTTGTGGAGGGAATTATGTGCCACCAAACTTCTAAGCTATCCGCTCTTGAGAAGGAAAAGTGTTCAACACTAATCTGGGGTATTTTAGTGAGTTATACCAAGTATACAAGCCTTTTCTACTAGGAATTGTGCTTGTTTTCAAAATATTGGTATCAAACAACCCATGACAAAAAAATGTGCTTTATAAAGTGTTTGTTGAACTAATTAACACCTCTTAAAATTTGGAAACTTACAATTAGACTGAAACAAATTTTTACATCATGACCAAATTGTTGAAAACTAGATTTTGTTCACTTTGAACTCCAACTGTAAACTCTGTAAACCACAATCACCTATTAAAATCTGCAACTATCATATAGAAAGCCGCAATTGTCATTCTAGAAAAACCGCATTCAACTGTGTTAAACAACAACTGCTTACAACTTAGAAAAACAATTTTTACTTTCACAGTCTGAAACCAAAACTTAGAATTTGCCTTTGATAATCTCTTTAATAGTGATCTCTAAAAAAAACCATAAATATTTTCTCAAAAAATTGACCATTACATGGGTAAGTGCACCAATTCATGACACAATTTTGGCTCTTAAGATGCCACATTTTTTTTTTCTTTTTTTGAAATCAGGAAAATCTGATTTGCACGAGAAAATGAAGATAGTTACGCAATATTTCAAGATGCGGAAAGAAAAAAAGTTGAAGTTCTCCGAGTCTAGTTTCTAAGATACTATTTTTTAAAAAAAATTAATGAAGATTAAGGGTCTCAAAAAGGGGGGGGGAGCAAAAAAAGTCTTGTTTTTATCAAAAAACTAGCATAGCCCCTGAGGGCTCCCCCCTTTTTGATTAACTTTTTTTAGAATTTTAAAAATCCCAACAATGAGAAATTAGCTAACACCATGTAGTTTATCCTCGTTCTTTCGGATAATATTTTTAATGAATATATAATATTTTATGAATTTTCAAAGTGGACACATCCTGAAAAGCTAAAATTTGAGTGTGCTCCCCACCAATTTTTTTGTAGACTAATTTAAAATTGATTTTTCTTAATCATGTGTATAATGGAGTATAGTTTAAAAAAATGTAATTTGTTTCATGTTTCGATGAATGAGTAAAAATCTATCCTAAAACTAGCACATGTTGGTTTTTGACCAAAAATGAAGGCATTTACAATAGAAGCCATGGATCAAAACTTTAACTAAATCAAAATAGAAAAAATAATTATATATTTAAATAGCTAAGAGAGAGGTTAACGCTATCATGGTTTTTTTATAAACTTTCATTGAAATATGTGCAAATGAAATAGGGAACATAGATGAAAAATATGAAGAAATTTGGCACCCTTTCAAAAAATCGCGTCTTTTTCATGAAATGGTTGTCCAAACCTTTGGGTTGGATGCCTAATGAAAAATCCAACCCATAGGGTTGGTATTTCCCATTTCAACTTATTTGGCACTTGCCAAATTTGGCGTGAAATGGTTTGCTTCATTTGGCATGCGCCAAATGTAATTCATGACTTTTAGAATGCATTTTTGTAAACTCTTTGATTTTTGTTTTCTCTGTTAGGGAAACTATATACCTGAAATAAATATTTAAGTATAAGTTTACAATTACTTTCTTACAATTTAAGTTATATTTCACGTATATATAGGCAGGATGTTTGAGAGTGGTTTCAGATCTCTAGGAATTATAATGAAAATTCTAGTTTTTGGAAGATCTTAAAAATTTTAGACTTAGTCAAATTTCAGTAATCAAGAGGTCAAATTTTAGTAATCAAGAGGTCAAATTTCATCTCTCTCTCTCTCTCTTTCTATCTCACTCATTTTCATCTCTTATTCTCTAGACCTCTCTCTCTATCTATCTACATCCCTTTATCTAACAATATCTTCCTTGAGATCAAGAACTATGTCTTTACATGTCCATCTCTCTCTCCTTCCCTCTCCAATATCTATCTCCCTCCCTCCTTCCCTCTCTACATTTCTCTATCTCCCATCCCTCTCCTTTTATCTCTATATATCTCTCTCTACTCTCTATATCACCTCTCTCTATACCTACCT
>CM021105.1:27422887-27616958 GCA_007115665.2 Sequoiadendron giganteum | reverse complement strand
GCGAGATAGAGAGGGGAGAGTGAGAGAGAGGGAGGGAGAGAGAATTATGAGATAGAGAGGAGAGAGTTAGAGAGAAAGTAGGGGAAGAGAGGGATAAAGAGTGAGAGAGATATGTAGGTAGAGAGAGGGAGAGGAGAGATAAAGAGTAGAGAGGGAAAGAGGTATGGAGGGAGACATAAGTGAGATAAAAATTGATGGAGGGAGAGGTAGGTAAAGAGAGAGATAGGGGAGATAAAGATAAGTAGAAGGGGAAGGAGATGTAGAGAGAGAAGAGATAAAGATAAGTAGAGAGGGGAGCGAGGGAGGCAGATGTAGGGAGGAGATAGAGGGGTGAGAGAGAGAGAGAGAGGGGAGAGAGAGAGTAAGGGAGAGAGAGGAACTGGAGAGATATAGAGTAGAGATAAGGAGAGAGAAAGATGATACAACTCGCTAACTACTAAAATTTGGCCTCTTGATTACTAAAATTTGAATCACTGATTACTAAAATTTGACTAAGTCTAAATTTTTTAAGATCTTCCAAAAACTAGAATTCACATTATAATTCCTAGATATTTGAAACCACTCTCGAAAATCCTTCCTATATACATGAAATATAACTTAAAGTATAAGAAACTAAATTTCCATATGTAAATTTCAACTTATACTTAAATATTTATTTCATGTCTATAGATTCCCTGACAGAGAAAATGGAAATCAAAGAGTTTACAAAAATGCATTCTGAGAGTCATGAATTACATTTGGCACATACCAAATGAAGCAACCCATTTCATGCCAAATTTGGCGAGTGCAAAATAAGTTGCATTGGGAAATACCAACCCTATGGGTTTTATTTTGGATTGGGAATCTGACCCAAAGGTTTGGACAACCATTTCATGAAAAAGACGTGATTTTTTGAAAGGGTTCCAAATTTCTTCATTGTTTCATTTGTGCTCCCTATCTCATTTGTACATCTTTCAATGCAAGTTTATAAAAAATCATGATAGTGTTAACCTCTCTCTTAGCTATCTAAATATATAATTCAACTTATACTTAAATTTTTATTTCATGTATATAGTTTCCCTAGAAGAGAAAGCGAAAATAAAAGAGTTTAGAAAAATGCATTCCAAAATTCATTGGAAAAAGAAAGAGAACTCACACTTGTTCAATCATTGCAAAATTCAAGCCATATGACACATGCCAAATTTGGCTCTTGCCAAATGGTAAATCCATTTGGAGAGCACCAAATAGGCTCAGTATTACCAGGCCTATTTAGCGAACACCAAATTTGGTGCTCTCCAAATTTAGCGAGCGCAATATGGCCTATTATGGGTGTCTTTTGCAATTTGGCACATAAATTGTGTCACAAATTGGTGCACTTACCCACATCATTTAGTTGATCATTTAGCCTTAACAAATAGGCATACCACTTTCAAACTGTAGTTACATCTTAGGTTTCATAATCACCTTTAGCTTAGTTGAAATTTTTTAAACCATTGCTTCAAGAAAGATTGTCATTAGATCAATTCATTTGTCACACTTTTGAGTCTTTTCCATTTTGGTTCATATTGTTTCCATTCATAGAGATAGTTCCATATCGTTTGCATTACCCCTTTTGAGAAAATCTTACATGGTCGAAACCAAGGAGAAATGAAAACAAAGAGACAAAATGGTTGACCCACAAGAACTTATAAATCCATTCTCAAACCCCTCACAAGGGGCTTCAAGTCCTCACAAAATCTTATTGGATAAATTTGTCACTAGAGAGCACAAAGGATGAGTTTTAGTTGAAGACATAGAGGCTACTGCTCAAGACCCAAAATTTGCCTCTTTTATAGATGAATACTTGGCACAAGACCCTCAATGATATTTAGAAAATTTATTAAAAATAGGTGCCACATTACCTCCTAGATTTGATATCCATACATTGCAAGCTTCATCTACCCGAGGAAACAACACAAAGGTCTCTAGTGGTTCCATCCCTCAAGTAAACACATCCATACCATTTGCGGGATCTACCCAAGCCAAAATATAGTTCACACATCGCCCTTTGGCACATAAAACTCTTGGATGCTATGGTTGTGTTATTGATATGTGGTTTTCATTGATGTCAACACTATTAGCATTGATCTCTTTAAGGCTATATATGTCGGGGATATTGAGAAAATTATAATAAATATGTTGGAGGTTGTCTATGAATCAGTGAAGGTCGGTGTGTTGGAAAGTTTAGTATGTTAGTGTTTAGAAGTTGCAAATTAAAGGGTTTATTATTGAGTGTATCTAGTTTATCCACTAAAATGTTTAGAGATCTGCATGAAGATTTGATTGTGTTATGAACAATTATACTCTGACAGTTTTTTTGTGTCTTCAATTAGTGTTCCTGATTGAAGTTGATGTGATTCTAGTAATTTTAATTGATTTGGATGGTTCTCTGATGATTTGTGATGCTTGTGAATGTTTCTATATCATGCTCTATCTTTGTTACATGTACGCATTGGTCGGTGTGCTCGTGATCGGAGATTTTTCCTTTGCATGTTCGAGTTTTTCATGTTCTTGGCTGACATGGTGGTTGTAATATGTTGTGGATCCTCATGGAATAATCTTTCAAGGAATTTCATGCTTGAGGATATTGTTTTGGGTCTCTATTATGTTGTGGCTAATTGTGGTCGGTGTGCATTGAGATTTTTCTTTGAATTGGGCTGATAGTTTGTATTCATTCTAATATTTTTTTGATGCCAACATGAAGCAATGTAATTTATTGTAGCATATATATACGAGTGATTTTTTATCTCATTTGAGACATAGGTGATGCGAATAATACAAGTGCTATGTTCGAATAAAGATCAGATCATTTGAAAGCAGAGAAAAGTGTGAAGAAGAGTGAAGAAGTGTGAAAACGTGTTCATGAGCCTAACCAAAAATGTAATCAGGCATTAGAAGATGCTATTTTTGTTAGTTCAAATTCTTTAGATGGTTTTAATCTAAATATTCATGTAAGAAAGTGTGTCATCCTTTGTATTTGAGGAGTGAGCTCTAGGTAGTGTGTCTGAATGCATGTGCATTCCCATTATTCATCTTTATACTCTTAATAGGGTATAATATTCTGGAATGACATCCACCATGGTTTTTCCCCTAATAGAGTTTCCATGTAGAAAATCTTGGTGTTCTTTGTGTTTGTGATGTGGTGATTGTTTATGCTTAATGTTCTTTCATCAAATCTGACAAAAAAATGAGTAAAGTTTAATAATTTAGAATATTTTGTGGTGATTGATTCACCCCCCTCTCAGTTGTCTATCCTTGTTTTCCAATAATTGGTATCAGATCGGGTTCCTCGAAATAAGTTTAATAGCTTGAGGTGATCTGAGATGGCATCATACAAGAAGGATAATCCTAGATTTGATGGTACAAACTACTCTCTGTGGAAGGCTAAAATGGATTATTATTTGAAGTGCATTGGTGAACCCTTTTGGAAGATTACAAAGAAAATATATGTTATTCCTTAGAATGGTCCCTCTACTCCCGATGAGATCAAAGAAGATGAATACAATATCAGGGCTAAGGAAGCATTGTTGAATGCTTTGATTGATTATGAGATGAAGAATGTTATGGATTTGAAGACTACTTATGAGATCTGGAAAAAGTTGGAAACCTTGTATGAAGGTGATGCTAATGTGAAGATTGCTAAGCTACAAAGTCTGAAAGGGAAATATGAATTGTTTAAAATGAGTGATGATGAGAATATTACTACTTTCATGCAAAGAGTGAATGAAATTGTGATGCGTATTAGATGTGCCAGTGGAACCTTGGATGAACAATAGATTATAGCTAAAGTGCTCAGATAATTTTCTATCTCTTACAAATAAAAATATCATGCTATTGAAGAGCTCAACATAGTAACAAATGTGACAAGAGATATGTTGATTCGTAAAATTATTTCCTTTGAGTTGAGTGAATTTGGTGAATCTATCCCTAAGACATAATCTACATTTAAAGCTATTATATCCAAAAGAAACAAACAGAGATATGATCTAGGAGAAAGTTCTAGAAAGACATATGAAGATGAGATGAAATAGATTGAAGATGAAGAAAGAGAGGTAGAAGAGATGAAAGCATTGATTGTGAAAGGAGAAGCCAAAGGATAAGGTAAGTATAAAGGAAAGTTGCCTATTAAATTTTTCTCTTGCAGTAAGATAGGTCATTTTGCTTCAAGATGTCCTGAAAGAGTTCCTAGGTCCAAACCTAACAAGCCTATATTTTAAAATAAATGTTATTATACTGAAGAAGTTGTTACTGATTAAGAATTTGATAGAGAAAATGGAAATGAGGATGAATGGATATTCATTGCTATCAAGGAAAATGGTCCAGTGTCAACTAAATCTACTAGTAATAAGAATGTTGAGAAATCTCTTACAACCAGAATTGAAGAAAAGGATGAGTGGGTGATTGACAATGGATGCTTACATCATATGACTGGTGACAAAAGAAAATTTGTAAGCTTGGAGAAATATTATGGTGGTGTTGTAAGATTTGGAGACAACAATGCTGGTGTGATTTATGGTAGAGGAACTATTTGTCTTGGTGGTAAACATAATACTAATGATGTCCTTTATGTATAAGGCTTGAAGTATAATTTGTTAAGTGTTGGATAGATAGTCAACAAGGGATACAATCTTCAGTTCAAAGATGGAAAGTGTAGGATACTGGGAAGTTTTGTAAATATTTTATTGCTTCAGGTACAAAGAAAAGAAGTAATATTTTTCACCTCAGTGTTACTAGTGATTTTTTTTTAATTGCTCAAGTTGATGAAAGCTGGTTATGGCATAGGAGGTCATGCCATGTGAATTTTGATAACATTGTCAAGGTAAGATTCACTCAAGCAATAAGAGATCTTCCTAAGCTAGTGAAGCCTACTAACACCATATGTAATAAATGACAAATGGGAAAGCAGATGAGAGTTTCTTTTCAGATAAAAAAAAATCATTCTAATGGAGTACTAGAGCTAGTGCATACTGATATGTGTGGTTCCTCCAGAATCACAAGTCTACAAGGATAAATGTACTTTAGGTTTCTTATTGATGATTACTCTAGGATGATATGGGTTTGATTTCTTGAGAGAAAAACATGAAGCATTAGAGAAGTTCAAAAGTTTCAAAGCTATGGATGAGAATGAGATAGGTTTGAAGAGGGTGATCCCACAATAGTGGTTTACAATTTTTGGCCAAACTCGACACTTAAATTATTATTTTTAACTAAATCTTCACATTTGGGCACCTATAGTGGCTAAACCATGATGAATTTGAAGATGATGCAAACTAGAGTCTTGTCACATTTTGTCTATAGATTCTAAAAATATTTTTTTCAAAATTTTTGGAATCAAATTGCACTTCTTTTTCCATTTTCCACAAAAGTGGGTTTTTTCAGAAAACAAAATTTAAAAAAGTGACGCACACCGTATAACACATAAATTTTTTCCATGAAGGATAAAATTATAATTCTTTCAAATTTAGATTTGTAACTAAAATATCTAGTGCTTCCACTTTGTTAGGTAATTTTTAATTGAATATTTTTTCTTTAATCAAGTTTCAAAGTCAAACCAATTACAATTTAAACATAACACGTAACTTTTATATATATATCGAAATTCAATTTATTTATTTGTTGGATCAAGGACTTAAATATGCGGTGCACTCATATTTTTAAAATTATTTTTTTGATAATCTGCTATTTTTCCACATGTGCAGAACAAAGACCTTCATTTTCGATGAAAAATAGGTCTATGTTTAATAAAACTAAAAATACAAATATATAAACAAACAAAATATTAAAATTATATTCGTTGGATAGCTTGTTTTGATAACTACCATTATCATTTGAAATAAATTTTAAATAAATTCATTTGATCCCCCAAAAGGTAAATCAAAAGTGATTTTTTATTAGCATTTCGATAGGCATAAAGGAGACTCATTTACTAGTATGGTTTAAAAATAGCGAGGTTCTATCCAAGGGGGGTTGATCTAACCCTCTTCAATTGGAATCCTTAAAATGGAACTTTTTAAGGCTTAAATCATTATATTTTTTAAAAATATGTGATTTCAACAAAAATCAGTTCCTCTCAGAAATGGTAAACCGGCTTTGTGGGATCACCCAAGATTAAATTCTTAAGGTCAAACAAAGGTGGTGAGTTCACTTCCTAGGAGTTCAATTCATTCTGTGAGGAGCATGGAATCAAGAGACAACTAACTGCTCCATGAACCCCTCAACAGAATGGAGTTGTAGAGAGAAATAATAGAAAAATTCTAAATATTACTAGAACTATGATGTTGGAAGGAAATGTGCCTCCTAGCTATTGGAGAGAAGCTGTAAGAACTATTGTGTACACTCTTAACCGGGTAAATGTCAATGATAATTTTGGTAAGACTCCTTTTGAGCTATGGTTTGGTTATAAGCATATTGTTAAATATTTAAAAATATTTGGAAGTAGATGTTATATCAAGGGAGATGAAGATATAGGCAAGTTTGATGCTAGGAGTGATGAAGGAATATTTCTGGGTTACTCTGCTAAAAGCAAGGCCTACCAGTGCTATAATAAAAGATTGAGGAAAATGGTTGAAAGTGCAAATGTCAGAGTTGATAAAGACACTGCTAGATCATCTAGATATTATCAATATGATTCAAATGACCAACATGATAGTACTAATAAAGGAAAGAATGCTCAGACACAAAATCATGTTCAAATTGTTGCAGTGACTCAAGAGAGTCTAGAAGGAGAGGCTAGTGGAAGTACAAAAGAGAGAACAAAAGAACCATAATTTTGAGAGAATCCTAAAGTTTTGAGTTATGTAAAGCTAAATCATTCTGAAGATCATGTTATAAGAGATAAGATCAAAGGTTTGCAGACTAGAAGAGGAATTCCATAAGAGTATTGTTTGATTTCCAAGACTGAGCCCAACAATGTCAATGAAGCATGTAAAGATGAACACTGGATGGAAGTAATGAATGAAGAATTGATGAAGATAGAGAAAAATGATACATGGATTCTTTTTCCCAGACCTCAGGATAAAAATGTGATTGGAACTAAATGGGTTTTTCAGAATAAGCTGAATGAACAAGGTGAAGTGGTCAAGGATAAAGCAAGATTGGTATGTAAAGGGTACTAAGAGATGGAAGGTATTTATTTTGAAGAAAAATTTTCCCCTGTTGCTAGAATTGAATTTGTAAGATTGTTTCTTTCTTATGCTACTTTTAAGAACTATAAATTCTTTCAAACGGATATAAAGTCAACATTTTTGAATGTTGAGATAGAAGAAGTATATGTTGAGAAACGAGATGGATTTGAACTGACTAATAAGGGAGATATGGTTTTTCGATTGAAGAAAGCATTATGTGGACTCAAGCAAGCCCCTAGAGCCTGGTATGTTAGACTGGATAAATACTTGTTGAAGCTTGGATTCAATAAAGGTACTGTTAATAGTAATTTGTATTTTAAGATGAATCATGATAAAGAGTTGATTATTGAAGTCTTTGTTGATGACATCATTTTTGGAGGTGATGATGATTTATGTATGAAGTTTTTTGATGAAATAAAAAGTGGATTTGAAATGTCTATGATTGGAGAGATGAAGTTATTTATAGGATTGCAAATCACTCAGTTAGATAATGGAATTTTTATATCTCAGTCCAAATATGTAAGAGAGTTACTGAAATTTTTTGGCATGGAAGACTCAAAGCCTATTGTTATACCCATGATAACCAGATGCAAGTTAACATATAATGATGATTCTCCTAAGGCAAATCAGAAAAGATACAGGTCGATGATTGATAGATTGATTTATTTGACTCAAACTAGACTAGACATCATGAATGGTGTATGTATGGTTGCTAGATATCAAGTTGATCTGAAGGAATCTCATGTGACTATTGTAAAGAGAATTTTTAGATACTTGAAATGGACAGTTGATTTTGGCCTTTAGTATCCTAAAGATGATGATCTTAATTTGAGTGCCTTTACTAATGTAGACTGGGAAAAAGATGTGGATGAAAGGAAAAGTACTAGTGGTGGTGCCTTCTTCTTGGGGAAGAAGTTGGTGTCTTGGTTAAGTAAAAAGAATAATTCTATTTCCTTATCTACTACTGAGGTGGAATATATTTCTGCTACAAATAATTGTACTCAAGTAATATGGATGAAGCAGATGCTGAGAAATATCAAGATTGTCTATGATGAGCCTATTTCTATATTCTATGATAATTCAAGTGCCATTAAAATTTCTAAGAATCTAGTGGTGCATGCAAAGACAAAACATATATCTATCAAATATCACTTTTTGAGAGACAAGGTGAGTGATAAAGAAGTTAGACTGGAGTATGTGCCTAATAAGGAATAGATTGCAGACATCTTTACTAAGACATTGCCTAAGGATACTTTTGAGTATCTAGGAGGGAAGTTAGGGGTGATTTCTCCTCCTAATTAGAACTAAGATGTAAGTCTTTGCATCAATCTATGCATTTACAACCATATCTTGTTTCAGATTGAAGTTATGGTGGTTGCTACTTAGGGGGAGTAGTTATATGATTCATATATGTGGTTTAGAGCTTGTGTGTACCTTTTCCATTGATGTTAAAGGGGGAGAAGAATAATGTGAAAAATTATGAAAAGGGGAGAAGAGTTGGGGAAGTATTCATGAGAGAATAATTAAAACCTAAGGGCGAGTAAGTGTTGATTGAGAGCTGCATTGATGGTGTTTTCCACATCATGTGTTGTCATCAATGCCAAAGGGTGAGATTGTTGGATATTGTGGTTGTGTTTTTTATATGTGGTTGTTATTGATGTCAACACTATTAGCATTGATTTCTTGAAGTTTGTATATGTCGAGGATATTGAGAAAATTATAATAAATATGTTGGAGGTTGTTTGTGAAGTAGTGAAGGTTAGTGTGTTGGAAAGTTTAGTATGTTAGTCTTCAGAAGTTGTGTATTAAAGGGTTTATTTTTGAGTGTATCTATTTTATCCACCAAAAACTTTAGATATCTACATGAAGATTTGATCATGTTATGAACAGTTGTATTCTGATAGTTTTTTTGTGGCTTAAGTTAGTGTTTGATTGAATTTGGTGTTATTCTAGTAAGTTCAGTTGCTACAAATTATTCTCTAATGATTTTTGATGCTTGTGGATGTTTCTATACTGTGCTCTATATTTATTGCACATCCACATTGATTGGTGTTCTTGTGATCAAATATTTTTCTTTTGCGTGTTCAGGTTTTTCGTGTTCTTGGCTGAAATGGTGGTTGTAACATGTTGTGGATCCTCATGGAAAAATGTTTGAAGGTGTTTCATGTTCGAGGATGTTATTTTGGGTCTCTATTATGTTGTGGAAAACTTCGGTTGGTGCACATTGAGAATTGTTTTTGAATTGAGCTGATAGTTTGTATTCATTCTAATATTTTGTTGATGCTGACACGAAGCAATGTAATTTATTGTAGTGGATATATAAGAGTGATTTTTTATCTCATTTGAGACATAGCTGATGTAAAGAATACAAGTTCTATGTGTGAATAAAGATCAAATAATTCAAAAGCAGAGCAGAGTGTGAAGAAGAGTGAAGAAGTGTGAAGAAGTGTTCATGATCCTAACCAAAACTATAATCAAGCATTAAAAAATACTATTATCTCAGTTCAAATTATTTAGATGGTTTTAATTTGAATATTCCTGTAAGACAATGTGTCTTCCTTTGTATTTGAGCAGTGAGCTCTAGGTAGTGTGCTTGAATGCATGTGCATTCCCATTATTCATCTTTATACTTTTAATAGGGTATAATATTGTGGATTGGCATCCATTGTGTTTTTCCCCTAACAGGGTTTCCACGTATAAAATATTGGTGTACTTTGTGTTTTTGATGTGGTGATTATTTATGCTTAATGTTCTTTCATTAGATCTGAGAATAAGTTGAGTAAAGTTTAATAAGTTAGAATATTATGTGACAACTGATTCACCCCCCTCTCAGTTGTCTATCCTTATTTTTCCAACACAAACATGACACAAGGTTTTAACTTCACCAAAAGGGAATCATCACCAAATCCACTTGGAATCAATAGCGCTAGAAAAAGGCCCACAGTTAACATAAAAAAAAAAAATCATCAACACCACTAGTACCATACAACAAGTATGGGTTTGAAAAATGAGACCTATGTCTCTCATAAAATTTGGAAACCAACACAATCCTTTGCATAAAAATCACATTCCCAACCAACCAACATCAAATCAAAACACATCCTCTCATTTTCCAAACCAAAATTCATCATACACTTATACACTAAACCAAAAATTGTCACCTAAAGTTGGAATCCAAAACACTTACATAGACCCCAACAATACAACCAACACATCATCGACACAAGTGGATTTTTTGAAAATAGAAATGCAAGCCCTTCAACAAAAAATGGACAATATGAAAATGTCTAACAAAAAGATCTAGATTCAACAAAATATTTTTGTCCATTTCCCTTTGACAAAAGTTTACACATTCCACCCTTTCCACATGGATATGTCATACCAAACTTTCCTAAGTATAACACAAGGTGTAATCTTATTAAACACATAAGGGAATTTTCCACAATGTTTATGGAAGTTGCATATGACCCCATATATCTCATGATACTTTTTCCATGAAGCCTTTTTGGAATATCACTTGAATGGGTTTCTCAACTTTCATATGGCATAAGGTCATTGGGTGTGAGAACTTTTTTGAAAATTTCACCTTTAACATCGACAATGAAATCACAATATAAACCTTATGTCACACTACACAAGACAAAGGAGATAACTTTATCACCTTCTTACAAAGATGAAGGAGTCTAGCTAGCTGATGTTTGATGGAAATACTCAAAAAGTAAAGGTTGCCATATTCCTAGAAAATCTTAATTCAAAATTGAGAAGTGACCTAAGAGTACATTGGTGCACCTCCTTTACTTAACTATTAGAAAAGGGTACCATACATGAAAAGAATCTCATTGAAAAAGGTGAAATCAAAATGCCAAATAAAACTCCAAATTTCCAAAGTACTCCTAACGACAAGAATAAGTATTGGTCCTGAAACAATAATGTAACCAATGATGGCATTGCTGATGCTAAAAATATACACACAAGACCACTCATTACACTTAGACCTGACACAAACCCTCTAACAAAACACAAATACATTTTGATCAAACTCCTAATGTTGTCCAAAACACACAACAACCAAGAACACAAAATAAGTTCCCAAAACGGGACTACACTCCCCTAGGGGAACCAATTGAATCAGTCTTTAAACAATTTTTGCAACGCAATGTCATACAAATTCCTAACCAAAAACAATATGATCGTGGACAATTGAAATCCTCTTGGTGGGATGATAATGCTTTTTGCGATTTCCACCGAGCTAAGGGACATAAGCTATCAGAATGCTGATAGTTGAAAAAAAATATACAAGATCTCATGGAAAATGAAACTATTGAAGTTAATGGACAAAAAAAACCATTCTCAAAAAATGATCACAAAGTCTTTTGGGTAAGTGCACCAATCTGTGACACAATTTTGACTCTTAAGATGCCACTTTTTTTTTTCTGAAATCATCAAAATCTGATTTGCACGAGAAAATGAAGATAGTTATACTCAAAATTTCAAGATGCGGCAAGAACAAAAGTTGAAGTGGTATGAGTCTAGTTTCTAAGATATTATTGTTATTTGAAATTAATGAAGATTGAGGGTCTCAAAAAGGGGGGTCCAAAAGAGGTCTTTTTTTTATCAAAAAAAATAGCATAGTGCCTGAGGGCTCCCCCCTTTTTGATTGAATTTTTTTTAGAATTTCAAAAATCCCAATGGTGAGAAATTAGCCAACACCATGTGTTTTATCCTAGTTCTTTTAGATAATTTTTTTAATGAATATATAATATTTTATGAATTTTTAAAGTGGACACATCCTGAAAAGTTGAGATTTGAGTGTGCTCCCCCCTAATTTTTTTGTAAACTAATCGAAAATTGATTTTTTTTTTCATCATGTGTATAGTGGAGTCTAGTTTCAAAAAATGTAATTTGTTTCACATTTCAATGAACGGGTAAAAAACTATCCTAAAACTAGCACATGTTGGTTTTTGACCAGAAACATAGGCATTTATAATAGAAGCCATGGATCAAAACCTTAACTAAATCAAAATGAAAAAATAATTATATATTTATATAGCTAAGAGAGGTTAATGCTATCATGTTTTTTTATAAACTTGGATTGAAAGACATGCAAATGAGATGGGGAGCATGGACGGAAATATGAGGAAATATAGAAAATCCTATCAATTAACACATCCAAAGGAGACCATTTGGTGAGCGCCAAATTTGGCGCTCACCAAATGGCCTGCTTTGCATAGAACTATAATCTCCCCTCTTTGGTGAACAACTTTGATAATGCTTAGAGTGCATAGTTTATGATCATAGATGGGTAGTCGAGGTTTTACCTTTCATACCTTCTCTAACTCATTATTGTAACTGGATAAATCTTTTTCCCTCTAAATTATCTATCTCTCAGGTCTCACTCCCTCCCACGTGACCTAGATTACTCTCTTAGTCCAATCCCCTCTCTTAGGTATCTTTCCCTCCCACATAGGTAGCTAAATAAATCTATCTCACTCCAACCCCATTTCTCACTCTCCTTCTCTCTCTCCCTCTTTGGTCTTTTTGTCTCTCACTCCATCTCCCTCTCTTAGGTTGTTATCTTTCTCTCTTTCTCTCTCTCTCAAGTCTCTCCCTCCTACCCCATCTCCCTCTCTTAGGTCTATCACTCACTCCATCTATCTCTCTCCCATTCCCTCTCTCTCACTCACTCTATCTCTCTCCCTCTCTTTCTCTCCCGCTCCCTCTCTCTCACTCTCTCCCATTCTGTCTCTCTCCCTCCCACCCCCTTATCCCTCTCTCTCTCTCAAGTATATTCATCCTAACCCCTCTCCCTCTCTCTCTCTCTTTGTCAAATCTCCCCCTCCTACCCCCTCTCCCTCTCATAGTCACTCCCTTTATCTCTCTTGCAATCCCTCCCTATCTCACTCCCTCTATCTCTCTTCCTCTACCTCCCCATCTCTCTCAAGTATCTCCTCCCACAACCTCTCCTATCTCTCTCAAGTCCCTCCCTCTCTCATGCCCTCTATATCTCTCCCACTCTCTCTCCATCTACCTCTCTCTAAATTCTCCTCCCACCCTCTCCCTGCCTCTCTATCTATCTCTCAAGTCTCTCCCTTCTACCCCCTCTCCCTCTTCCAAGACTCTCTTTGTCTCTCACTAACTCCCTCTATATCTCTCCCACATCCTCTCTCTCTCTCTCTCACTCCCTCTCTCTCTCCATCTCCATCTCTCTTAGACATCTCCCTCCCACCCCCTCCCACTCTCTCTCTCCCTCTATCTTAGGTATCTCCCCCACCTCCTCTCTTTGTCTATCTCTCTCACTCCCTCCATCTCTCTTGAATCCCTCTATCTTGAGTACTCCCTCTCCCTCCCACCCCCTATCCATCTCTCAAGTCTCTCTCTCTCTCTCACTCCTTGTAAATCTCCCATCCATCCATCTCTCACTCCCTCTCTCTTATAGTCTCTTAGGTCTCTCCTTACCACACCCTCTCTCCCACTTTGTCTCCCTCTCCTTCTCTCTCAGGTGTCTCCCTCCCACCCTCTCTCTTAGGTTTCTCCCTCCCACCCCCTCTCCCCCCCTCTCTCTCTCCAACTCCCTCTCTCTCTCTCACTCCCTCTATCTCTCTCCCACTTTGTATCTCTCCCTCTCTCTCAGGTCTCTCCTTCCCACCCTCTCTCCTCTTTCTCTCTCTCATGTATCTACGTCCTACCCCATCTTCCTCTCTCTCTTTGTCAAGTCTCCCTCTCCTACACCCTCTCCCTCTCACAGTGACTCCCTCTATCTCTTTTCCACTCTCTCCCTCTCTCACTCAATATCTCTCTCTCTCTCTCTCTCTCCCTCCCTCTCAAATATGTCCCTCCAACCACCTCTCCCTCTCTCCCTCAAGTACAAGGTCTAGGGATTAAGGGTTAAGGGTTGAGGGATTAAGAGGGTATGGGGGTAGAGGGATTAGGGTATAAGGGTTGAGGGTTGAGGGTTGAGGGATTAAGAGGGTATAGGGGTTGAGGGATTAGGGTTTAAGGGTTGAGGGTTAAGGGTTGAGGGATTAATATTTTAGAGGGGTTGAGGGATTAGGGTTTAAGGGTTGAGGGCTGAGGGGTTGAGGGACTAAGAGGGTATAGGGGTTGAGGGATTAGGGTTTAAGGGTTGAGGGATTAGGGTTTAAGGGTTGAGGGTTCAGGGGTTGAGGGATTAAGAGGGTATAAGGGTTGAGGGATTAGGGTTTCAAGGTTGAGGGTTTAGGGTTGAGGGATTAAGATGGTATAGGGGTTGAGGGTTGAGGGATTAAGAGGGTATGGGGGTTGAGGGATTAGGGTTTAAGGGTTAAGGGTTGACGGATTAAGAGGGTATAAGGATTGAAAAATTAGGGTTTAAGGGTTAAGGGATTAAGATGGTATGGGGGTTGAGGGATGGGGGTTTAAGGGTTAAAGGTTGAGGGTTGAGAGGGTATAGGGGTTGAGGGATTAGGTTTTTAAGGGTTGAGGTATTAATATTGTAGAGGGGTTGAGGGATTAGGTTTTAAGGGTTAGGGGTTGAGGTTTGAGGGATTAAGAGGGTATATGGGTTGAGGGATTAGGGTTTAAGGGTTGAGGGTTGAGTTTGAGGATTAGGGTTTAATGGTTGGGGTTGAGGGATGAAGGATTTATAGGGGTTGAGGGATTAGGGTTTAAGGGTAGAGGTAGAGGGATTAAGAGGGTATAGGGGTTGAGGGATTAGGGTTTAAGGGTTGAGGGTTGAGGGATTAAGAGGTTATGAGGGTTAAGGGATTAGGGTTTAAGGGTTAAGAATTGAGGGTTGAGGGATTAATAGGGTATAGGGGTTGAGGGATTAGGGTTTAAGGGTTGAGGGTTGAGGGATTCAGAGGGTATGGGGGTTAAGGGATTAGGGTTTAAGAGTTGAGGGTTGAGGGTTGAGAGATTAAGAGGGTATAGGGGTTGAAGGATTAAGGTTTAAGGGTTGAGGGATGAGGGATTAAGATGGTATAGGGGTTGAGGGATTAGGGTTTAAGGGTTGATGGTTAAGGGTTGAGGGATTAAGATTGTAGAGGGGTTGAGGGATTAGGGTTTAAGGGTTGAGGGATTGAGAGGGTATGGGGTTTGAGGGATTAGGGTTTACAGTTTAAGGGTCCCACTCCCTCTCTCAGGTCTTCCCCCCCACCATAACTAAATGAATTATTTCCCTCTCAAGTATCTCTCTCACGGGTCTCACTCCCTCCCATGCTACCTAGACTAATATGTGTCACTCCAATGCCCTCTCTCACAATCCCTCTCTGTCAGGCCTCACTTACCTCCCACCCTACTCTCTTAGGCCTCTCCTTCCCACCCCCTCTCTCCCACTTTGAATCCCTCTCCTCTCTCAGGTGTCTCCCTCCCACCCTCTCTCTTAGGTTTCTCCCTCCCACCCCCCCCCTCTCTCTCAAGTCTCTCCCTCCTACCACCTCCCCCCCCTCCCTCTCTCTCAGGTCTCTCCTTTTCAATACAACATATTTAGCGCTTGCCAAATTTGGAGAGCCCCAAATTTGGAGAGCACCAAATTTGGTGTGCACCAATTGTGTTTTACCTTGAAACGGTAAAATAAGGGTTGATCTCATGATTCAGGCCCACATTCTCCTATATTTTTTTGGTTCATCACTTTATTCGAGTCAAAAACGCCTTTTTTTTCAGTTGACTTCATATTGTACCAATCTATGCTTGATCCATCACCTTTTTACCACCAATCTGCATGGTAGACAATCTAGAATAAGAAATTTTGAAGTTTCTACATCATTTTACATTATCTGAGGTTATATATTCATTTTGGTAATATTGAAATGTTTATATTTAGTATATTTGTTTGTTTTTGACAATATAAACTAAATTTCTTTAATGATTTTATTAATCATAACAATTGGACATAGAATTCAACATTGAACTAGATGGGATTTGCATTAAAAAGTTCAATTTTTATGAGTTTGAAGAACAAAAAATGAAAAACATGACATTTACTTAACATAAATATACTTATGAATTCTATTTGCATTTCTTATAGTAGTCCATTTCCAACATGGCTAGTGGAATTCACTCTATTTCATTTTTTTCAACTAATTTGGAATTTTTTTATTTTCATCTAATTTGGAAAACCTAATAGCTTTCATCAATGCTAATGCAAGTGTCCATTCATTTTTTTGTTCCATTAAAAAATTCACCTTCATCACATGTGCTTAGATAAATTCAAGTGATTTGACATAGTTGTTAATGCAAGTTTCCATTCATTCATACCATTTACCTTTCTAATAAATAAAAAAATGGGAAATTTTGTGCAATTGATAATGCTTATTGTCTTTCTAAGTTACCTCATTTCCAAATAAATAGTGAATAATTATAAGATATAGCATCACAAACCCTTATTTAAATTCATATTCTCCATGACTTCATTGACAATCAAAAATTTGGTTTTGAGAACAATAAACACAAGATTCTCTAGTTTTTATTTAGGTGGAAAAAAATTATACCATAGGTTTGCGATCTATATCAGGGAGACAAAACCTTCAACAATCATAATTAGATAAGTTTCAAACAATATTCAATCTCAAAATCTTCAATTCAATGCCGAACTGACCAATTCACATTCAATTCCTTGTAGCATTCACAACAAAGAAAATTGTTCATATCTTATCATATCTTAGTCACTGGAACCCTCTCTAATGCATCTAAAAACAAAACCCTTGCTTTAGGCCTTTGTATTCTTGAAACAAGGAGGGTTTATTCAAAATCAACGTTCTAGGCCTCTGGTGCAGGAGCACCTTGTAAGCTCAATTTTAGGAGCATGGTCAATTTTGTGTAAGTCTATTAAGAACCTTCCTCTAAATATTTGAACAAGTTCATTTTGGATCCCTACATGTACTACATCAGCCTCTAAGCACTTTGCCAACTCTTCAAACACACTCAAAATCCCTACTCTAATATCTAACCCTATAGACATCTAACTCCATCATGTATGAAAAATATTGTGTAGCAGAGAAATGTTTGATAATTCCAAACAACTCACTCCCTTCTTTCATAAAATTCTTTGGTGTGTTTCATATTTAATGCAATGTAATCAAAAGTATCAATATTTTCATAAAATACATTAATTACTTTTGTTCTATGTGTGTTTGTGAACATGTAGAATTCAAGGTCATGCCGAGGAAAGACCGAAGCCTCTAACATCGGAAGAAGGTATAGTTAAAAATGCAAGGAGAAGAGAATAAAAAAATGTAGCTCGTGAAGCAAAGCAATTGCAGCCCATACAACCAAAAATTCCCATGAAATCTAAGAGAGATGTAAAATTGGAAAAACAAAGGGAATGAATGAGGAAATTTCGTGGAAGGACAGGAATGGATACCAAAGTTGGGGGAACATTATCAACCATAGGTGAAGCTTAATGCACATCTCCAATTGAAGACACATCGACAATATGTGGTTTTCTAGGTACATCGGAAATCACATCTCCAATTGAAGACACACCACAAATGAAATCTCAAGTTGGAGGTACAACATCGTTTACATGTCAATCTCAAGGTATGTCATCAATCACACCTCCAATTAAAGGTATATGATCTATCCCCAATGTTGTTGACCTTCCCAATATTGAAACAATTTTACATTTGAGAACTCCTCCTATAGTTTTGCATAGAAAACCTACATTTTTTATTGATATTGATTCCAATGTTTGAAATGGATGCTTAATAAGACTCCAAATGTACATGTCAAAGATATGCACATAGGATATGGAGTTTGTTTTTTGTGAAACTAAGTGAGGGTTGAATATGCCAACTATTTGTTGAAATGATGAGGCAACTCAAATTTAGGCCCACCATGAAGGCTCTTGGGCTAAGATTTTTGAATGAATCAAGTGAAAATTCCATTGTAAGGAACTTAATGAGTACATACGAGAGCATGGGTTCCACCTCACACACGAATGATAGTTGTGCCACACAATGTGTGATGAAAAAAACACTGTTAAGCAATCAAACAAGGAACAAGGTGAACCTTACAAAGGAAAGTAAGTCTTTGAAAATAAGTAGATCATCTCTAATGAGAGCCAAAGGAAGGCGTGAAAGAGTGGAGGATCCAAATAGTAATGAGTTATGGGAATTTTTGGGTAGAGTAACATGGAAAGACACAAGAATTTCTCAAGGCTTGAGATCTTTAATTGTGAATTATTGGAAAGATAACACAAGGACCTATCCTAATCAAAGAGATGTTGTAAGAAGGAGAATTGTTAGTAAAAACCATGAGCCACATCCAATGCATTATTTGGATACCACTCAAACCCAATTTTTTGCTGATTTTGTACAAACGTTTCCTAAAATTAAAATATGTCAAAGGTATTTTGAAATGCTAAAGCCTTTTTATGTCAAAATAAATCACACATGCACTACTTGTTTTTGTAGGGTTCATATTTATTTTTCTAACCATTATTATGTTTATCGACGTATATGTATAGATATGCATACTGGCAATGTCTTGTAGGAATGTAACATAATTCCTCCACCTAAATCGTCAAGGAAATTTTTGTGTTCCATTTTATATGAAAGAGAGGATGGTCAATTTTTTTACAAAAAATAATGTTTGGATGGCACATGTGATCATTGTACTGGCATGCAAAATTTGGAAATTTTCCAACACATGGCTAGTACACACACAATTGGAGACAAAATTGTGGAATTTGGCAAATATAAGACAATGGCATACAGTCTAAAAGATGGGAAAGAAGCAAAGAAGTGTGAACTAGTCAGTGATAAGATTCCAGTGTATCATTTTATGGGAATTTTTCGTGATCAGGTGGTCTACGAGTATGCAAGGCATACACACAGAGCACAATGGTTGGACTCGCAATTCAAGTTATGCAAGGACACATTTCCACTTCGTCATATCGTTTTAGTTGTTGAATTCATTGAGAACTACATAATACAACCATAGAACAAGGTACAATCAAAGTACTACAACTCCATGCAGGTTGCTATATTTGTGCATATAACATTCATTCATGAAAATGATAGTATAGAGGAAAATAGGAAATTATTGAGGGAGTATCACTTTTACATCAGTGATGGTCGCACACATTCTACAGAGTTTGTGCAAGGTTGCTTTCATATGTTCTATGCTGATCTGGCTAGCAAGGGCATATCATTTAGTCAACATATCATATGATCAGATAATTTTACATCACAATTCATGAATGCCAAAATGTTTTACTGGTTGAGCAGGATGCATAGGATTTGTGGTGTTCAACATATGTGGAACTTCTCAGAGCTCGAGCATGGAAAGGGGGAGCATGATGGAGCAGGTGCATATATCAAAAGAGCCCTATCATGAGAAGAGTTAAAGTACACAAATAGTGTAAAGTTGATAGATTCAAGATCAATTGTCCAGTGGTGCAATGGTGCAATGGGTCCACGTAGTGAAGGTAATTCTTCAGTTCATAGATTTTTTCATTTAGTAGATGATATTAACATTGCAAAATATGAGGATTGTTGTACACTAATAGGATTGAGTGAGCTACACTCTTTTAGAAGCACCAATGTAGGTACATTGACTATCCATACAAGGAATATGGCATGCTTTTTTAATGAATGTACACTTCAACCATGGAATGATTGCGAGTCAACAGAGTGGGTTGACAAATGGTCTGTAAGAAGTCTAACCCAACTTGTCACTTATAAGCTCCTGATGGGTCTACAAATCATGAAGATGCAATTATCCATTGAATTTGATCATGTATCAGACCTAATAGAACCAGGTAATATATCTTACTTACAAGTTTTACTATGTTTCTCAATAAATACATCTAACAGGATGAACATATCAATGCAGGGCACGTTTTGCATTGATTGCAAATCAAGACAATGAAGAGGGTACAAATTATTACTTGTGCCGTTGTATTGAGGCCAAAAATAAATTGGAGCCCCTAGTTACAGATGGAGAAAATATTGAATATCCTACATGTTTAGTGGTTGCTACTGGAACATGGCTTCAAAGGTATCTAGTTAAGAATGTTGCAGTTTGGTTGCTTGAGGACTTTGACACGCATCAGAAAATTCTTCACTAATCAAACCTTGTCGTCGCCACCAATGTTCATTTGATCAAATATAAGGGTAGACCTACAAAAAAGAACTTTTGGAAAGTGTGTGAGTCTGAACACGAGGAAATACTTGACATAATAAAGAGTAGAGTAGACCTGAATGGTTCCCTGGATTGATTTGTAAATATGCACATTGAATTTGTAAAGTCATGTTATTGATCACTCTTTTAGAACAACACCTTGCAATAAGGATTTTTCACCATTAGTGTTTGATGTCATATGCATTTACGACTATCATTGATCCTTTTTTGATTGTGACTATAGGTAATACTAAAGTTTGTCAAATTATATAAGAAAATAACATCGGTTGCTGGTGCATTTTCTGGTTGTCAATCTTCTCTTTCTTTTCCATCTCATAGATTTATCGGATTCTTATATGATACATGTTTAATGTTAAGCCTCTCAGTGATATATTTGAAATTTATACGTAGGGTCATCGAGAGATGATGATGTAGAAAAGGGGCACATCACCATTGAAGGACCTTCAATCGACCTCCTTATCTAGCATGCATGAAGGTGAGAGCAGGTCTCGTCAGCTGTATGATTGACATTATTTAGTTATTTCTCTTTTAATGACTTTTATGTGAGTCTATGTCTAAGATTGAGAGGATTTTGCAAGTTTTTTGTGGACCAAATTCCTATGATACTACACAACCAGAAAGAGGCTACTACCCATGTGTTTCATAGGGAGTAAGGGATGTACATGTTTTGAACCATTTTGGAATACAAATAATTGGGCCTATTGAGGTGGAATGGAGAAACAAAACTGGGCAACAACTCCTTTTGTTTCTTCTCAAGTACAATATATTTCATGATCTGTGTTGCAAATGGGAGGATTATTTCCTTGCATGTATTAATACAAGTATTGACAAATGGGAAGTTTTTCAAGATGTTCTTCCATCACTATTTTAATATTTGTCATTGAATTAGTGTATTTTTTTACATAAAAAAATTATGAGAAATTAATACATGAAAATGTGTATATTCTGTAATATATGCCTCAATTAAATGTGTACATTACATTTAAAATTAGTTGTAATGCTTCATGGTTTACATTTAAATTTGTCTTAAAGGAAAAACATGTGGATTTATGAGTAAGAATGAAATAATATTTAATATAATTGTAGAAAGTCATATTTTATCACCCCTACTGATGTAGAGGTGATGGTAACCCAAGACACAAATTGACACAACTTCTCTCAAATATTCCAAGCAAGACATCAACTTTAAATTAACTCAACCTTGTAAAATAGCATAAAACTCAACAAGGACCCTACAAAGGTTTCCAAATCCAATCAATGATAATTAAATCAACTTTGCATAATTCCCAAGGAAAATTCATTGAATTCCTCAAAACTCACCTTTTGTCAATCCTACCGAATTGGCAAGCTAGTGAGCTCATTGGCTTGCCAAATCTGTAGGGTTGATAAGGTAGGGGTAGAGTATTCCTCATAGAAATCGATGCAACCTAGATCATATCTAGAATACCTCAATTCCACATAAGACTCCTTTAGAGAAACTTGCTAAAAACTTGAAAATGACGTTGTCCAACCTCACTTTTTCATGTAAAAACACCCCAAATGCCACCTAGGGCATCACCAAAAATTGGTATATGCACCTCTTGATGTAGAGTGGATCAACTAAGATGTGATTTGACAAAAATTCTCTCAAATATGCCCACTAAGACATCAACATTCACTTGACTCAACAGGGTTCCTCAACTTCCCAACCATGGACTCTTCAAAACAAAATTAGGCCTTAACTTCCTTGTATCCCTATCAACTGGGACAATCAACAATAGAATTGGTTGGAGGAAAGAACTAGACAATTGGAACAGGTTTTGGACCCCTTATGTAGGCCTCTTCAAACCCCCAAGACCTTAGGGTATGGTATTCAACAAAACAACTACTATGGACCAATCTACAATGCCACAAGGGAAACTAATGAGTTTGTTACAAAAAAGAACCATGATGCATAGTGGATCAACCAAATAGGAGAGATGACACCACTTCTCTCAAATATTCCCACTTGGACATCAATTTACCAAAATCACAATAGGGTAACCTTGCAACTTGACATGGGATTTTGGCCAATCAAGTTGAGATAGAGGTTTAGACTAGATTTGTTACCCCATTACATGTTTCTGGTGACCACTCCAAAACATAACACCGTAACTTGCACCTAAGGAATTCCATTTTCTCATCGCTCTAGCCTTTAGGCCTCTTTTACCCTTAACCCTTGTAGCACTGTCTAGTAGGATAATCAAGACAAAAACCACATACAAGCTTGTACCAGGCCCAAACCACTGAATTTGGACAAAAAATGGATGCCCCTACAAAGTCTCAAATCCTACCTTCTTGAATACCAAAGGTAAATTCACAACAATCCAAAAGGTAAGGCTACAAGGTAGGCCTAATAGGCTACTCAACTAACTAAATACCAACTTTTAAAACAAGTAACCGTTGCATTTCAAATTTTTTGCTTTAAGCAACTTACAAATTTGCAACTTTAGAATTCTCCAACCTAATTAATAACACTAATGACCTCTAAACTAACAAAAATTTCTTGTAAATAGCCTTATTACATCAACTAAACTGCATTCTTGCACACTCATATACAAATACAAAAATTTGCCTTCAAAGGCTACAAAGACAACTTCTAGTGCAAGATTGAAATTTTCACATTTTTTATCAATAGACCCAAAAATCATTCTAAAACATACTTAATAGTCTTAATTGACCTTATTCAAGGAAAAGCATGCTCAAAATACCCACAACAACCTATTGACCAACCTATTCACCTTCAGATAATCAAATATTGAGGGTGAGGTGTAGGCAAGGGTTTATTGAAAAAAAATACTCCAAACTTTTCCACAACCAACCAAAGCATGAAACACCTTCAAAAAGGTTTGCACAAGCTTAAACGTTCAAGAGATATCACTTCTCCCAAATTTTTCTTCAAACCCTAGCACTAAACCACCATTTTCCACTAAAAAATGCACCATTTGACATCTATGCATCACCTAAAAACCCTCTACTCACACCTCCCTTGCACAAAAAACTTTGAACACATGTTTTATAACCCTAACTAAGCCTTTCTATCAAGTTACATAAGCATATAGTGGGTGGAAGGCTTAATATTGCATTTTAATGCACTCAAAACCCTTAAACCAGGGTATACATACTGACCCTCAGTAATTGGCTTCTAAAATGAAAAACATCACTTGAAATATAACCAAACTAAAACTAAAATGGAGTTAAGTATGCTGCCCACCTAATTCCATCGAAAAGAGAGCACAATTTCTTTGAGATACGTTCAACTGACTCGATCCCTTAAGGGTCCAAAGTGCAAAATGACAACAATATTTGACAAGGTATTACTCGTAAACCATGGTAATTAAAAAATCCTTTTCTGAACCTATGAGATTATGTTGGGCCCCTCTACAATAAATTCTCTCAGTTTTCGTTACCTCAGAGGCATTTTCTTGTGGTGGAAAATTTTCACTTGGGGAAAATGTTGTCAAATGCAAGTAACTGAAAGTTGCAAAGTGGCGCAACTTTTGTTCTGCAGCTCGTGTGACCAAATAGATTGTTCCAATGTATCTAGGGAGGTTACGTTTACACTAGTAATGGTCCTCTTTTGCACCCAAACACGTGAAATCGCTCTGAGCTATGTTCAACTAGATCGATCCCTTAAGGGTCCAAAGTACAAAATCATTGTGAAATTCAACATGCTAGTATTCAGACACCGCGATGCTTATAAAATTATCGTTTGAGCCTATGGGATCATATTGGGCCCTTCTACAATAACCTCTCTCGGTTTTTGCTATCTCGGAGGCATTTTCTTGTGGTGGTGAATTATCACTTGGGGAAAAAGCTGTCAAATGCAAGTAGTTGAAAGTTTGAAAGTGGTGCAACTTTCATTCTGCAACTAGTGTGGCCAAAAATATTATTCCAAAACATCCAAGTGGATACGTTTACACTAGGCATGGTCTGCTTCCACTCCCAAACACGCTAAATTGCTCTGAGCTATGTTCAATCGGATCGATCCCTTAAGGTTCCAAAGTGCAAAATAGCTGTAAACTTTAGCATGCTAGTATTTAGACACCGTGATTCTTAGAAACTTCTTGTATAAGACAATGAGATCATTTTGGGCCCCTCTACAATAACCTCTCTTGGTTTTCTCTATCTCAGAGGCCTTTTCTTGTAGTGAAAAATTTTCACTTGGGGAAAAACTTGTCAAATGCAAGTAGTTGAAAGTTGCAAAGTGGCACAACTTTCGTTCTGCAGCTCATGTGACCAAATGAACTATTCCAACACATTCAAATAGGTATTTTTACACTAGGAAGGTTCCTCTTTCACACCCAAACACCGTGGAATCACTCTAGGCTATGTTCAACTAGATCGATCCCTTAATGGTCCAAAGTGAAAAATGACTACGAAATTCAGCATGCTATTACTCAGACACCACGATTCTTAGAAACTTATCGTCTAATCCTACGAGATAATTTTGGGCCCCTCTACAATAACCTCTCTCATTTTTTGCTATCATAGAGGCATTTTCTTGTGGTGGTGAATTTTCACTTGGGGAAAATTTATCAAATGCAAGTAGTTAAAAGTTGTGAAGTGGTGAAACTTTTGTTCAACAACTCGTATGACCAAACATATTGTTCCAACACATCTGGATGGGTATTTTTACACTAGGCATGGTCCTCTTTCACACCCAAACACACATAATCACTCCAAGCTATGTTCAACCAGATCGATCCCTTAAGGGTCCAAAGTGCAAAATGGCTACAAAATTCAGGATGCTATTACTCAGACACCGTGATTCTTAGAAAATTCTTGTCTGATCCTACAAGATTGTGTTAGACCCATATACAATAACCTCTCTCATTTTTTTCTATCTTGGAGGCATTTTCCTGTGCTGGCAAATTTTCACTTGGGGAAAATGTTGTCAAATGCAAGTAGTTGAAAGTTACAAATTGGTACAACTTTTGTTATGTAGCTCATGTGACCAAATGAACTGTTCCAATGAATCCAAATAGGTATTTTTACGCTAGGAATGGTCCTCTTTTGCACCCAAACATGCGAAATTTCTCTAAGCTATGTTCAACCGGATCGATCCCTTAAGGGTCCAAAGTGCAAAATGGTTGTGAACTTCAACATGCTATTACTCAGACATCATAACACTTAGAAAATTCTCATCTAATCCTAAAGATCCCATTGGGCCTATATACAATAACCACTCTTGGTTTTTTCTATCTTAGAGGCCTTTTCTCGTGGTGGAAAATTTTCACTTGGGGCAAAATTTGACAAATGCAAGTAGCAGAAAGTTGCAAAGTGGTGCAACTTTTTTTTTGCAGCTCGTGTTACCAAAAAAATTGTTCCAACACATTCGAATAGGTATTTTTATGCTATTAATGGTCCTATTTTGCACCCAAACATGTGGAATCGCTCTGAGCTATGTTCAACCAGATCGATCCCTTAAGGGTCCAAAGTGCAAAATGGCTGCGAACTTCAACATGCTATTACTCATACACCGTGATGCTTAGAAACTTCTCATCTGATCCTATGGGATCATGTTGGTCCCCTCATAATAACCTCTCTTGGTTTTCTCTATTTGAGAGGCATTTTCCTATGGTGGCAAATTTTCACTTGGGAAAAAAGTTGTCAAATGCAAGTAGTTGAATGTTGCAAAGTGGTGCAACTTCCATTTTGTAGCTTGTGTGACCAAACGGATTGTTCTAAGGTGTCTGGGTGGGTATTTTAATACTAGGAATGGTCCTATTTTGCACCCAAACATGTGAAATCGCTCTGAGCTATGTTCAATCGGATCGATTCCTTAAGGGTCCAAAGTGCAAAATGGCTGTGAACTTCAGCATGCTCCTATTTCGACACCATGATGCTTAGAAAATTATCGTTTGAGACTATTCGATCATGTTGGAATCCTCTACAATAACCTCTCTCGGTTTTTTCTATCTCGAAGGCCTTTTCTCATGGTGGCAATTTCTCGCTTGGGGAAAAATTTATCAAATGCAAGTAGTTGAGTGTGTAAAAATGACTTTATAGACATTCTGTCACCATGATATCACATTTATTTGAGACATCTTTTGAACTAGTTCACTTCCTTTTCTATTACTTGTCATGGCGTTCCATCATCACATTTATTAGATACATTTTTTCAAGCAGTTCACTTCCTTGTCTATGCTATTGCTTACTATTATGCTTTTTTTATATTTTTCGAAGCATCCATAGTTTGTTCGAAATCATTTATTTTAGGATTCTAGCCATAGCAACAAGGTAGTGAACTATTCGACATGATGCTTTAATAATCATGTATGAAAAATGTGGTAACATAGACAAGACAGGGAACTATTTGAAAAAATACCTCAAAGAAATTTGGTCTCATAGAATGCCATGATAAGAAAATGCAATTGGCAACTGCTCCTATTTATTAGTTATGCAATGTGAAGAGATTGCATAACTTCTTAGGTTGAATTTGTACAAACTATATTGTAATTGAAATTTGGTCATCTATCAACATCTACTTATTAGCTATGCAAAGTGAAGTAATGTTTTGACTTTGAAAGATGTGCAATGCATTGTAATCAATAATATGAATATAAACTAAAAAAATACATTTTTTACAATTCATTAGTTAAAATATTTATTTTATTTTCTATCTATATCTATATATGCTATGGAAATACCTTTCACTTTAAAAAAAAATGTTTTTATCTCTTGTTGTACAATTTTTCTTGGTTTTTTCACAAAGTATTATATTTTTGGTTTGTCAAATTTTTCCCTAAAATATTTTTGATGCTATGCATTAGAAGAATGAAGCATACACGTGAATACGCGAAGCATACATGTGAATAAGCGAGGCAAAAGTAATTGAATCATTCCAAAGGATACAAACCACCATGAATGGAGCTTATTTACACAATACACTTTAGATGGGGCTTATTGAGCATTCAACAGTAATTAATTAAGCATTAGATGTAAAAAAAATCCATGCCTACAACATTCAAGCATACAAGTTACACGATACACATGATAACATCATTCAAGAATGGAAGTAGCAAAGTAAGAGTTTCTTTAATCAAAAATACGAAAGGCTATACAATGATATATTGATAAAAGTATATATAATATATCCAAAAAAACCATACAGGCTTAGTACAAAGGAGCCATATGGACATAAAATGTCACATATATATCGATAGTACAAAACATATGTTCCAAAATGCCACATAGGCATACAAAAAACAACACTAATACATAGTCATTTCCCTCTAGGGGAAGGAAATAGATCTCGTGCTACCTTCAAAATTCGGTTGGATGGAGTGACTGTTGCTTCTCTTGTCTTTCGAAAATGCTCGCTAGTCCTCCTCTCTTCACTCTGGACCTTCAACTGATACAATAAAAAGTAAAGATGTTAAAACATAGAAATTGAATTTTGGAATGGCATATAACAAACTATATAATCACTTACCATATACAGATAGTCATCATGCACATTTATAGCATCACCATGTCCAGGATCTAGAGTGACAACCACCTGTAGCAACCATCAAGATAAAAATTAAACTACATAAAATTATCATGAAAATTTTCTATAATAGACCATAAAAGAACAAATATAATGTCAAATCGACTAATCTATTCCATACCTCTCTCAATGGATCATAACTAACTATTGTTGCAGCAACTCCATGGTCCATCATGCCACCAAAATCACCAGGGTTGTCTCTTGTCAACAAATTCAATTGAAACAATATCTCAGGTATCATGTTGATATAAAGACCAAGAGGGGATAATGGAACATAAGGTGAAATAAGAGAGGGTAATGGGATGGGAATAGAAGGGTGATGGAAAGAGGGGGCTCAAAATCATTCAAAGTGAAAACTTGCATTCAAGAGGCATCTAACAAGATTAAAATGGCCCATTAGAGTAATCCAAACAATCCTCAAAGCTTGACAACAATCGAGAGTGTAATTTCTCACTTTCACCCATGTAACCTAGCAGTAGTGTAAAATCAATTTTTGGCCTTTAAATCCCATGATTTCCAAAACACTTGATAGTCAGAAGGTGGATTCAGATACCCATTTCAGAGTTATACAACATATATCTTAACCAGATACAAGTCTTTTGGACCAATCCCTTGAAATTAGACCCTCAACACTATCCTAGGCCATGAATTAGGCCAAATTTAAAAAGAAACATACCTTTAAACTTAACATAGACCCTTGAAACCTTGAGGCAGAATTTTCTTTGCCCTCAAACCTCTAAAACCACAATCAACACCCAAGGTTGACACCTCCAACATAGCAAATTCCAAAACGCTCAATTTCATGCCAAGTCAAGAGGTTTTATTCAAAGTCCCACTTGCACAACCTCCCAGACCATGCCACCAACTCATACATGTATATTCTGACCCCAATATGCTCAAAATTTGGAAATAAATCCACACTCTCATTGATTTCCACAAAAAACTAGACCCAAGGCTCCATCTTCATGTGTTTTTCTTCACAAAACTCATCAAGACAATAGGTTTATCTCCTTATTTCCTTCTCCACAACTCTAAACATGCAACCTACAACCTAATAAACTGACCTAGGGCCCATTACACTAGTTACAATAGGTATAGTCAGTGTAAGGGCCCTTAAATCATGATTTTGGTTACAAAACCCTCAAACAGTGTGTCCTTGGCCTGTCATAGGAAAACAAGGATATTTACCACAAATCACAATGGATCTCCCTCAAACTTGTTCCAAAAGATTGTTAACACCTTCCACCACAAAGTAAAATGATTTACATGGCACAATCAATCTGTACAGGGTCATACAAGCCCGCAAATGACAAGAAAACTTAGACATTTAATGAAAAAGAAAGATATTCTTATTACCAATGCTTCAAACTTCAATCCAACATTACAAAATAGGTTTTCATGCCTTTTTAAAGGCTTATCCTCATCAAACAAAAACCCAACTACCTTACAACTAATTTTTAAACCTCTCATGACTGTTGCATATATGCAACTCACAAAGTTGGCACTTTCAAGTTTTGACTCTTTATTGTTTCCTAGACCCTCTTAAACATCGAAACTATTAAAAATATTCTAATGAGACCTTATTAAACTAAGAAATCATGACTTACTCAAGAAAACATCATCCTATCTACCTTGACACCCCTTTTAAACTTTGAAAATTCCTTCGACATGATTTTCAAACCTTACAAGATGAATACAAAAGCCCCTCAAAGTTGATCAATTACAATAGAATGGTCACATTAGACCTTATTAAGACTCAAGGACTCAACTCAAACATCCTAACACACCTTTCCTATGTGATGCAGAGTGGCAGGGAAGGTAAATACATAACTATGATGGAAAAGACAATCCAATTCAACAATTCTCTCAAATACTCTTATAAGGAGTCATAAAATCCATTATTCTTTAAGTGATCAGACCCCACACACCTAGGGTTCACAACTCAGACCACCCACAAAACTTGAAAGCATTTGGATCATGTCACATTAGGACAAAAGAAGTTTCAACAACCCTCTAGTAGTTAGGTTTCAACAAAAAACTATCACTATGGTGATTTAGACTTCACTCCCTCTTAATAGTACATGCATATAACTTCCATCCCACTAGGATTTAGCAACTCTACACATGGGGATAGAAGAAACACCCATAATTCACTCAAAACCCTGATTTTGAGGGTTTTCAGACCACCCAGAAGTAAAATTAAGATATCTCCCTTGATACTCAATGAAATATCACCACTCCAATGCCAAAAGAAATTTTATTAAATTAACTATCCAACCATTATAAGCTTGGAGCATGAAACAACATGTACAAACCGTACCAAGTACAGGATCAACAATTTCTTCAAGAAAACACATAAATCAACAAATTCTTTATTGAAAACTTCTTCCAAACTTTAAGAATAGCCTTGCCTCAACCAAGAGATGCATATATAAAGCCTTCAAACCTCCTCTAATATCCTCCAACTGAAATTTGAATCAGTTGGCCTTTGGAAACACAAAAAAGACTTCATTTTTTACTCTTTAATGCCTAATTCAGGCAATTTAGACAACTTTCACCAACCTACCTACAAAAATACCTCCAAATTGTGTGAAAGGCATCCAAAAATCCTCAAAATCAAAAAGATGAATCCCCTCAGGTGTCTAGCTACATCAAGGCACCATTTTTTCTTAATTTCCAAAATGCACTAGACTTACAAAGGAGGATGGAGACCTTGTTTGTACAAAAAGTTGGTCATCAAGACTAAAACTCCACAAAATCCCTAGGAGACCTATTAAAAAGAAATTAAATGGTCCACGAGACCTTATCCTAGCATTAAACAAAGAAAAAAAACATAAAAAATGATTCTAGGTCCCTTAGACCCATGGGTTTTTTTGCACCATACTCCCAAGAAAGAAAATGATCTCAAGCCCTCTTTGAGATCAGGTCTTCTACAGTAGTCCCATGTTGTTTAATGTCAATTTCAGATATCCAAGTTGCATCCTCTTCAGGTAGACCTTGCCACTTAACCAAATAATCCTTGTAGACCTTCCTTCTAGTCCTCTTTGTCTCCTTGGTGTCTAGGATGCCTTCAAGAGTCATAGGTTGGCTTGGGGGTATTTCCTTAACCCAATATTCATCTTCCATTAGTGTTGGAAATGCTATGCCCCCTGCATTCATAGAAGCTTTGAAAGGGTATAAATAAAAAACATTAAATATTGGTGAGATTGCCACCCCAGGAGGTAGCTCTATTTCATAATCATTTTTTCCAAACTTGTGGACCACCTTGCAAGGTTCTATCTTCTTCATCATGATTTTAGTATACTTTCCCTTTGGAAGTCTCTCCTTCAAGTGATCCGTCACCAAATCTCCAACCTTTCATTGAACATCCCTCTTCTTCAAATCTTCTCTTTCTTTGTACTTCTCAACATTATTTTGTAGAGTTTCCTTCACTTGTTGATGGATATCCCTGATTGCAACAAAAATTCCTCTCCTTGAGCACTTCTCCTATCAAATCCTATATCTTTTAACTCATAGAACCTGCTAGGGTTCATACCATAGACTAATTCAAAAGGGATCCTACCAAGGCAATAAATTCAAGGAGTCATTGTATGCAAATTCAGCCTAAGCTAAAATCAGATCCCAAGCTTGTCAATGCTCCTTGGTAAGACATCACAAGATATTTCCCACTGATATATTCACCACTTCAGTTTTTCCATTTGTTTGTGGATGGTATGCAAAGCTAAAGGATAGGTTTGTGCCAAGTTTCTTCCACAAGGTCCTCCAAAAGTGACCTATGAACTTAGAATCCTTGTTAGAAACAATGCTTAAGGGAAATCCATGTATTCTCACAACCTCCTTAAAGAAGAGACCTACTATAATAGATGCATCATTGGTGCATTTACAAGGAATAAAAATGATCCATCTTACTAAACCTATCAACCACCAAAAAACAACTATCGAAACCTCTTTGGGTTCTTGGAAGCCCCAATACAAAATCCATACTTATGCTCTCCCAAAACCTATTGGGAATGGGAAGTGGTTGATAGAGTCTTACATTTGATGAAGTTCCCTTTTCTCTTTGGAAGATTGTGCATCCTTCCAAAAAATTTATCACATCCACTTGCAGCCTTGGCCAATAGTAGTACCTCCTCACTTGTTCTAAGGTCTTATCAATTTCAAAATGACCTCCAAGACTCCAACTATGTTTCTCCTTTATAATATTACTTTTAAGAGAAAATGATTCTGCAATAGAAAATTAGAGTATTCACCATGAGAAGTATTCAAATGTTGATCACAAACATTGTATACCTCCTTAGAATTTGCATCTTCATGATACATGTCTTTCAATGCATCAACCCCCATGCTTTGGAGTTTTATCTCTTGCACTACAAGTTCCCTTCTACTGAGAGAATCTACCACCTTATTTACTTGACCCTTCTTATTCTTTATTGTGAATGTATAGGCTTGTAAAGACTCCACCCACTTCATGTTCCTATGATTGAGTTTATCCTGTGCTTTCAAGAAACTCAAAGCATGATTATTAGTATAGTAAACAAATTCTTTAGGTAACAAGTAGTGTCTCCAATTTTTGAGGGCTTCAACCATAGCATAAAATTCCAAATCATAGGAAGAATACTTCCTCTTTTCTTCATTCAACCTCTGACTAAAAAATGCAACCGGTCTACCTTCTTGGCTTAAGACAACCCCTATTGCTTGGTTACTAGCATCACATTAATTGTAAAAACCTTATCAAAATCAGGGAGCACAAGTATAGGTTGTTGTGCTACTCTCTTTTTCATATATTCAAACCCTTTATCAACCTCATTGGTCCAAGAAAACTTACCCTTATTACCTCCTTTTATGGTGTCCAAGATGGGTGCACAAATTAAAATAAATTTCTTGATGAACTTTATATAAACTTGCAAGTTCATGAAATATTCTCAAACATCCCATGGATTTTGGTGTTGGACAAGTACGAATAAAATCCACCTTTGAAGGATCCATCTTCAAACATCCCTTGGAGATAAAAAATCTAAGGTACGCTAGTTCTCCCTTCATAAATTCACACTTTTCCATGTTGATCAGCATCTTATCCTCTTGTAACCTCTTCAATATATCATGTAAAGGTTCTTTAAATGTTCTTCTTTAGATCTACTAAACACAATAATATCATCTAGATAAACCACAATAAAATTTCCAATGAAAGGTCTCAATACCTCATTCATAAGGCACATAAAGGTGCTACGGAAATTTGAAAACCCATAGGGAATCACCAACCATTCATAGAGGCCCTCATTAGTATTAAAATTTGTCTTCCATTCATCACCCTCTTTGATCCTTATCTGATGTTAACCTCTTTTTAAATCAATCTTGGAAAAGTAGGATTCCCCTACTATAAAATCCATAAGGTCCTCTATTCTTGGCATTGGGAACCTATATCTTATTGTGATCCTATTAATAGCTCTTGAATCAGTGCAAAAACTCCAATTCCCATTCTTCCTTGGTTCTAGGATAGTAGGAACAACACATGGGATCAAAATATTTCTCACTAGCCCCTTATCGAACAAATATTGCACTTGATTTGCAATCTCCTCATTTTGAGTAGGAGTCATCTTATATCCAACCTTATTGGTAAATGTAGACCCTAGAATTAGATCAATATGGTGGCTTATATCCCTAATGGGAGGTAGGGAACTAGGTAGTTTATTTACCATATTTCCTTGTAGCTTTCCAACAACTCTTGGATCTCTCTAGGTGCATATTCCTTCTTCTTTGTGGGCAGATTTGCTTCAATCTTTGGCTTCATAATCAGGAAGAATCCTCCTCCTTCCTTCCAAGTATTCATGAAATCCTTCTCACCCACCATCAAAACACTAGGCCCTTCACATTTTTCCTTTTCTTCTTCTATGAGAGGTGTGAGGTTGTAAGTCACCCCATCCTTCAGAATGGAGTATGTATTCTTCTCCCCATCATGCTTCGCCTTCCTATAAAACTGCCAAGGCCTCCAAAGCAAAAAGTGGCACACATCCATAGGGATGATGTCACATAGGATCTTGTCCTTGTATGACCCAATGTTGATATCTACCCATACTTTCTCATTCACCAAGACCTATTGTCCTTTACTAAGCCATGACTATTTGTATGGGTTAGCATGAAAAATCCTTTTCAAATTCAAGTTTTCTACCATCTCAATTGAAGAAAGATTATCAATTTTTTCTGAGTCCACTACTATCTTAGACACCTTACCTTGTACCTTGCAATTGATTCTGAAGATTGTCTTCCTTTGTGGGGGTTATTCAAGGATTGGTGCCTTGAGTAATTCTCTCCTAATCATTAAGTTCTCTCCAACTTCTAATGTGAGGTTTACTGCAGGTGAGGTCACATTTTCTTCATCTTCATGTACCAATTGATTCCTCCTCTCTCCACCATGAGATCTTGATCATTTATTTTCAGGGCATTTGAAGGATGGATGCCTAGGCTGGTTGTAAGTGTAACATCTCCCTAAAAACTAATTGGAACTTCTCCCTCCATTAAATCTTCCTCTACCATTGGGTCTCCTACCCTTGAATCCACCTCTATTTCTTGATTATCCACTTGATTCATTAGGATTAGACTCCTCTTGATTTTTTTGGAACTGATTTCCCCCCCCAAAGCTACCTCTACCTCTGAAATTATTTCCTCTTCCTCTATTTACCTGCTCTTATTTTCTTCTTATCTTCTCTTCAGCCTTATGTGCAATTTTTATGAAATCCTCCATGGTCTTGGGGACAACCAAACTGATCTCATATTTTATGTTGAGCCTTAGGCCATTGATATACCTAGCCAATCTTTCATTCTCACTTTCTACCTGATCACATCTCATACTCAACTTGAAGAATTGTTTAGTGTAGGATGAAAATCCATATCTTTTTTCTTTAGATTCTGCCGCTTTTTGAACTCTTGCACTTCATGATCAGCAAGAAGGAATTGTTCCTTAAACCTATGCACCATCCTATCCCATGAGTTGATCATGGAATTACCCATCTTCACCTTTTCTCCTTGGATGAAATTCCACCATGTCAAGGCGGATCACTTCAACCTTTTTTTCACAAACTTCACCTTCTTGCTCTCTACCATTTCTCTATATTCAAAATAGTTATTCAATTCCTCTACCCATTTAAACACTTCTTCCACATCCATCTTTCCACTATACACCGATAGGTCAATATTCACTTCATAGGACTCTCCTCTTGATGCTTGCAATGCTTTAAGGATTCTTCTCTCATGAGGGGCTATCTCTTCCCCCTAAGGTTTCTCTCCACCTTCTGTAGGTCCTTCACCCTTTGGCTCTTCTTTAGAGGAACTCCCTTCCTCCATGGAAAATCCTATTCTTCTATTGATTTCCTTTAAGGAATCTACCTCTTGTCTCAAGGCCTTCAACTCCTTTGCAACCACCACTTCAGGTTGTTTTGGAGGCATGATGTCTTCCCTTCAACAATTACCTGCAATCAGGATCTAATACCACTAGATGCAGAGTGGTAAGGAAGGTAAACACACAAATATGATGGCAAAGAAAATCCAATTCAACGCTTCTCTCAAATACTCTTAGAAGGAGTCATAAAATCAATTATTCTTTAAGTGATCAACCCCCACACACCTAGGTTTCACAACTCAGACCACCCAAAAATATTGAAAGCATATGGATCATGTCACATTAGGACAAAACAAGGTTCAACAACCCTCTAGCGCTTAGGTTTCAACAAACAACTATCACTATGGTGATTTAGACCTCACTCCCTCTTAAGGCCTGTAGCCTTGACCCAGTAGGATAGTTAGAATAAAAACCAGATGGAGGACTTTCAAGACATCAAACCCATGGATTTAGACACCCCACATGGACCCCTACAAATTTCCAAACCTTTCCTCTTGAATGTCAAGGCATAACTCACAATGACCTTTTCTATCATTGCTCCAAGAGGCCTAAATCACAAACCTACACTTGGGTCTTGATATCTTGGCTCTCCCCTTCACCTCAAAGCCCATAAAAAAACCTCTTACAACTTTTCCACACCTTTTACCATCATTCCTAAGTGCCCCCCAAACACATTTTCTAGAAACCAAGCAAAACTCACTTTTTTGCTTGTTAATTAGGTTTGCCACATATAGATGTCAAGCCAAGAATCTCACAACACTTCCTCCAATGAGACGTACATTATCCAAGAAATTAAGGAAATAATAGTATATGCATATACCTTCCATACCACTAGGATTTAGAAACTCTACAATGTGGGGATGGAAGAAACAACCATAATTCACTCAAAATGCTGATTTTGAGGGTTTTCAGACCACCCGGGAGTAAAATTAAGATAGCTCCCTTGATACTCAATGGAATCTCACCACTCCAATTAAAAAAGAAATATTATTAAATTAACTATCAAAAAATTATAGGCCTGGAGCATGAAACAACACATAAAGACCATACCAAGTATGGGATCAACAATTTCTTCAAGAAAACACAAAAATCAGCAAACTCTTTATTGAAAACTTCTTCCAAACTTCAAGAACATGCTTGAATCAACCAAAAAATTCATATATGAGGCCTTCCAACCTCCTCCAACTTCCTCCAACTGAAATTTGAATCATTTGGCCATTGGAAACACAAAAAGACTTCATTTTTGACTCTTTAATGCCTAATTAAGGTAATTTAGCCAACTTTCACCAGCCCGCCTACAAAGATACCTCCAAATTGTGTGAAAGGCATCCAAAACCCCTAAAAATGAAAAATATGACTCCCCCTAGGTGTCTAGCTACATCAAGGAATCCTTTTTGCTTAATTTTCCAATATGTATGAGACTTACAAAGGAGGATGGAGACCTTGTTTGTACAAAAATCTAGTCATCAAGACCAAAACTCCACAAAATCCTTAGGAGACCTATTAAAAATAAATTAAATGATCCATGAGACCTTATTCAAACATTAAACAAAGAAAAAAAATATAAAAAATGATTTGAGGTCCCTAGACCCATGGGTGCTCTTGCACCACTATCAAAAACTTAATGAAGAAACATAGAAAAGAGTGGTTCCCTTGCACCAAAGGGATTAATGGAACATAAGATGGACTAGTATAGATTTATGGGATGGGATAGGATGGGATAAAAAATATAGGGTGAACAATTTGAGGTTAATGGGATGCAATTATTAGGGAATAATGCAACATAGGGTGAATTAGAAGGTGTCTAGGGTTTGAGTATAGTACACAAAGTGCAAACTTGACTTGTGTGTAGCAATAATAGAGAAGAGATATCTAGGATGAAACATGGATAAATATGGTATAACATAGGATGATATAAAGGAACATAGGGTGGAACATAGGGGATCATGGAACATCTAGGGTGATATAATAATGGGTACAATAAAATGGGAGTAGAAGGACATAATGACACATAACATCAACTAGAAGATATTAGTGGGATGGGCTAGGAGGGGATCATGGAAAATAGGGTGAACTATTAAATTTTAATGGTGAGGGATTAGGAAGGAATAAAGGAAAAAAAAGTGAATTAGGAGAACATAATGTGATACGATCAAGGAATACTTGAATCCAATATTTGTGTTTCTCATAATTTTTTTAGATTTGTATATACACAAAATTATGAAAACTAGCTAACATAGATTTACAACACCATTAATGACTAAAGGCTACCTGAGTGTACATTGTTTGAGTATATGAATCATGAGGTGTGGAGGAAGAAGGTGCACTAGGAAACTATTTGAAATTTGAATCATGTTATGAGACAAACATTCAAATATAACATTCAATTGTTCAAATGCAATAATACTATCTTTAATACTAGTTGCATACTTGTGGACTCAACATAGAGAATGTATAAGGGTCCGTAGGAATAGAGCATGCCTCATGAATAGTGCGACCCTAAAATTTCATCATATGAAAATTCTACTAATTTAGTTATGCTTAAATTTCAAAATATAATTTAATAAACAACATTAAAATAACTTGCTAAATTTTACCTGAGTTTCAATGTCAAATGTATCATTTAGAATATCATCTGTGAAATCCATCACCTCTGCAACTGATGTAGGTTGTGTAGCTGCATCATGAGCACCCTAATAATCATACGTGCAAACAAAACCACAAGCGCAAAAATGGTGGGGTGGAGCTCGAGGCCTACAGGTCTTCTCCACACTAGGCTCTACTAGAGGACTCACACACTATAAAATGGTCTCGGTGAGTGAGCCAATTGACTTCATCATGTTCACCTCTACACTAACCTGAACAATGAAAGGAACAATGACATGCTCCACCATGGGTCTACCCAAGGCTCTCGGTGCCAATTTTGGATTGCGTCCTGCAACAGGTCTATCATGTGTGGAGCCCCCACCTCTACCCTAAAATTCTAAGATGTCAAAATAGTTTGGCATTTTATTGAGGCCAAACTTGCAATAGATTTTCCTCAAAAACTATTGTGGCACCTCATGGTTATTGCATGGAGGTTGGTCAAATACCATCCACCACCTCTCCAAAAATTTGTTTTTAATTAAATCATGGTGGCACTAATGGGGTGGGAACCTTCTGCATGCATGAGACAAAGGTTCATTGATTTTTGGGTCTATAAATAGGGCACACAAGTCATCTTTTCTAATTTTAATTTTTTTGACATCTACATATGAAAAACCACTAGCATAAAATTATCTCATCTCATGCCTCTTATTTGACCAAAAAATCATTTTCTCACTCATTTCTCCCACATGAGTTACAATTGACTTCTTATGATTCAACAATCCCTCTCCTATAAGGGTGGGTTTTGGCATGCTCGGTTAATCTTGCAATTAGTTGTTGAATTCCTCTTTTATTGTTTTCAATTTGATTTTGAATATTTTCTTGTGTTCTTTGAGGATTCCTATGAATTGATGGAGGGGTTTCAGGTTGTTCTTGTATAGGAGGCTCTTCGTGAGGGGGTGATTATGAATTCTCAATGTTTCGAGGTGGAGATTCATTCTTTGAGAATTAGAACAAAGTTTTATTATAAAAATCTATTCAAATTTTTATTCTAAATCAAATTCAAAATAAATAGAGCATAAATACATACCTCTTTGCAATCTTCAACCTCTTTGATGTGTTGGCAACATCCTCGTGGAAAATGGCAAGCTAAGGATGCAAACAATGGAACATATTTGGTGAGTGCGAGTTTTAAACCTGAAATCCTCTTCCTCAAACTATGGGTTGAAGACAAAATGAGGGTTTGAAACCCGATTTTTGTCTTTTATGTCAAATAAGCCATTTGGCGAGTGCCAAATTTGGCATGCACCAAATGGCTTATTTCAGATTTTTTTAATGTTTTTTCAATTTGGCACCTAGATTGTGTCACAGATTGGTGCACTTACCCTTTTATGATTCATTACATGACCATGGAAAAGGAAAAGCCTCCAGTTCATAAAATAATACTAGTGATAATTCATCCAATTATGCTAATATCAAATATGACTCCAACCATAGTACCATCATAAACCACATTCGAGTGGCCTATGAACATGCCAACACCATTACCATCAAGATGTTTCTTGAATGTGTTATCAATACATGCTAAACTAAGGTAACCATTCAAGGTCCTCCACCACAACAACCACAATAGTCCTCCAAGCCTCAATACAATTTACTTGACTAGTTGGGGAAGACCCCATCACAAATTTCTATCTTGGAACTATTGTGTATATCACCTGATCATCAAGCTATTCTAGAAAAATCTTTGCAAGACATGACCATCCCCATCAATCTTGATGTTATTCACTTTGAGGAAATGGTAGGCTACCTAACCAATTCCCATCATGCTACTTTATTTGAACAAGATTATTCAACTGATAAGATAGACCATAATGACCTGTTACATCTCAGAGTTCATTTTCATAAAGGAAAAGTTAGACAAGTCTTGGTAGATGAAGGAGTAGGGTTGAAAATTTGCACCTTGAAAATTATTAAGGAATTAGGATTCTCAGAAGCATGTATAGATACTGCCAAGAGTATTGTCATTAAAGCATATGATGATGAAGAAATGAGATCGAAAGGAGTCATAAAACTTCCTATCAAAATTGGCTTGTAGTTATGGATACCACTTTCCAAGTCTTGGATCACGTCTTCCCATATAATCTTCTATTAGGTAGACCATGGATACATTCCATGAAGGTTATCCCATCCACCTATCATCAATTCCTTAAGTTCTCATACAATGGCACTGAGATCACAATAGCAGGTGATCTTGATTATTTCTAGTATTGTACCAACCTATGAGAAATACCCCAATGACAAGTGCCTATTAATTAGGAGGCTTCATAATACAATTCATCCTAGTATATCAACCCATCCACACTTTCTAAACTAGCTACTTCACAAACAATACATGTCACTCCTAAATTTGAGATCCAAGATAAGGGTTGTGGGGAGTATCATATAAAAACATCTTATTGTATCAGTCAACTAATTTCTCCCAAATCATATTGTCAACCAACAACAGATAAGAGATAATACATGGTCAATTTTAGCCTCCCTCCCTCAAATACCTTCACAAAATGGGGGGAACTAAGTAAAGAAGCTATAAATGAAGAAGATGTGACCTTGTGTCTTTACAAGGAAGACAATGAAGAACCTCCTCCACTCACTCAAATACCTACAAAACAATATGGAAAAGGCTTCAAGATAATGCAGGATAAAGGATATGATGGACATAGTGGGTTGGGATTACAGCAAAATGGGAGGACTGAACCTATCATTGTCTCTAAATAGCCGAAAGGCCTAGGGCTTGGGTTTCAACTGATTAAGATTGGCGTTTCTAGTACCTCGACACCATCACAAGAGGAAATAAGTGCTTCTGAGGCTATTGAGAGATCCAATGAACCATCTGACCAATGCCACTATGATTCCACCGACTCTAATCAATAAAAATGGGGTTCGGAAAAATCATCCAATGATTATGAAATTGAAGAAACCTTTAGAGAACCTGATGAACCTACTTTTGATGAAATATTTAACCAAACCTTTACAATTGGCCAACCTAAGAATCCACCTACTTCTAACCAACCTATTGCCAAGAAAAATAATGAGGATTTGATAAGAAAGTTTTATGATCATGTTAACAGAGCTATCCTCACCCTATTAGCCTCTACCTTTGACACCTCTAAGGATGGCATGCCCCTAATCAATCCCCAACTTATCAATTGGGATCAACAAGAACCTGCTACTTTCAATACATTTGAGAACGACGAAGCACTAGTTGAGTTCCTGGGATTGCGAGAAGGAATTCCTAGTGGTGACCATAAGACTGAATTTACCATAAACTTAGATAACATGGCTTATTTTGGGGAGTCTGTTCAACCCTCCAATCACAAAACTAAAAAAAAAAAGGAAAAAATGAAATAAATAAAAATGACGAGTCCCTAGGTGAAAACCAAAAGGCACCTTTAGATAATGAAAAAGTTAAAAAAATGAACACATCTAAGGGCAAAAACCTCTTTGAGAAACCCAAGGATGGAGAGGTGAATATTCTCCCCATTTTTGAAGAAGTCAATGCTATTGGTTGAGAAATCTATGGAAACCAACATTGGCACCAAATGTAATCCTCAGTTAATCTATTTTGGAGCATCTTTGACAAAAACAAAGAAACCTGAATTCCACAACTTCTTCAGAGAGATAGGTCAACTTCACATGGTCATATGCTAACATGCCTAGACTAGATCCTGATTTGATATTACATCATTTTCCATTATAGCTAGGTGCTAAGCGAGTTAAATTTTTTTTAAGGAAAATGCACTCACAAATTACTTTACTAGTCAAAGCCAAGCTCAAGAAACTATTATATGTCATCTTTATTAGATCAATTGATAATGAAGACTGGATTTCCAATCTGGTACAATAACGAAACCAATAGGGGGCATCCGCATTTGCATAGACTTCCAAGATCTAAACAAAGCATGTCCTAAATATGACTTCCCTCTACCAAATATTGACATAATTATGGACCTAATGTGGGGACATAAAATGTTATCCCTCACGGACGGTTTCTCAAGGTACAATCAAATTAGAATCACACCTAAAGACCAACATAAAACAACTTTCACTTGTCCATGGGGAACTTACTGCTAGAATTTCATGCCCTTTGGACTATAAGATACTAGAGCCACATCTCAGTGCTCCATGACAACCATTTTTCATGATCTCATGCACACTCTCATGGAATATTATGTGGATGATTTGTTAGCTAAATCATTGACAAGGGTTTATCACTTATAGGTCTTGGATAAAATTTTCAAAAGACTAGAGGAATAAAAGGTGAGGCTCAATCCTAGAAAGTGTGTATTCAAGGTGACATTATAATAACTCATAAGATACATTGTTTGTTATAGATGAGGCATCGAAGTGGACCAAACAAAAGTTAAAGATATAATAGACATTCCTCCACCAACCAATATAAGTCAGTTACAAACACAATGAAGGATGCAGTTAATCAGACGATTCATAGCATAGTTGGAAAAAAAAATACATCCCTTCCAACATCTACTTAGGAAAGGGTTACCATTTGCATGGATGGATAAATGTTAAGAATATTTTCAACAAATCAAGGATTACCTACTTACACCACCAGTATTAGCACTGCCTATTGATGGACAACCTTTGATTCTCTATATTTCAACAACCACATAAGAACTAGGAGCCTTACTTGCAAAAAATGATAGTGAGTGCCATGAAAGTTTAGTGTATTATATCATCCACACACTGATCAAGTACCTCTAGTTTTATGGAGGTTCTTAGCTAGTAAACTGACAAGTTAATGATGACTACAACACCAAAGATGAAAAGATGGCCCCATACAAACAGATGAAAAATATCTTCAAGCAATATTTTAACAACATCCTTTTTCATATGATACCCCACATTTAGAATAAAGCAGTGGATTCTATTTCTACTATTGGTTCACTCTTGGACATACCTAGTAACATGCCTAAATTTGAGTTTTTGGTAGAACAAATTTTGGTCCCTGCCTTTGACATACCAGATTCAAAGATGGTGTGTGAACTTGTTGGTCCAAATTCCCTATGGTAAAAAAAAATATATGACTATCTTCATGCCCAAATCCTACCTCCTAATCTCTCAAACAACCAACGTAAGAAATTTATTCATAAATCCTCCAAGTATGCCATCATCGATGATACCCTTTATAGAAATGCCCTAGACAATACTGCGTTGAGATGTATCGATACTAAGGAAGCACAAGAAACCTTACATGGGGTGTATGAGGGTATATGTGGAGCCCACTCTAGTAGTCTGACCTTGGCCAAGAAGATTATGAGATTGGGCTATTATTGGCCTACAATGGAAAAGGACTCATACTTCTTCGTCAAGAAATGTCGATAGTGTCAGATCCATGTAGACTTGATACACTGGCAAACATAGGAGCTCTATTTGATCACATCACCATGGCCCTTTTCCCAATGGGGACTTGACCTCATAGGGAAGATACATCCCACATCCTTCGATTGCCATAAATTCATCATTACTGCAACTAAATACTTCAGCAAATGGATTGAAACCATTCCCTTGACTTACATTACCGACATAAAAATTCTTAAGTTCATCCTTAACTACATCATTTGTCAGTATGGTGTTCCTCAATCCATAGTTACTGATAATGGCTGCCCATTTAAAAATCAAGAAGTCTACCATCTCTACAAGAAATCCCATATCCAACACCACTTTTCCACTCCATATTACCCACAAGGTAATGACCAAGTTGAGGCATCTAACAAAAAAATCCTCAAAATGCTTAAAAATATTGTGAATGACGTTGGTCATGACTAGAATTTACAGCTTAACCCTGCTCTATGGGCTTACTGCATAAGAATCCCCACTCCCATCGACGGAACTCCATATTCCTTTGTATTTGGTCTGAGGCCATCTTGCCTATGGAGGTCAAAATTCCTTCCCTAAGGGTATCTTTGAAAGGCAATATCAACAATGAAGACTATCGCATGTCAAGACTACATGAGCTAGAGTTCCTAGATGAACAAAGAGAAAGGCACTAGATCACCTCCAAGAATATCAAAAACATCTTTGTCACAACTATAACAATAAAGTCTTGAGTCAACATTTTGACATTGGTGACCTAGTCTTAATGGAAAATCCAAAGAATCAAGCAAAAAGAGGAAAACTAGGAAAGTTTAAACCAAACTGGTTGGTGCCTTACATTGTTACCAAAGTCTTTAGATCAGGAGCATACCAACTTTCCAACCCTAAAGGAGAACCATTTTTAGAGCCAATCAATTGATCTGAAGAGATTTTATACATAGCTTCTAAGAGCCTTGTCTTAATCATAAAAAATACAAAAAAAAGAAAAATAAAAAAAATCGTTACCTTGATGAAAACCTGGAAAAAATGTATCTTGGTAACACCAAAAAAAATTTAAAAATAGTAAAGAGAAATAATTCATCCAATAGTGAAAACCACTTCATTGGTGCTTTGATAGGTACCATGGTGAAAACCTAGCAAACAGGCGTCATGTGTAGTCAAATTTGCTCCTTCATCTATCATTATTCTAATATGACTTCCCTTTCATACCACGCATCTTTCTTATCCACACACCTTATCATTTACCATCCTTATCATCACCTAAAATAAATGGTGGTCCTTTCCATAACTTGGAACGATTGACATCAAGTACACTTTGCATCCCCATTTCATCCTATTCCTAATAAATTGGTCTTATACTCGACTGGGGAAAACACTTGACCTATGTCATTTGGATCTTACACTTGTTGTTCAAAGGTCGTAAAATGTCCTAAAAAGTTCCATAAACATCATAAAATGTCTTGGAAAAATCCATAAACATCATAAAATGTCCTAAAAAAATCCATAAAATATCATAAAATATCCTCAAAAAAGGCAAAAAAATCAAAACATTTCAAAAAGACAAAAAAACATGTCAAAACCCAAAAACATCCAAATAAATGTTCAAAATCCTAGAAACAGAGTCAGAGTCAATTATGTCAGTCAGTCGTTGTCATGTTGAACTACATTGCCTCTACAACTAGATGTAGGTAAGGCCATCTCTTGATGTGCCCCAAGGTATTAGGCCAGTCCTTTTAGGTTTGTTAGAATAAAACCATGACTCAGTTATTTTTCCATAGAACAAAATTCAATGGTCATGTCGAGCTATGAGGTATCTACAAATTGTTACATAGGAAAGACCATCTATTGATGAGCCCTCAAGGCTACATTAGGTCAGTAATTTAGGGTTCATCGCGTCAATCAAATAAGTCAAAAACTATCATCAAACACATAATTATTCATTAAAACATCAAGGAAAGTCACACATCAACAAGACAGACAAGCCAACAAAGTCATTAAGTCAAGTCAAATAAATTATCAGAATGGTCAAATCATCAAAACGATCGAATTTGTTATACAAGATGCATCCTTCTTAAAATTATACATCGTCACTTAGTTGAACATCATAATTTTCTTTATATAGGTGGTCACATGATCGAAACTGAACTAAAAATCTTATATGATATACATGTCTTTCCTGAAACCAGGCTTTGTCACACAATCAACCTGTCATTTGAACATCAAACAATCAAATTTTGGCAAACACTCTTACCGACTATTGATAGTATGGCTTGTTTTGTCTTATTTTTTCTCTGTTGGATTTGTCTTTGAGTCAGGTTACTAGCTTCCTTGAGGATATCCCAAGAAGGATTTAGAGGAGTGATGATTTTTCAAGACTCTTTTTTTTGACTGATTTTTGCGGATTTGTCTTGCAAAAAGATTGGGGTAACTTTTCCCTTAGTGTGAGCTAGGATATTTCCTTGTTTGTGACTATTTGTTTTGCAAATGGGTGACCTTTCTCACCTTGGTCTATCTCATACAAAGGTGTTTGTTCTCCAGTTTTTTCATTTTAATGTCCAATGATGATTCATGCAAGGCCTATTATGTATTTGGAAAAATATTGAAGATTCTTTTGTCACATTAACATCCATGTCTTTCACATCAACATTCTTGTCTTTCGCACTAACACTTCTTCTTCCTTGCATTATGATGGTGTCTTGTGACACATAAAATATGATCATTTCATATACATTCATATTAGAAGCATCATTTAAGCATTGTAATACATACATACATATTAAATCATACATATATGAGGCATTTGAAAATATAAAAATATACATATCTATGGAATTTAGGAAACCATTTCCTAACATACATTCATTATCATCTCATTTCACAACCATCATAAATCGAATAGCATATTGCAACATTAAATACATTCACATTAAATTAAAAACACATAAAATCATATTTCATCTCATAATCATTAGCATGTAATATCCTTACATGACATGTATAACACCATAAAAGTAATTGCATACATCATCATATAAAATTAAGAAATCATCATAGGCTGCATGAATATGATAAAGCATACATAATCATCCATAACACGTACATATAGATAATTGCATATCATATAAAGAACTGCATATCATATAATCATTTCAAAAAATGACATATATATATCGCTCAAAAAAGTTTCATAGCACAATGTCATAATGTATCTCCCAAAAAAATAGAGCTCGCAGGCTCTACAAAAAAAATACAAATGCTAAAATATATGAGTCAAAATTAGTCTAGCTAGTGTTTCCATGATCTCTTGAGCCCATGTTGTTGTTTCTCTCTCCTTGATCGATCTGTTATGAGACCGCCTACTATGAAACTGACCACTGCTAACAACCTTTGAAGCACTAGGTGCACGTCACTCCTGTGGAACTACATACTCATAGAGCTATCTATAATACTTCTCCCTGCACCCAATCTTGGCAATAAAATATGTCGCCTATAGACCCATTGCAGGTGGAAATAAAATCCAAGCTCCTCTGCTCTACCTATTGTGCCCTAATAATGATAGTGTCTCTCTCCACCTTAAGACCATCTCTCTACCCATAGAGCCTGAAGCTCAACCTCTAGAGCGTGCACTCTAGCCTGCAAAATCTCCACCTCCTAGTCTCTATCCCTTGACCCAACCCTAATAGGTACATCCTCAAACCCCTCCTCTCCATGCAAGATCCTCTCATAGAGGATCCACTCCTCTTCCCCCATCTCATTCTCCTCTAGTTGATCCTCGTAACCTTCCATATCCATATCAATGGTGGCCACCCTGACTAACACATCCAACTCCTCTCCCTCAGGCTGCTCTGCCTCTATCTCTACATCGGGCATGACATCCTCCTGTCAACCCTCATCTTGGCAACCCTCCTCCTCTCCCTCCTCTCAAATAGGAGAGAGTGATTTTCTCCTCCACCTCCTCAACCTTTGTTGATTCCTCCACCCACCACCCCCTCCTCTCTCATCTCTACCACCATCTCATCTACCCCCTCCACCATCACCTTGGCCACCACATCCTCTATCTCCATCTCCTCTCCCTCTATCTTTGTCTCTCTTACCTCACAAACCCCATCCTCATCTAACCACTAGAGCTAGTTGATCTGGATTTGTTAGTGGCATAGGCCTATGTATACACCACCATGTATCATACTTTGAAGTGGTACTTGCATCTTTTGGTCCCCCTCTCCATGCCCACTATTATTCCTATAGCCTATCTATCTAATTATTTTATTTGGCCACTAATATCACTAGGCCCCATGGCATCACCTCTTTGGATGATCGAGAAAACACTGCTAATCCTTGTGGCTCCCTCTATTGCTCCCCGAATTGTCTCAACACTTGATTTGGTAGGTACATCTCAATAATGTGCATTGACTATACAGTTCTCCCAATTAGATACTTCTCCTACTAAAACCATGGTAGATTCTCACCCTCATCTGGCCACTAATCAAAATCCATATATTGTCTCCATATGAAACTGACCCAAAGTATCTACTCCATGTGACCAATAACCAATATCCCTGACATGTGTCTAATTAACTACTCCCATGTACATATATACATATGGTACAATGGTCTCCAAATTTCGGTCAAATAGTGGATGGAACAAAACAATGTGCTCCCATGCCTAAACCATCAATAGAGTAACCCCATAGGTCATAGACTGGCCTGACCGATATACTATGTCATGTAACTAAAAATACACCATCACCAACAAACAGGCCCCCCATGCATACACTATCTCCTTGACCATCATACCAACAAGAATTTCTCCTCATCCAAAAAAAATCCATGTCCTCGATAGTTTGGAATCAATACCTTGCCTATAACACTACATAGTACGTAGTCAAGTCACTCATATCGTACAACTAGTGTCTCCCATCTAATCTCATATTGATCAATACCCAATTATGCCACATCATCATACAAATAGAAGGTGGTTAGAGCTTGATATCCCTAGCCAAGATCATATCTAACTCTCTCCCCTCTAATTGGAAGTCAAAGGATCCTGTAGACATCCTCCAAGGTGATGGTAGCCTCTCCTATAGGCAGATGAAAGGAACATGTCTCTGAATGTCACCACTCGATAAGTGCAGTCAACATCCCTCTGTTTGACCTAATGAAAAACATGAATGAAACATGATACAAACCAAGACACCATAACTTTTTCCTTTCAACACTGGTCAACTGGTCCCTCAATCAATAAGTCTCTGGCAATCATGAACCTCAAGTATAGATCAGATCTAGCTGAACCTGTGGTCAACATGACAAAAACTATGTTAGTTAAGCAACCTATCTCAACCTATTTTGCACATATCATAAAATTAAGTCAATCCTAACCTAGGAAAACCTACTCAATAAATTCAAATGCGTAGTTTAATTATCAATTGCATCACATAATTAGAAATTTCATCACAAATTTTGTAGATGCATTATAGGAGCTCGATTGCGTTGAACCACCAAATCAATTGTAATCTACCATTACATTTGTGTCATTCCTAAGTAGTTGCAGCTAAGCCCTAAGCAGTTGTGCACAACCACAGTTAGATGCGTCATGCATATCCATATGTGTTTCAACAATCCAGGGATGCGTCAAACACCAATAGTTGCATTACAAAAATTCAAAACCCTACCCTAGCCTAGCATTTTCTAGATAGTTGCATCATTTCGCAGCCAATTGCATTGAATACGATAGCATTTGCGGATATAGCGTAACAACACAATTGACTGTCAAAATTTATCCTCCCTAGAAATTCATTAAATTAAAAATTGATAAAGCAGGTTTGTAGAGACTTATCAGATCTATTGCACCCTAGATTTTTCTGAATGTGCGAACTCTATAGCCTTGTGCTCACTGCGGGGAACTCGCTCCATCTTCACTCAGAGCTCCTAATCTCCAAAGTTTAAAAGTGCAAAATGAGCTTTGATTTTCCATTTTTCTATTTATACCCCCCGTCAAAATCAAGGTTTGACCTAGTGTTCATAATTGCACCCTTTTGCATGTTTGAGCACAATTTTGACTGCTCTAAACTTATTGAAATGCAAAACCAACTTCGCCATCGCTTTTTCAACCATTAATTTGACTTTTTGAAACAATTTTCTTTTTTTTGAATTTTTTTTTTTGTTTGTAAAATTCTTCCAAGGGGCCATGAGGCTGCCTTGCTTACACTGGGGAACGTTTGACTCAAATTTCTTTGACACAATGCGATAAACGACATTGCATCAAAGAGGGGAAAAATGTAGACACTAAAAATTCTCCTAGGCTCATGACTCTTAATTTCTTCATAATTCTTTCATCTTCATTCTTCATAATTAAATAGTTTTAATTATTTAATTATTTCTTAAAGTCACATGTCCTCTATTAATTAAATAATTTTAATGATTTAATTAATTAATTCTTATCTTTGTTCTTCTTTGATTAATTAAATAAATGGTATTTAATTATGTCACTAATTAAACTTATCTTCTTTCCAAAATTAGATGAATGCTAATTTATTTAATTTCTATGCCACTTTCCAATAAATTTAAATAATTTTTTTAATTATTTAATTATTTGCTATCTTTTTCCTCTCTCTAATTAAATAAATCTTTATTTATTTAATTAGATCTCATATCTTGATTTTGAATTAAAAATCATTATTTAAATCAAAATGATGATTCTTCTCTTATCACAATCTTCCATAGTTAGATAATATCTTTATTATCCAATTAGTTATTGGTCACTCAAATGGAGAAAGATTTGATTTTCTCTCTAGCTCATCACTTTTTCTATAAAGATCTTATCTTCTACATTATATCCTTATCCCTCCTTGTCTCGACTAATTTCCACGATTGATTATTTAAAAAAAAAAAAATCTTGGTCATTCATCTTTTCTAATTTATCCCTAACCCTATTTCATGCCTCATATTTTAATCTAGACCATCGATTAATTGTCTTTCAATCTCAACCTTTCATTCAAAATTGGTTTCCCTATAAAACTGCTTTATCGTTGTCATTTCTGAATCCTGGAAAACCTTAGAAAGTTTAGACATTGTAGAAATCTTCAATATTTTTCTATTGCTATTTTATTTAAGTCATACTTGCATAATCAATAAAAATATGAGGGCATTTATTATATTACAAAAAAATAGAGGAGTGTAATGAATGTGATTCATGGAATGCATACGAGTTTGGTAAGATCTTTCATCATGTGTTTATGATTTATATTCCATCATTCTTCATTATTTCTAAGGTTTTTTATTGTTTATGCTTGATATTGCTAACCTATAATTTTCCCTCACTACATTTGGTGAACCCAACAACAAAGAAAAAGATTATGTAAATTTCATACAATTTTATTTTTTTACAAGTTTTTTGTATGGTTCGACGCAATCACCAAGCCAGAGTGACACAATTGCCTGCAAAGTGATGCAATTGATTTTCCTTAGGGCATAATTAAATTTTCTTTAATATTAAGTTATTTTTGTTAAATCTAGAATATTTAGGTTTTTGGTTTATCAGTTTGACCCTAGGTTCAGGTCGTAAGAATCATTAAATCACTTGTGTTTGGTAGATTTTTGGTTATTTTATAGTTTTTTGATAGTGTGATGCAATTGGATATCTTTCACCACATTCACCATCCCCATTCACCACAACTGTTAGAAACCTGAGCCACATCTGTTGTAGAAAACTACAAGTGACATCCTATGACCCACAATCATTGTTCCTGAGCTGCATTTGATCACTCTTGTGAACCGCATCTACAAATTTCGAGACACAACATCTTGTTGAGGGGTTTCCATTAATTTCTGCAAGAGATTTTCAATTTTCTGCATTTCTAGTTCAGTAGATAAGGTTTTTGGTTATTGATATTTTGTTGGCAGCATGTGGCAACTTTTTCTCTCATGTTTTGAAGACTTAATTTAAAATTATAGATGAAATATGATGCAGGACGTTTATCGAAGGCTTGAATTTAAAATTGATTGTCTATATTAGATTAGAACACATTTCATTTGGTGCTTAAAATGAACAATTGCTTACTATTTTTTGAGCTTTTGCATGCTTTTGTTTAGATTAGATCCCAAATTTAATAAGAAAAGTATCCTCTACACTTGCGCACTTGTGCGATCTTGGGTACAAGATAAATTTTTATTAACTTTAGAGGGCTTGCCACCCCACTTCAAAAAGTGGGAATGACCCAAGCAGTAACAGGCTAAAGCCAAGTCTTTTCAAACCATTATAAAAATGTGTGATTGCAAGGAAAGTTCACAATCAACAAGAAGTGGTGCATGGTAGCTCTCATCCAGTATCTTTACGATACATAAACCCTTGTTCTAAGGGATAGGAGACCTCTCACAAGGAGTATATCACTACACCCCCTGAACCAGAAGCCCTTACTAAACACCTCTAGTATTTTTAGAAAGTGTATCCCTTAATTCATTGCTTGGTATAGTGTAGGGTACAGTAACATGCCCAAAGATTACTCACTACTGACTCCCTTGAGTAGAGATAGAAAATTATCAGGAAGTGACTACTTGGGAATTCAAAGTTGGTGAGCCCAAGAAGTGTGCATCGTGGAGGGGAGTTTGTGCCACCAAAATTCTAAGCTATCCACTCTCGAGAATGAAAAGTGTTCAACACTGATCTGGGGTATTTTAGTGAGTTATACCAAGTATACAAACCTTTTTTACTAGGAATTGTGCTTATTTTCAAAATATTGGTATCAAACAACCCATGACAAGAAAATTTGTTTTCTAAAGTGTTTGCTGGATTTTCTGAACAAATAAACACCTCTAAAATCTGGAAACTTACAATTGGATTGAAATAAATTTTTACATCATGACCTAATTGCTGAAAACCAGATTCTGTTCACTCTGAACTGCAACTGCAAACTCTATAAACCGCAATCACCAATTAAAAGCCACGACTATCATATAGAAAGCTTCAATTGACTATTTTGAACCACAACTGTCATACAAAAAGCCACAATTGACTGTCTTGAACCACAACTGTCATTGTAGAAAAACCACATTCGACTGTGTTAAAGCACAACTGCTTTCAACTTAGAAAAATAATTTTTACTATCACAGTCTGAAACCAAAACTTAGAATTTGCATCTGATAATCACTTTAACAGTGATCTCTAAACAAAAACTAGAAATATTTTCTCAAACCATTGACCATTACATCTTTTAGTAGATCATTTAGTCTTAAAAAATATTCATACCACTTAAAAACTATAGTTACATCTTAGGATTCATAATCACCTTCAGCTTAGTTGAAATTTTAAGGACATTACCTTTTATATATTTTCAAAATAGGCCAACTTTCCATACTTTGTTAAACCATTGCATCAAGAAAGATTGTCATTGGACCAAGTCATTTTTCACACTTTTGAGTCTTTTCCATTTTGGTTGAGTCTTTTCTCAACTCACAAGTCTAGTTTGGGAAGCTCACTTTGTCTTGGTTATTTTACTTGGTCCCATAAAGGTCCTTTGACAAATCAAAATTGAAGCATTGGTAAGAATTTAGATGGTTAGTAAACCTTTTCTTAAAATCTCCTAAAATTTGATAACCTTAGAGTTTACACCTTGCATTTAGAATTCTTCCATAGAATAATTAGAAATCAGACATAATTGTCACCTTACTTTAGACATTTAGCATCTTCTTTGAACATTATTGTCGCATTACATCTCTTTTTCCAAAAGACAAAAAAAATAGTTGCATTATTTTTAGGCATACCCTATTTCAAAAATCCAAAAACATAGATTAAGTTCATATCATTTCCATTCATAGAGATAGTTCCATATCATTTGCATTACCCCTTTTGAGAAAATATTACATGGTCGAAACCAGGGTAAAAAAAAAATAAAGAGACAATATGGCTGACCCACAAGAATGTATCAATCCATTCTCGAGCCCCTCACAAGGGACTTCAAGACCTCACAAAACCTTATTGGATAAAATTTTCACTAGAGAGCACAAAGAACAAGTTTTAGTTGAAGACATAGAGGCTGCTACTCAAGACCCAAAATTTTCCTCTTTTGTAGATGAATACTTCGCACAAGAAACTCAACGATATTTGGGTATGTGCAGGATCGTGATGGGCCAAAAAGTGGCGATATGTAAGCCATATGACAATTTACTTGATTAATTAAACAATATTTGTTTAAATAATTAAAGTTCCCTTTTATCTCTTTTACGCTTAAGCTAACATTAGGTGTATAATAATTAATTATTTTACTAATTATTAATGTGCAAGCCTAGGGTTTTCCTTTTTAGGGTTTTTTGACCTATATGTGGTTGAAATATTTTCTTTTGTATCATTATTCTTTTCACACATTGGTGAATACAGAGCTCCACATATTTGAGCATTTTTACTATTCTCTTTGTTGCTTCTCTTTGCTTCTCCTTGTAACAGGTATTCTTCGCTTGCAGAGGTCACTGGGCTCCTATGAAGTTGTATTTTCTCAACTTCTACATGGTATCAAAGCTTCAGATCTGCAGTTACTTGTTCATGTTTTGAGAATTTTTTGCATTGGAAGCAGGTCTAGGGTTTCAGGTTGTTTTTTGGTCGATCCGGCATACTTCAGTTTTTGGATTCACTTTGAGCCCAAACGGACCTCGCTGTTGGATTCGCACCCTAAATCGACTGTTCATTGGTTGATTTTGGCTATAGTTGATTAGGGAGGCAAAAGGTTTTTTCCCTAACGCCATACGTCCCTAGGGCACGCCTTCCGCAAAAAAAATTGAAAAAAAATAAATAAAATGCAATTTTTTTTAATTTTTGGGCATTGCCCGTTCACACAGGCCTCACCAGCCATGCGCCGCCCTGTCACTGCCACCGACATCATCCGCCAGCCACAGCCAAGCAGCCACCATTGCGCCGCCAGCCCGTGTGCCACCCACGCTCAGCCCATCTGCCGCTAGCCTCTGGAGCACCACCAGAGAGCCACCGGGTCCTCCATTTGTTTTTTTTTTGGACCTCATTCAAACGGGCATATCTCGGGCATTTCAGCTCGGTATTTTGAATGAAAATAGGTGTTGGAAAGCTGATTCTAACACTGATTTGACAGTGTAGGATTTTTTACAAAATTTTTGAGGTTGGTGATAGTCTTTTCCAGTCAAAGTAAGGTCTTTTTTTTGCACTTTCGAGGCCATAGAAGGTGCAAACGAACTCCGTTTTTCAAAAATGAATAGGCGTTGGAAAGCTCTCAACATGCTCTATTTAGATATGTGATATTTTTTCTTAGAATTTTCATCAGGTACATGAGAATTTGTTTTGGAGTATTTTTGCTTACGCATTGCTTCCTCTTTCTTAGTTTGTACTAGGGTTTGGGTTTATCTCTTGTGGGGGGGTGTTTTTTTCTCGGTTTCTGTCATTTATATCAGAAAACTAGAACACCAAAACTCTCAAAAAATTAAAACTCTTTTGCATCTTCTATCTATTCTAAAAGATCACATGATAATAAAAAACACAAGTAGGTATAGGTGCAAGGTTTCATGGCTGACTTCTCAGTTGAGTTACTCACATCACACAACTATCACACCTAGAAGTCTTGCATGATGAGGCTTCTCAGGTCATGAGGGTTGTGGTCTTGTTTAGATGAGCTTTAGCCTCAATTGCAGCATCCTTTTGAGATTATGCAGCACATGAACAAGATGGATGAAGCTATGGGTTTTCTATCCATGCACATTTCAGATAGTCTTTTGTTTCACCTTGATGCTTTGCTCACTCCTCAAGCCATGTAGTTGAAGTTTGAGACACTTTTTGGGGAAATTAATGAATTATGAGCATTACAGATTGAGGGAGAGCTGACTTCACTATTACGTGAATCATTTCCCACTATTGAGGATTTTTTGAACAATCTCAAAAACTATCCACACTATTTTATAGGGTTGTAGCAAGAATAAGTCAGACATCGAGTGAATTTACTTGATCCTTTCAAAGCTTCATGTTCCATTTCAAATATTTGCTTCTTCCTTCTATTCCACCATGGATGGCCTGGGTACTCGTTTTACCATGCCTACCTTTGATGTGTTTTGTGAGCATTTCTCTTGTGAGTAGTCACACCTTTCTCAGATGGATATGCTCTCAAGATCAAAGAACAGAGCATTGGTTGCTCAGTCATCTAAGGAGAAATAGAAGCAGAAACCGAAGCCCAAGAAAGATTTTGTAGGCAATGAGCATTCCTCCAAACCACCACTTAATCCAAAACAGGGGAAATCTTCAAAGTTTGGTGAGTCTTCCTCCAAGACTAAGCATAAATTAGGAGACACTTGCAGCTTCTGTGGTAAGGAAGGACATCCAGTTTCCAAGTGTTGGAAATGATTAGAGGCTTTAGAGGAAGCCATGTAGTAGTATCACATCTCCTCACCTCAGTCATCTTCTCCTTCCACAGGGAAAGGCCATGCTCTCATTGCTCGAGCATCGACCTATGGGTCCACTTGGATTTTAGATTTTGGTGCTTCTCACCATATGACTCACACTCAACAGTTGGTCACTTATCTTGCCTCTTGTGGTACTTCATAGATTTCCATGGGTGACTCTACATAGCTTTTAGTCTTGGGTTTAGGTTCTGTCTCTTTGGATGGAGGCACTCTACATGATGTTCTCATTGTTCCCGACATATCAAAAAACCTCCTGTCCATTTATCAGATTTTCCATCCTAGCTCTAGTAAGACAGTTGAGTTCTCACCACATGATGTGGTTATTCGGGACCTCCATGACTCTGATCTAGTTTCGGCTACTAGGAGTGTTGATACTGCATCTCGTCTTTATAGATTTGATGGATTTGAGCCTTCTAAGGGTACAGGTTCATCTCTTATAGCACATGTAGATTGAGTGAGTAAGCTTTGGCATGAGTGTTTGGGCCATGTCAATTACAGATATCTTCAGCAGATGAGTACATAGGCACTTGTTTTTGGTATTCCATAGATTTCCTACACAGACAGTGTTTGTCATGGTTGTGTGCTCGGAAAGCATCACAAAGATCCCTTTCTGAAGGGAAGAGCCACTCATACATTGGCACCCTCGAAGTTGATTCATAGTGACCTCATGTCATTTCCCACTCCTTTTTCTGGGGCCAATTATGTACTCACATTTATTGATGACTTCTCGAGACACACATGGGTGTACTTTCTTATGTACAAGTCTGATGTCTTTGATTCCTTTTGAATCTTCAAGAAATTTGTAGAGAAGTAGTTTGGCCTTTCTATTCAGTGGATACACATAGATAATGGGGGGGAGTATGTGAATTAGGCTTTTAGATATTTTTGCACTGATTATGGTTTGCAGCATCAGTTTACTATTCCCTACACCCCTCAGCAGAATGGTGTCACTAAGAGAAAGAACAAGACTTTACAGGAGATGAAAAATTGTATGATTCAGTCTAGGTCCATGGATTCATATTTTTGGGCTGAGGCAGTTAATTGTAACAACTATATTTAGAATTGGATGCCTCACAAGGCGATTCGACATATGAATCCTGAGGAGGCTTGGTCTCATGACAAGCCTGATGTTCAATCATTCCAAGTATTTGGTAGTGAGGCATGGGCATTTATTCCTAATGCTCAGAGGAGAGCCATGGAGCGGAAGAGTCGACCCCTCATTTTTTTTGGCTATTGTGAGGATGTTAAGGCATCCAGGTTATTTGATCCTGATTCCAGAGAGGTCCTGTTTCGACGGGATGTCTAGTTTGATGAGCACCTTCCCACAGTGGATACCCTGTATCTAGTGTCTACTTCACTACCTACTCCTCCCACTATAGCTCTTCAGGATTATGTTGAGGATGATTCTGATGAGGATGTTGATGATCCTCCATCTCCACCTCAGATGCCCAAATGGGCTTGCTTTACTATTGAGGCAGCAGGATCTATGGCAGGTGATCCTTTAGACACTCGTCGCACCCATTCTCATACTATGGGTTTTAGTCTTTTGAGTCACGCTCTTTCAGAGGATCCTCAAAAGTTTTCAGAGGCGACAGGTCACCCTGAGTGGAATAATTCTATGGAGGGGGAGTATTCTTATTTGATGAGGAACAATACTTGGGATCTTTGTCCTCTTCCTAAGGGCGGAAAGATGGTTTAGTGCAGATGGTTGTATCACACCAAGTATGCTATTGATGGTTCTATTGATAAGTATAAATCACATCTTGTTGTGAAGGGTTTCTCCTAGGTTGAGGGTATTGATTAGTTCGAGACATTTTCCCCTGTCAACAAGATGAATTCTATTCGCTTTGTACTATCACTTGCAGCTTCTAGGGGATGGCCCATTTTTCAGATGGATGTGAAGAGTGCTTTCTTGCATGGTGATCTATAGGAGGAGATCTATATTGAGCAGCCTCAAGGATTTGTGTAGGATGCTTCTTTGGTTTGCAAACTTCGATGTTCATTATATGGTCTCAAACAGGCCCCTCGGGTTTGGTATGAGAAGATGGACTCTTTTTTTCTCTCCACTGGTTTCACATGCTGTCATTATGATCCCACCATCTATATTCAGAATCTTGAGGGTGAGATACTAATTCTTGTGCTATATGTTGATGATCTCCTCATCACAGATAGCTCATCCTCTATGATTCAGCATGCTCAACAAGCTTTGATGGAGCAGTTTGAGATGACAGATCTTGGTCTTCTGCACTATTTTCTTGGTCTTCAGGTGATTAAGTCTTCTGATGGGATCTCCATTTACCAGCAAAAGTATGCTCTTGATATGCTTCAATGCTTTGGTATGCTTGATTACAAGCCTGCCCCCACACCTTTTTAGTCAGGGGTTGTTTTGAGTACTCCTTGCTCCACTCCTTCAGTAGATTCTACACTTTACAGGCAGTTGGTTGACAGTTTGTTGTACCTGACTCACACTCATTTTGATCTTTCCTTTGCGGTTGGCCTTGTCTCTCGATTCTCCCATGATCCTCATGAGAGTCATTGGCAAGATGCCAAACATATTTTGAGGTACATTCAGGGCACTATTTCTTATGGCATTCACTACACATCAGGGGATCCTCACATTGTTGGCTACACTGAATTAGATTGGGCTGGTGATGTCAATGATCGAAAGTCTACTTCTGGCTTTGTGTTTTGTCTTGGCTCTGGTTTTATCACATGGTCTTGCAAGAAGCATACTGCTCATGGCTCTGGTTTTATCACATGGTCTTGCAAGAAGCATATTGCTCATGCATTATCATCTATAGAGGTTGAGTACCGAGCTACTGTGCTCGCTAGTTAGGAGATTTTATGGCTTTGACAGTTGATGACTGAGTTTGGTTTTCCTCCTGATAGTCCCACTATTCTTTGGTGTGACAATCAGAGTGCTATACACATTTCTCGCAACCCGGTGGAGCATCAACAGACGAAGTACATTGAGTTTCATATGCATTTCATCAGACAGTTGATTCAGGATGGTTCTCTCATCTTGGAGTATATTCCCACTTCCGAGCAGGTTGTTGACATCTTCATGAAGCCTTTTGCATCACCTCGCTATCTTCAGTTGCTCTCTATGCTTGGGGTGAAGGAAGTTTTCCTTGGGGGGTCTTTATGATGCCTTCCTTCCTTCATGTTTCTTTCAACATGTTCTTCTATCTCTTTTTGGAGAGGATTTTTTTCCCATTGGGTTTTCTCCTTTTCTCAGTTTCATAGAGATTTCCTTGTACTTGGGTACCTAATCTGGCCTTGTTTCTGGGACCCATTTTTGTTTGCTTTCAGTAGCTTCTTCTAGGTTTTAACTTCTCCCTAAGTCTAGTTTAAAGGGGGATGTTAGAGTAATTGGTTATTTTCTTGATTAATTAAACAATATTTGTTTAATTAATTAAAGTTCCCTTTTATCTCTTTTACGCTTAAGCTAACATTAGGTGCATAATAATTAATTATTTTATTAATTATTAATGTGCAAGCCTAGGGTTTTCCTTTTTAGGGTTTTTTGACCTATATGTGGTTGAAATATTTTCTTTTGTATCATTATTCTTTTCACACATTGGTGAATACAGAGCTCCACATCTTTGAGCATTTTTACTGTTCTCTTTGTTTCTTCTCTTTGCTTCTCCTTGTAACAGGTATTCTTCGCTTGTAGAGGTCACTGGGCTCCTATGAAGTTGTATTTTCTCAACTTCTATAGATGGCCCATGTGGCTGACGATTTTTTTTTTTTTATGCAAAATTGATGAAATGAAAAGGGTTTTTTGAGGAGATTCTTAGCTTTCCACCAATACAAATTATGCTTTACTTTGAATTTAATAAATAATTATTATTCATTTTCTATTAGAATTACGAATAAAGTCCTGATTGATAGGCTGATTGAAAAACATCTATAACTTTCAAACAGTATCACATATTTTGAATCCAAAAAATGCGTCACATTCTATGCTTTGCATACTATAGGATTGAAAAAAAAATGAATTTCATGAAATTTTGACCAAGTTAAGGTGGTTAGATAGATGAGCTTTTATATTTTTTAAAATTTGTAATAAAAAATTCATAATTAATTATTTACTTGGAAAAAAATTATAAAAAAATATGCATCACATCGGGACATGAGTCCTCTACTTATCTCTAAAAGCTTATAAAAAAATATTATCATTTTATTGTGGTTAGGGTGTTCAGACAAACACCTACTTCTTATTTTTACCCTGAAATTTAAATACTATTGCATTGAAATTTCAAATTTTCACCAAATAGATTAAAAAAATAAAAATAAAGGTCTAGTAGTTTACAAACTAAATTCAATTTTCTACAGATTCTATTTTTTACATATTTTTGAAATAATATAGATAACCTATTCAAAATTTTACATCAAGTTGTCTAACTCTGATTTTTTATCTTTTTATTGCCACTTAAGGGCCTGTTTTTTCCATGATGATCCTGCACATACCCATTTAGCAAATTTATTAACAAAAGGTGCCACATTACCTCCTAGATTTGATATCCATACATTGAAAGCCTCATCTACCCAAGGAAACAACACAAAGGTCTCTAGTGGCTCCATCCCTCAAGTAAACACATCCATACCATTTGCAGGATCTACCCAAGCCGCGAAAAATAGTCTACACATCACCCTTTGGCACATAAAATTGTTGGATCCTATGGTTGTGCTATTGATATGTGGTTGTCATTGATATGTTGAAGGCTCTATATGTCAAGGATATTGAGAAAATTATAATAAATATATTGGAGGTTGTTTGTGAAGTAGTGAAGGTCAATGTGTTGGAAAGTTCAGTATGTTGGTGTTCAAGAGTTGGAGATTAAAGGGTTTATTGTTGAGTGTATCTAGTTTATCCACATAAAGTTTTAGAGACCCGCGTGAAGATTTGATCATGTTATGAACTGTTGTGTTATGATGGTTTTTATGTGTCTTCAGTTAGTATTCTTGATTGATTTTTATGTGATTCTATTAAGGTCAATTGCTTCGTATTCTTCTTTGATGATTAATGATTCTCGTGGATGCTTCTATATCGTGCTCTATCTTTGTTGCATGTCTGCATTGATCAGTGTGCTTGTGATCAAATAATTTTCCTTTGCATGTTTGGGTTTTTCATATGCTTGGTTGACATGGTGGTTGTAACGTGTTGTGGATCCTCATGGAATAATGTTTGAAGGAATTTCATGTTCGAGGATGTTCTTTTGTGTCTCTATTATGTTGTGGCCAGCTTTGGTTGGTGCACATTGAGAATTGTTTTCGAATTGAGCTGACAGTTTGTATTCATTCTAATATTTTGTTGATGCCAACATTAAGCAAAGTAATTTCTTGTAGCGGATATATAAGAGCAATTATTTATCTCATTTGAGACATAGGTGATGTGAAGAATACAAGTGCTATGTAAGAATAAAGATCAGATCATTTGAAAGAAGAGCAGAGTGTGAATAAGAGTGAAGAAGTGTTCATGAGCCTAATTGGAACTATAATCAGGCATTAGCAGATGCTATTTTCTCAGTTTAAATTTTTTTGATGATTTTAATTTGAATATTCTTGTAAGACAATGTGTCTTCCTTTGTATTTGAGCAGTGAGCTCTAGGTTGTTGCATGTACATTCCCATTATTCATCTTTATACTTTTAACAAAGTATAATATTGTGGACTGACATTTGCCATGGGTTTTCCCCTAATAGGGTTTCCACATATAAAATCTTGGTGTTCTTTGTGTTTCTAATGTGGGTATGTGCAGGATCATGATAGGCCAAAAAATGGCAATATCTAAGTGATATGATGGCCCATGTGGCTAACAACTTTTTTTTAACCCAAAATTGATGAAACAAAAAGGGTTTTTAAAGGAGATTCTTAGCTTTCCACCAATATAAATTATAATTTACTTTGAATTTAATAAATAATTATTATTGATTTTCTATTTGAATTATGACTAAAGTCCTGATTGATAGGTTGATTGAAAAAAATATATAGCTTTCAAATGGTATCACATATTTTGAATCCAAAACACGTGTCACATTCTATGCTTCACATTCTATAGGATTAAAAAAAAAGAATTGAATTTCATGAAGATTTGACCAAGTTAAGATGGTCAGACATACAAGTTTTTATATTTTTTAAAATTTGTAATATAAAAATCATAATTAATTATTTACTTGGAAAAAATTACAAAAAATATGCATCACATCGGGACATGAGTCCCCTACTTATATCTAAAATATTATAAAAAAATATTATCATTTTATTGTGGTTAGGGTGGTCAAACAAACACCTACTTCTTATTTTTTCTTTGAAATTTAAGTACTACTCCATTGAAATTTTAAATTTTCACCAAATAGATGTAAAAAAAAAAAAACCTAGTATTTTAGAAACTACCTTCAATTTTGTACAAATTCTATTCTTACATATTTTTGAAATAATATAGATAGCTTATTCAATTTTTTACGTCAAGTTGGCTAACTCTGATTTTTTGAATTTTATTGTCACTTAAGGGCCTATTTTTTCCATGATGATAATCCACATACCCATGTGGTGATTGTGTATGCTTAATGATCTTTCATCAGATCTGAGAATAATTTGAGTAAAGTTTAATAAGTTAGAATATTTTGTGACAACTGATTCACCCCCCTCTCAGTTTTCTATCCTCGTTTTTCCAATAATTGGTATGAGAGTAGGTTCCTTGAAAGAAGTTTGAGAGCTTGAGGTGATCCGCGATAGAATCATAAAAGAAGGATAGTCCTAGATTCAATGGTACAAACTATTATCTATGGAAGGCTAGAATGGATTGTTATTTAAAGTGCATTGGTGAACCCTTTTGGAATATTAAAAAGAAAAGATATGTTATTCCTCAGAATGGTCCTTCTACTCCTAATGAGATCAAAGAAGATGAATACAATATCAGGGCTAAGGAAGCATTGTTGAGTGCTTTGAATGATTCTAAGATGACAAATGTTATGGATCTGAAGACTTCTTATGAGATCTGGAAAAAGTTGGAAAAATTATATGAAGGTGATGCTAATGTGAATATTGCTAAGCTACAAAGTCTGAAAGGGAAATATGAATTGTTGAAAATGAGTGATGATGAGAATATTACTAATTTCATGCAAAGAGTGAATGAGATTGCGATGGGTATTAGATGTGCCAGTGGGACCTTGGATGAACAAGAGATTGTAGCTAAAGTGCTCAAATAATTTCCTACCTCTTACAAATCGAAAGCTCATGCTATTGAAGAGCTCAGGATAGTAACAAATGTGACACGACATATGTTGATTGGTAAACTTGTTGCCTTTAAGTTGAGTGAGTTTGTTGAATCTATTTGTAAGACAAATTTTTTATTTAAGTGGACTATGATATTTCTTCACTTAAGATCACCAAATGGTGCAAGGGGTTTGGATATGTCAATAGCCCACTTATACAAACACAAAAAACATTGGCCCTTTAATTAAACCTATGCTCTTGTTAATCAAGAAGTAAAAATAGTTTTTCTCCGCGTGCAACAAAGTCGTTAGTAGTTTTTTTTTCTTTCCTTTGACAATCGAGTTGCACAAATGTTAGTAAGCAACATACTCACCAACAAACAACTGTTAACAGATCAAAAACAGTGAAAAACAACCATAAATTGAATTCTGGAATAACAAAATTACTGGATGTTTACTTTTTTTACCTCTGTTTTTGGCATGGTTGTCTCTGTGTTTTGGGCAAGGCCACCTGTTTTTCCAAAACCTCCAAAAAAGTTAGAAAAATAGAAAAACAAAAAACAAAAAAATCAGGGTTTTTGGGGAGGGTCATCCCTTTGTGGGCAAGGTCACCTATTTGTGGGTGGGGTCACCCCTTTGTGGGCAAGGTCACCTATTTGTGGGTGGGGTCACCCCTTTCTAAGCGGGGTCACTAGTTCATGGATAAAATCTACAAAAAATGTTGGAAACAAAAAAAAAATAATAGTGCATAAATTAGGGTTTGGGCAGGGTCGCCCCTTTATCGGCGGAATCACCTGTTCATGGGTGGGGTCACCCCTTTTTGAGTGGATTCACCTATTTGTAGACCTGAACTTGCAAAATAGATAAAAACAAAAAAAAATAGAAACACAAAAATTAGAGTTTTGGGCAAGGTCTCCCCTTTGTGGGAAGGGTCGCCTATGTGTAGACCTAAACCTACTAAATAGTTAGAAATAGAAAAAAAATTGAAATGAAAAAATTGAGGTTTTGGGCGAGGTCACTTATTTGTGGGCGGGGTTTCCCCTTTCTGGGCGGAGTTGCCTCTATGTTCTTGAACCTGCAAAATTTCAAAAAATAGAAAACGTAAAAGGAATAGGCTCATGATGTGGGTCCCACCAGGTGTGCCAAAAATATGTGTAGTGAAAATATTTAATCTAAAAATTCAAAACAAAATGAATGCAATGAAAAAAGAAACACAACAACACCTCGACAATAGACCTAGTTGAAACTACACAAAACAATAGTAAAATAACAAGAAGTGTTATACCTTTTCTTGTCTAGCTTGATGGAGTGGTTGGCCCTTGATGATATTCTTGATATGTGCTCCTTGCTGAAAATATTGCAATAATGATGGTGGTTGAATGATGAAAGATGGTAGGTGGGAGTGCAAATGGATTTGAATGCAAATTCTTAAATGCAAGAGTGTTGCAATAATGACAAGAATGTTTAACAATCTTCAAAAGTCTTCTAAATCTTAACAACACTTAACCTCTAACTTCAAGCCAAAACCCTCCATTTAAAAAAAAATGGACGGTTGAGATTGATCCACCATGGACAAGATGAAGGGCTGTGGTGAGTTGAAGACTCACAATCCATCACATCTTTCCATGTGGAGGGTGAGATGGAAGAAGTATAGGGTGACATGGAAAAAGCCATGTGGTCCCAAGGTACTTGCAAGTACCTTAGGATTGAAGAGGATTTCCTTAAAAAAGGATTCCTTGTCCCCAAGTGTGGCTGAAGGTGACAAGTGAGGATTTGTAGAAAGTCCACTCTTGTCACCATGGGGATTGGAGAGGGCATTGGAGGAATAAAAGTGAATTTAAAATTCACAAGCTTGGAATAAACCCATGGATAAGATAAGGTCCTCCAAAAGGAGGTCCTTGTCCCATGTACTTGATGCAACCCATGAAAGGTCATGGGGAAGATAAATGCATGTGGGAATAAGTGTGAATTTTTTTAATTCACATGGGGAAGAGGTCAAACTAAATAAGGTAAGTACCATGAAAGGTCTACTTAACGACACGCTAGAAAATGTAAGTGATTAGGATTAAGGTTGTGCAAACAGGTGATTAGGAAAATTAATGAAGATTAGAGTCAAGTGGCTAAATATGGAGGATGTGGCTCGATCCGGAGAAAAGGAGATTGCTGGCGAATGGAAGCTACTGGCACGAGTCCTTGAGTACGACCAGCCCTTGGTTGCCCATGGCTAGTAACAGGTCGTGGCTTGTGGTTCTTGTGCTTCGCGTGGAGGGGAGTTGCTGCGGTGGGAAGGAGGGGGTGTGGGGTGCGGGGTGTGGGGTGTGGGCGTTGGGGTGGGTGGTGGAAGTGGTGTGGGCGTAGGTGTTGGGGTTAGTGCCAGGGGTGGGGTATGGCTGCGGTTACCAATAGCATGGTGCTTGCTAGGCCAAAACCATCTCAGCCATTTTCAAAAGCCATGCATGCACACAAGACGGATTCATCTTTTGTAGGAGAGAGTTCCAAGCTCAAGAAAGTGAACGGATGCCTGCCGCGGTGCCATGATCGTCCTATTCTGGTTATTTCTCCTGAATCGGTTTAGGAGGACATTGCTTATTGGAGTCAACATGTTCTGATTTGTAAGTTTTTGGGCATTCATGTACCCCTCTTGGCGTTGGAGTCCTGGATCCGTCACACCTGGCAGGTTGAGGGTGATTTCGAGTTGTTGGTGGCTGGGAATGGCTATTTTATGGTTGATTTCTCTTGCATCTTGGATCGTAATTGCATTTTCGAGGGAGGACCGTATTTCTACAATCATGTGGGCTTGTTCATTAAGCCTTGGCATGTAGGGTTTAATGCGACAGAGGATCTTCCTACACGAGTTCCTATTTGGGTTCGTCTTCCATGGCTGCCTTTGGAGTTCTGGAGAGAGGATATTTTGCATCGGATTGCTGCCTTGTTGGGGAAGCCAGCTGCCATCGCCCAAAATACTTTGGATAAAAAGGTATTCTCTTATGCTCACATCTGTGTTGAAATTGATTTAAATAACCCTCTGCCAGATTCTTTAGAGATTTATATTGGCTCTGCCTCGTGGATTCAATCTCTGGATTATGAGTCCCTTCCTTTTCGTTGCCGCTTTTGTCATGAGTACGAACACTTTCAACGCCAGTGTCCTTGGGCACCCAAAGTAGCTGGGGCTTCTTCTTCGCCTCCTTTTGGGCCTTCGATGGATAAAGGGGATAAAGGCAAGGTGCCTGTGGCTGAGAGGGGGCCGGATAAGGATGGCTTTATTCTTGTTAAGCAAAGAAACAAAGGGAGGGGTCAGAAGTGAGCCCATAAGGATAGGCAGAGTGACCAAGGTTTTAATCGGTTTGAGGCCCTAGAAAATCAGTCTCTGGAGGAAGGGATCCCTATTGAGATTTCTTCTGAAGACACAGGTATGGTTGGTGGGCTGAATACAGGGCTAGAGCAGACAATTGTTGTTCAGCATATCTCTCCGATTTTAGAGCAGTAGGTTTCTGAGCCTCCTGGGGCCTCTGGGGATGGGCAGGATGATATTGTTTTAGCAGATTTAGCTAAGGAAGTGTTTTCCTCAGGTAAAGGTAGGGGAGCGTCTCTTGCTTTGGGGATCCAACAATGCCCTTTCAAGAAGGGCCATTTTGATAATTCTTTGAAAGCTGGTCATAAGAAGGATGCTGACAAGCTTAAATTTACTGGAGATTTGTTGGTGGAATCTGGGTTTGTTAAGACCCTGGAGGCCCATTTCTCTCAACCTACCTTATGATTATTCTCTCATGGAATGCAAGGGGGTTGAATAGCACCCCCCATCAAAAGGCTATTCAAGATTTGATTATGGTGCATTCTCCTAATATTTTTTGTGTCTAGGAAACTAAGCTTCGGGTGGATCTCATGCTTCAACAAGCCCCTCATAATTGGTTTATAGGCTAGTGCCAGTGTATTGCGTCTAGGGGAACCTCTGGGGGTTTGGATCTTTTCTGGGACCCTCAAAAGGTTATTCCTCGCTCGTGGATCTCAAGTCAGTCTGCTATTTCTGTGGTGGCTTCTGTTTTGGAATCTGGGGAGACTATTTTAGTCAGTAATGTTTATGCTTCGATTGACATTCAGAGTAAAACCCAGCTTTGGGACCATATCAGGTATGTTAGGTCTTGTGCATCCTTTTTGCCCTGGATCTTAGCTGGTGATTTCAATGTGGTGTTGAGCTTGGAGGAGAAAAGGGGAGGGTTGCCTAGGCTTGGCCCTGCTTCAGACCTGTTTCGGGCTAATGTGGACTTTCTTGCTCTGGTGGATGTTAAGCCCTTTAACGAAACTTTCACTTGGAATAATAGACGGATTGGGCCTGAAGCGATCTCCCAGTGGCTTGATCATTTCCTTGTCTCTTGCTCTTGGGTTAGAGGTAGCTTGGTCATTTCTTTTGAGATTCTGGACTGGTGTGGCTCTGATCATTGGCCAATAAAGCTTTCAAATTTTGCCTTCCCAAGTCCAAAGAATCCTCCTTTCAAATTCCAGCTTATGTGGCTACGTGACCCATCCTTGGGAGATCTTATTGCTAAGTGGTGGCAGGATGGCACCCCTACATATGGTACTGCCATGTATTGCTTGGTTAAGAAGTTGCAATATGTCAAGTATCACCTAAAGCGTTGGAATAGGTTGTGTTTTGGTAATTTTCAGGCCAGGAAAAGAGAGGCGTAGGATCGCCTTGCTGTTATTACCCACCAGATCCGGGATTTGGGTTTCTCGGAGGCCCTTAGTCATGCTGAGGCTCAGGCCCTAAAACTAGTGGAGGAATGGGAGCTTCGTGAAGAGATCTTCTGGAAACAAAAGGCTAGAATTGATTGGCTTCAAGAGGGTGATAGGAATACTTCATTTTTCCATCATTCAGTGCAAGCTCGTCGAAATAAGTGTTTTATCCCTTCTCTTGTTAATTCTAAGGGTATCTCAATTTCTTCACAATAGGCTTTGTCTGGAGAAGCTCGCCAGTTCTACTCTAATATGTTCAAAGAGGACTCACTCCCTGCGGAGGCGACGGAGAATAGAGTCCTGGCTTGCATTCCCTCTTTAATCTCCCATGGTTTGAATGCTTCTCTTATTCGGCTTGTGACTTTATCAGAAGTTGAAGAGGTGGTGTTCGGGATGAACAAGGGAAAAGCCCCTGGTCCTAATGGTTTCCCCGTTGAGTTTTTTCAAGAGTTTTGGGATATTGTGAAGCTTGATGTGTTGGAAGTGGTCTGTGAGACTCTCCATAGTAAGCAGATGCTTCGTGCAATGAATGCTACCTTTCTTGTTCTCATTCCTAAGAAGGAAGGGGCTGATCGACTTGATTTCTTTAGACCTATTGCGCTCTGTAATGTGGTGTATAAGATTATTACGAAGTTGATTGCTGAGAGGCTCAAATCTTGCCTGTCGGTGATCATTTCGGAGGAGCAAGGCGGCTTTGTGGCTGGTCGTCAAATTTTGGATGGGGTGGTGGTTGCATCTGAAGCCATTCATTCCATGGCTACCTCTCAGGATAGCTCTATGTTTATCAAGTTGGATATGGCCAAAGCTTATGACAGAGTTAAATGGAGTTTTCTTCAGAAGATTCTTTTGGCCTTTGGTTTTTCCCCTGAATGGGTGAGCTGGGTTTTGAGTTGTGTGACCTCTTCCTCCTTTTTAGTTATTGTGAATGGGGAACCTTCAGAGCTTTTTGGGGCTACTAGAGGCCTTCGTCAGCGAGATCCGCTCTCACCTTATTTGTTTATTATTATGGCTGAGGGGTTTGGTCGGCTTCTTAAATCTCAAGTCTCTCATGGTTTGATTCATGGGCGGAAGTGGGGGATGGACTTGCCAAAGCTTTCCCATCTTCAATTTGTGGATGACACCTCTCTTATGGGATTGGCTCGTATTAGGGAGGCTGAATCCTTCAGGAATGCTTTGGATGACTATCTTGCGGCTTCGGGACAGAAAGTCAATGAGCAAAAGTCATCCATATTCTTCTTTAATACTCCTCTTGCCATCCAAAAACGGATTGCTGCTATTTTGCATTTTGAAATTGGGTCTCTTCCCTTTGTCTACCTGGGCATTCCTCTTGCTGTTGGCCGTCAGCCTAGGTCCTCCTGGCAGTTGTTGCTTGATAAGCTTCGGAGGAAGGTTACTCATTGGACTCATCGCTGGTTGTCTACTGCTGCTAGGGTGACTCTTCTCAAGTCTGTTATCCAGGCCTTCCCCACCTATAGGTGCTTTGTTCAAGCGACTCCTATGTATTTCCTTAAGGAGTTTGATGCTCTTTCTCGCCAATTTCTTTGCAGCGGCAATTTGTTGTCCCCCAAGTGGAGCCTTGTTAAGTGGGATTCTGTGTGTAGACCGAAGCAGGAGGGTGGGATTGGTTTACGCTCTGCCATTTTGAATGGGAAAGCTCTCATTGCCAAGCTGTATTGGTGATGGTGTTCCAATCAACATCAGTTATGGGCTCGTATTCTCCACCATAAATATCTTCAGGATTTTACCTCTTTTGAGGTTCCTCGCTATGCTCTGGAAGGGAGTGGTTCTATGATCTGGCATACTTTGAAAGTGGGGGAGCAGCTGATTAAGGGTGCACTTTTTTGGATTTGTCATTCAGGGTCACAGGCTCTCTTTTGGGTGGACTCTTGGGATGGTCACCCTTCTATTCTCTCTTCTTGTCCTCACCTCCAGTCCCTATGCGATGTTTTGATTGCGGCCGGATAGTATACTATGGAGCATTATAAGGTGGTGCAACATGGTGGCTTGGCTATTAGTTTTCGCTGGAAGCACCCTTCTGAGTGGCCACCTGGAGGGTCTGATGGGGATAGGCGGGAGCTGTTTGAGATTTTGGCTTCCCGTGCCTATAATTCTCTGAGTGGCCCAGATGTCTTGGCCTGGGATAGCTCTGATTTGTCCGAAAAGTACTCTGTGGTGACTGGTTATAAGAAATCGAGTAGACAGTTGTTTGGGGACACTGAGGTCCCTTGGTGGAAGCAAGTTTGGCACAAGCTATCTTGGTCCAAGTGCAATTTTTTCATGTGGTTAGTGGCTTAGAACCGGTGTCTTACTTGGGATAATTTATGTAAGCGGGGTTTTCATGGCCCCTCTATGTGTGTTTTATGTCATGGTAGTGAAGAGAGTGTCTCCCATCTCTTCTTTCATTGTGCCTATGCTAGGGGATTTGGCATTTCTGGTGGGGGGTGTGGAATACATCTTGCTGGCATGTTTCCTCTTTGGCGGAGTTTGGCGAACGGTGGGGCAAGGCCCCTATTTCTACCACCTTTCTTCAGGCTGCTTGGGCTCTTGGGCCCTCCTTTATTATCTGGAACTTGTGGTTGGAAAGGAATAGGCGGATCTTTCAGGATTCGCTACTGAGGGCCCCTCATCTCTGGTGGAAAATTCTACATTCTCTTGGGGAAACTGTTGCGGCTAAGTGTGATATGACTGTGCTGGTGGATCCTTGTGACTTTGATTGTTGTAATCATCTTCATCTTCCTCCTCCGCAGTGTCAGCTCATGTGTAACAGATGTAGACATCCTACCCCGAAGGTGAATAGGGAGGGGAGATGGACTCCTCCCCCTCATTGTGTCCTTAAAATCAATTATGATGGCTCTTCTCGGGGAAACCCAGGGCATGCTAGGATTGGGGGTGTTGGCAGGGATAGCTATGGCAAGGTCCAGTTTATCTTTTCTGTGTATAAGGGCCTTCATACTAATAACCTTATGGAGGCTCAGGCTATTTTATTGGCTATGGAGCGGGGCAGTCAACTGGGTTGGTGAAGGATCATTTGTGAGTCTGACTCACAGGTTGTGGTGAACTTGTTGAAAAGGCAGTGTTTGGATGATGTGAGCTGGCAATTGACTTTGATTGTGCAACAAATTCTCACCCTCTGTGCTTCTCTGGAGTATATTACTTTCACTCATATTCCTCGAGAATGGAATGGGGTGGCTAATTGCTTGGCTAAATGGGCGTTGGATCATATTCAAGATTGGAATTTGGTGGATTGGGGCCAATTACCCCCAAATTTATCTCAACAATTGGATCGCTTGATGGAGCTTGATAGGGCCATTTAATGCCCTTGCTTTGTAAGGTTTCCTTGATTTAATAAAATTTTTACCCTCCTTGATGTTAAAAATATGGAGGATGTGACATTAATCTTGATTAAGGATATCCACATCCTAATGAAGGACTAATTAGATTAATCTAGATTAGTGAAAATGTTATCGAGGATGGGACAAGGAGAGAGAAAAAGAGAATTGAAAATTGAAGAGGATAATTGACTAAATTAAATAAATTGATTGATTTATTTAATTTAGAGGGAAAATGGTAAAGGATAAAGTATTTAATCATATAATTTTAGGAACCTTAGAGAATGGGATAATATTAATTAAGTATGTCATTTAATCAATATAGATGAATTAGACAAGTAAATGATAGGATTTTGACCATATGGAAGTGGTCAAGTTTGGATGTCGACATATGCATCTCATCAATCCTTTTGGCTCTTCCTTGTCCTAAACTAAGTGGGAGCAAGGGGTTAGGTAGCCCTGTCCTCATATGTCACTTGTTGTCTCTTTTGGCTACTATTTAACCTTTCATTAATATATAAGAGCAATCTTGGGATGTAGACGACATGTCTTAAGTTGACTCGCATGTGAAATACTACTCTTTTTCATGACATAGCTTATCAGAAACATACAACTTGGTATAAGTATTTTTGAACAAGATCTTGTGTCTTCTTATACTTTAAAGAAATTTATCATAGTAATGGTGTTAGCAACTTTTTTGAAGTGAGGGCATACATCGACACTCATATTTCATTGTGCAATTTTATTTTTTCTTGAGATTCCCTCTCTTGGAAAAATTACGTACAATGTTGTGTAGGATTTGACATTGCAATTGTCCTCTCTTACAAACAAGGTGAGATCATTTGCCCTTTTCCTCTCTTGGAGACATTATGCATGATGCTCCCTAATATGAGACCTTGCACGAACTAAGTGAAATCCCTTTGAACATTCCTTACACCATCATTTACAAAAGTCATTTTATTTTGTGGCACCTTATTCAAGTTATTAGGAGGTATAACTTTGGTATGGTTTGAGTAGTAAGCCCAACCAACAACATGACTTTCCCCATAGCCACCTATGTGTGTGTGAGTGCATACTAGCCATGAGTGTATGTTTCTCACCTTCTTGGAATTCTTAATGGACAACCAAGAGTTTCGTCTCCTCAGAGTGAGTATGCATTTTTGGACAAACAACCTACATCTGATCCACAACTAGCTAGAAAAATGGTCGAAGCTTGATCCACCCTTTCCTTTCATTCTTGTTCTTTCTTTAGTTCTTGTCATTTGCATGATCATGTATCTCGTTTTTGTACAAATCATTCACCTTTGTGTGCTTCCTCTTGCACTTTATGTCGGCTTGACATAAGATCTTGGATCTTGGGGGCTTAACTACCTGCTTCGATCTTTGTCATCCTTTTTCATCTACATTGGTACAATTGGACCCCTCTTGAATGGTTACTTTAGTGTGAGTTTGAATCAAGTTCATCCTCTCACTAAAGTGGGGGCTAAATGTAACATGGAAAAAAGTATCCCTTTTCTAGGCTATTTGGGTCTTTCTTGTGGTTTTTGGCCTAGTTTTGCTTGGATTTAATGTTGTAATGTGGCCCACACATTCACATTAGGTCTTGGATCCTTGTGAATAAATACGAATTCGATGGTGTCTTATAAAGGTGTTGTGAATTGTTGTAACCCACTTTCACGCCTTTCTAGGACCCTTTCATTATAATTCACCAAAAAAACCTCTTTCTATCACTTACCAAGCCTTATTTCAAAGTTTTGTAAGGATTTGTAAAAAACTCTCACTTTCCTAGGCTTTTCATCAACATTTTGACCCTTTCTTATGTTAAAATGGTCCCTTAATACACTTATATGCCCTATTTAAATGTGTTTTAGAAGACAATCCCATTGAGGATCATTAATTACATTTTAATTCCCGACATCCACTTAAAATTGCCCAAGTGGACAAAGTTTCCACCTTGGGTGACTTAGTTCCAATTGGCATAAAAATCAAAATTATGTTAATATTTTGGTGGGAAGTTGTCTTCTAAACCCTAAGATCAGCTTGTGATGAGGTATTTTCAGGAAATTAGGGCACATCATAAATAAATATGTGGTTTTCCACTCATTTTGGGCCTCCTCTCCTTTCATTGTCTTCTATCTCCTTAGATTATCTTTATCATTCTTCTCAAGCAAGATAGGGTTTCAACATTCTAAGTCATCAAGCAAGCATTCGAGGGTATAATCTTCAATCATTGTTTCAGAAATTCAAGATCAATCACCATGGCAAGGTAATAAATCCATTATTTCATGTTCATACTTCATTACATTATATCTTCATTTTGGTTTAGTTACCTAAAAGGGGTTTGACCAAGGAAAACCCTCATGCCCTAACATTCAACTTTTTTTCTCTCTTTGTGTGATTTGTAGGTCTTGTTTGTAGATTTGTTAAAGAGTAGGATTGAAAAGGTTCAAAGTGTCAAATCTATTCAAGGTTGTCAAAACCTAAAAGAGGCGTGGATAACCCTTATAGGCCAAAAATCAAGGTTTCTAATTCAAAAAATTACCAGGAGTGGAAGTGCAGTCCGAGAGCTACAAATTCCCCTTTCGAATCTTCACAAAAGTGAAAGTGGACAGTTCCCCCAATTGTGGTGACTTAGTCCCAATGCGCAAGTTTTTCAGAGATTTTTGGAGATCCGGATACCCTTTTGGTTGAAATAGGACTCAGTGCAATTTTTTGGAATCACCCCGAAAAAGGACTAAGTCACCCAGTTTGGCACAAGTGTCTCGCTAGACTTAAAAATCATATTTTGCAAAACTTCAGAGACATTTGCAGTCCACACTCCAACCTCTACTATTTTCTAGGTGCACTCTTCTTGTTTACCCTTCTTTCTTGCATTCAATCTATCTCTCTACATATCACAATTTATTTTTAAACAAGTTGCATTTTCTATGTCTTACTTTAGTGTTTAGTCCCTTTTATCAATTTCCAACAATTAGATCATTGCACTTAGACACATTTCAATAATATTTTCATTATTCTTGAATGTGACATTGTCATTTTGGTATCCCTCTCTCCTTTTAGCTGAAAAACTCTAGAAGTATTAGAGAACCTTAGGTGATACCAAAATCTATATTACATTTAATAAGATTTTAATGAAAACGAGATTCTAATGTTTCAATTTAAAAATTAAATTAGGCATTAGGTTTCTATAATTTTAACCTGTTTTAGCTAACCTACCTAGGGTGCTCATGTTTTGTGTAATCTGGATCATTGATTTTAAACACTAGATTCATGTTAAACTCTATAAATATGAGTTCTCTTCTCATTTGTGAAGTTGATTCTAAAGTTGTTGCATAATTTTAGTGAAGATAATATAAGAATAAGAAATTGATTTGGTGCTTTTTCCTTCGTGGTTTCATTCTATAGCATGGTTCTTATGTTTCCAAGCTATTTCAGTTGATTAGTTTCAAATTTAGTTTCAGTTCTTTAATTTTGGTGATAAAGCATTGAAGGTGTTAGATGAATCTGTTGTCTATACTATTTTAGGCTTGCTAATTGTAAGTCACTTTTCATAGTTAGCCTGGGCCATATTTTAATGCAATAGTTCAACTGTGGATGTTTATGCATTTTATGCAAAATTTGGGTATGTATTTAATTATTTCACAATCCAAAAATATTTATATTCCTTTGAATATTGCACTATTTCTATAATATTGTAGATTTTTTCTTGGTTAACTAGGAATTGGTTATTGGGGATTTTTCTGCCTTGAATGTTAAGTTATTTGCATGATTGCACTTAGGTTTTAGATTATATTTTCTATAAACCTTTGAAGCTTTTTCTATTTCTTTAAAATCTATGTTAGTCTAAGACAAAAGCATCACTAAAATTGTTGTATTTGATGATAATATTGTTTTCGATTGATAAATTAGGGAAAGGGACTTGAACCTTACAAAAAGGTACAATAGACCAAAAAACAACATTTAGTCAAAACAACACAAAGAGGAAGCAGAACAAAGAAATGCTTCCTCAACCGACCAGCCAAAAACTCAACTTATGCCCTTCACTTCAAACAAAATATTTGTATCATCCATATCAAAAAGAAAGTCTAGTCCATCTTAAAATCACAGCACGAATATAAGTTATAATCACACAACCTTACAAGAATATTCAAATTTAAACTAGAAACTCTAATGTCGATATAACTAGAAATATTTAAGTCTAGGCACCAACGACCAAAGTTAGCATTAAAAAAACTAAGACTAACAAAAAAATGTGGGTATCTGCAGGATCACCATGGAAAAAGCAGGCCCTTAAGTGGCAATAAAATTCAGAAAATCAGAGTTAGGCAATTTGAGGTAAAAAGTTCAACAAGATATCTATATTATTTCAAAAATATGTATGAATAGAATCTATAGAAAATTGAATGTAGTTTCTAAAATACTAGGTTTATTTTTTTAATTTTTAAATCTATTTGGTGAAATTTTGAAATTTCAATTCAGTAGTACTTAAATTTTATGAAAAAAATAAGAAGTAGGTGTCTATCTGACCACCCTAACCATGATAAAATGATAATATTTTTTTATAATATTTTAGATATAAGTAGGGGACTCATGTTTGGATGTGATACATATTTTTTTGTAATTTTTTTCCAAGTAAATAATTAATTATGATTTTTTTATTACAAATTTTTAAAAATATAAAAAATCATATGTCTAACCACCTTAACTTGGTCAAAACTTCATGAAATTCAATTTTTATTTTTTTAATCCTATATTATGCAAAGCATAGAATGTGATGCATATTTCGGATTCAAAAAATGTGATACCGTTTGAAATTTATAGATTTTTTCAATCAACCTATTAATTAGGAATTTCATCATAATTCAAATAGAAAATGAATAATAATTATTTATTATATTCAAAGTAAAGAATAATTTATATTGGTGGAAAGCTAAGAATCTCCTTTAAAAACCCTTTTCATTTCATCAATTTTGGGTAAAAAGAAAGTCATCAGCCACATGGGTCATCATATCACTTAGATATCACCACTTTTTGGCCCATCATGATCCTGCACATACCCATGTAGTAAAAAGCATCAAAAAGTGAGAAACGAAAGCAAAATATCAAGCATCCTCGATCATATTCCAAGCCTTCAATAGATCTTTGATAGTGTCTTCAAACTTCTCATTGGGCTCTATCTTTCTAGACAAGTCTACTTCATAATCCATCGCCATTTTCCTCTGCTACTTTTTAATTTTACCTTGACCCAAAACCATGGCCATCACAAATTTTTTCATAATTGCATCCACCACCCTACATAGGTTCTTAACAGTATTTTCAAGAGCTTGGAATCTACCATCCTTATCTTCCTCTTGCAATTTTTTTTCTAGCATTTCCATCCTTTCCTCCACCCTTTGAATTCTAACAGTGTCAGAACCCAAAAAATTATCTTCCCAAGGGTTATTAATCTCCATTTCCTCCATGTTATTGGTGTGAACAACATTTTATACATCCTTATCATTGTTCTTATTGGCTCCCTACATATCCTCTTGTTTCAATTCCCCTTCCTCATCCTCATATTTTGACACCGATACCATCTCTTCAGTAGACTCATCCCTAAGGATATCCAAAATTTCCTCAGGAGAGGAAGCAATATCCTCTCTTACCTTCTTCTGAGTCTTAGCACACTTTTCATCTAAGTCTCTCAACTTTTTGTTGCTATTAGACCCTTTAGATGCCACCAAAGCAAGCCTAGTAGTCATGCAGCCCATTAGAGTAGAACACTTAGGACTAATGTCCTTGTCATCTATAATTGTGATAGTGTTGGGATCAACCCCCAACTCTCTGATAAGCATCTTTTATTTTTTTCTCAAAGCAAGGATAGTAGGAGAAGAATTCCATTTTTTAGGAGTGACTTTAAGCAGGTCCAACCAATTAGGGTCAATAAGGTTGGGAGGAGAATTCTGAGCAAAAATTTTGGTCAAGGTGTGGGGACGGTTTTCAGTAAGCTCAATTTTCATAGAGCTTTTGGGGGTAGGGTTTTCAATTGCATTAAGCAGGAAATTTATCTACAGAGAAGTAGCTAAAACATAATTGCATGTAGGGTGAATTAGACCCTGGTGTAGTGACAGATTAGCTCCATTGGTTAGAATTTGGCTCAAGGATGAAGATGAAAAGAGGATGAAAGGTATGAACCCCAATCCTTATATCTACACAAACATTAGAAAAAAACACACAATTAGATTCAAATGCAAGTAAGAACAAGGATTCCCCATGAAATTCATTCACAATGCTCAAAATAGAAAGAAAATTAAGAACAAGACGAGAATAAGTTAAATCCTATTTAAGCAATGCAAATACTCAATCCCATGGGGTAATTGGTGCCAATTATGTGTACAAATTGGCCCTTTCCCAACTCCTTTGATGCAATGTTGATGAGTGATCCACTTTGATGACGATTCAATCAAGCTCCATGATGCAAAACTTGCATAACCTAGCTAATATTTTGATGAAAGGGATGGAAATGGATGTGCTTGATTATGAAGTTGAGTATAGTAAGTTTAATCAAATTGTGGATGATATTGCAATAGAGGAGGCCTCTATTTATAGATTTGAAGAATGGAAGATTGAACAAGATTGAGCAATCTGGGATCATTCAACATCCAATGCCCAAGTTCCACTTGTCAAGATGTGAATGGGTGAAGGTTGTGCATATTTTGATGAAAGTGCCAATAAATGATATTAGGTGGAATTTGAAATTAGTGAAATGAATTATTAGAAAGGGAAGAAAATGAAGTTATGGCCACTTGGCTCAAGGCAATAAGGTGAAATAAACTCCTTGTTAGAAGTACCCATCCCCTTTTGGAGGGATTTTTGAATTGGAAGAATGTTCCACAAAAGATGCCCTTTTGAATGGAAATTGATGAATTAATAAATCAAATAAATTTATTTATTGTTCAAGTTGCAAAATCTAGAGGATTGGAGGGATTTGGATTAAATTAATCAAGGTTTGATCAATTTAATAGGAAATTAGTTCTGATCAAAGTTGAGAGGAATAATGATTTAGAATTAATTAAATAAGAATTGATTTATTTAACTAAGGAGCATGATGTTAGATTAAATCAAATAAAGATTAATTTATTTAATTTAAGGGGATGAATTTGGGATTAAATAAAATAAAATGAATTATTTAATCAAATAGAGACATAGGGTTAATTAAATCAAATTGATTAATTTAATTAACAAGAGAGAATGACTTAATCATATAAATAATGATTTATTCAATTAAGGGATGAAAAATGATGACAAGTTAAGAAGATGATTCAGGAAGAAATTATGTTAGTAATCAGGATCAAGTGTGTCGGTATCTTTTTCATGTCTATATTTTTCCCCTCTTTGAAGCAATGCACTTTTTGTGTTGGTTCAAAGAATAAACTATTGTGATCAAAGTTCAAAAAATTTCATTTTTTCGGATGTTCCATTATTGCCCTAATGAGAAGGATTATGCTGGTATATTGCCCCCTCGAGAGATTGAATAATTTTTTTTTTGGATTGAGATCATGATAAAATGCGAGAGGAGTGGTTCTATTGATCAAAGGATGAAAGATAATTCTTTGATGTAGACAATTTTGATGATGTATAGACAGTCATCGACCATGGGTAGCCTCATGTATATTTTGAGATCTCACACCTATTTTAGATAGAAAAGATAGTAATTATAGAAGAACAAGAAGAATAAAATGATGAAAGGAGGATCCACAAGCCTATACTATGATGATGATGATGATTTTCTTACCAAGAGTTGGGATTTTCAAATGGCTAATTACTTTATGTTTGATAACACACATAGGTATGATGCATCAAGGTATAAAGAACCAGGATGACATTGTACCTAGTGTGATGGATTTTGAATAGAAAATCAAATAGGAGTATTCCTATTCACACTTGACATAAGGAAACCTTGCTAGGATGCACCTAACAAAGCAAGTATTCACCAAGTTATTTTAGAAGAACATCCAACAAGCACAACAAATAAAAAGGATAATGATCATTGCCCCATTATTTTCTCTCTAAACTTGTTTTGATTAGGCATCCTCGAGAGGTCCTTGGAATGAGCGCAATAAGATAAATCCAAAGAAAGGATAAAGTAAACAAACAAGCTAATGTTCTTCATATCACTAGCCAAGACTAAACTATAGTGTGATACCTAATGTTGATGTCCATCGTAGGAAGGATGCATCCTAGAACATGTTGTGATCAAGGATTGATGAGATTGATTGGATGATAATATATTGATACTCTGAGTTGATCAACTTGCTTATTTATTGACCTATACTTTGAAACTTATGACGATTAGGGTGTTCTCTTTGGAACCTACTAGACTTGCTTCTGATTGCCTCACCAAAGGATGAATGATGATGATTGATTTATTATGAATGATGATTATTATGAGTGAGAGAGAGATGAGACAAATGCACCATTTTGGGTTTTTCCAAATATTTAGATGTTTTGGGTTTTTTTTTTAAAATGTTTTGAGGTTGTTTTGATTTTTGGATTTTTTAGATATTTTTGGATTTTCAAGATTTTATTAATGTTTTTGGATTTTTTGCATGAATTTGACATTTAGGTATGAATATGATATCAATGCTCTGTTTTGGGATTTTTTTGAAAATCCAAGCTAAGGTTGAATGATCAGATCGATGGATTGATGATGATACCATTGTTGAGGATACACAACAATGTAAGGATAGTGTTAAGAAACACACAAATGTCAAGATTGATGATGATGGAATTCTTAAGGATGCACAACAATGTAGGGATAGTGTTAAGAAACACTAGGATTGGGAAGGATATCCTAAGATGATGATGGATTGGTTGGATTTGATTAATTAGGATTGATAAAGCTTGATTTGAAACAAAATTATTTTGCTGATTTGATGTGACGTTGAAGTACACATTAGATGCAACTAATATTGATTTTTTGGATTGATGTTTGATGATAGATAAAGCTTGATAAGGAAGATCATCTTGTAAAAATATTCCATGGGCTAGTGATTTGGATTTGGTTCACAAATGCTTGACCAACTTGATTTCACGTTTTCCAATATTCAAATCACCACATAAGTTGGAGGATATAGATCAAGATTTATTCCCAAAGCTAGATGAAAATATTTGCTCTGACTGTCTAGCAATGTATGGAATGCCATGGATGGAAGGGTTGATATGGTAAGCATGCAAAGGATGCCAAGGATTATCTTGTGATAAGATAAGGTTTTTGCACAAAGGATGCTCATTTGGATAGTTCTTCAAGGCTTAGATAACGTTGGGTAGGATAGGATCAATGAAAATGACCCATGTCAAGATGTTTACCATAAGAAAATGTAAAGTTTGCACCAAACTTGGTCAAGATCAAGATAATTTGGAATACGGATGTAGATGGATGAAAATGAATTGGATAAATGGTTCATGGATGAATGGATTTATTATGGATAAGATGGAGGGAATGTTGGCTTTATTATGGATGGGATGAGATGCTTCCAAATGAAGTGGCACACATAGATGCTCAATTCTACACATGGCACCTATTTTCTAGGTTTTCATCATGATACCTATCCAAAGCACCACTAAAATGGTTTTCGCTATAGGATGATTTTTTTCTTTACTCTTTTCAATCATTTTTTTGATTTTTTTGTATTTTTGATTTTTTGATTTTGTAAAAGATTTTAAGCTTATGCTAAACCACCTAGTGGTGCTGAAATTGATGCTTCTATCATAATGTGCCACTGATATCCTAATTGAAAAAGCTTCTTTGTCAAGATATGTGCACTTGAATTCAAATTTTAAGATTCTTGATTTGCTTTGCTGATACCAGAGTTAACTCTATCTTTATGCCCACATCACAATATAATTCCTTCTGAATCCTTATGATGAAGGGTCGTTGCCAACACATGGTCAATGTGAGAATTGTATATCATGCATGGAGGCATGGATGGAGTGTGTTCAGGAATAAAATATGGATTGGTTGATAGTTTGGAACCTTTGACTCTTCAAACTTGGGAAGATGAGAAATGATGGGTGGATACAAAAGTGTGCATGGAATTAGGACCAAAAACTTGATATAATTTGTATTTTTCTTGAGAAGCCTTCTTTTTCCTCTTGGAACATCTTTGATGGATACTTTCCCTTTTTTATTTTTCCCCATAGTTTCTTTGACTAATGAAATTTGATGGGGATAATTATTGTTTGTATTCTTTGGTATCCATTTGTATTTGATTTGTCCTTTGTTCTTCTTAGATTAATTTTATTTGATAATTTTCTTTGTGTTTTGATTCAAATCTTTCTTTTGAGGTTGGTCCTAATTCATGGATGGGGTGATGGGTTGATGAAGATTCGTGATGTGGTGGGTTGTATTATTGGCATCAATTTTATCATAATGATTGTTCACACTCCCTATGTTGACATTTTCTTGATATGAATTTTCCCCTAGGTTTATAGAGGTATCATTGATATGTTTATATCCCTTGATTGTCGAATAACGAAGGCCTTGATACTTAGGATTTCAAGAAATATGCACTAGTTCTAGGATACCCTATTCATGTAGGCCTAATCCTTTGCCTTGATAATTCATCCATTGAAAAAATATATTTGCAATAGGATATGATTTACCTTGGAAACAAGGTGCTACTCCTTTTTTACACTATCATGGATCTTCAAAGGTGACAATTTATTTATTGATGAGATAGATTTCCCTAAGAAAGGTAAGTGATCCAAGTTTATAAGTGATAGGATCCTCCATATGTGGGATGAATGCTTGATTGATATATTTGGATTGATCTTGTGAGATATCAGATTGCAATGCTTCTTCAAGAAGCACATTGATGATTCATTGTCCCCACAAAACTATTCCTTATGATTCATTTCACAGGATTTTTTGATTTACAACTTTTGTAGAAGCCTTCTTCATGTTATTTTATAATATGACTGTAGATTTTTATACATCTTGGTCTTGTGTACAAATGTTAAGAGTAGGAGACTCTTGTTCCTTGGTAATGATGTCAAGAGTATGAGACTCTTGTTTTGAATGAAGATCATCTATGTTTCCATCCAAAGAAAGAATCTCGCGGGTAGATAGAGGGGTATGTGATATATGAATATGGTCATCATTTGTGACATATTGTATAGATAGGAGAGTGTCCATTAGATCATTGCAGTATCTTGGATATATGAATTCTTGATCTTGAATGATTTCAAAATTTCTTTCAACATGGGTCAATTTCAAAGGATGGATTGCTTACAAAGGGTTATTGGGCATCGTCATTGGGAAGTGGCTCAATATTCTCTTGAGCTCTGAGTGGATTTGGATCAAATGTTGAGCTAGGGATTCCTTCAATATTTGTAACCATGATGTCAAAGGATGTCAATATGTCTTGGGAAGGACCATTGCTAGACCTTCATGGAAGATGTTGATCATCCTTTGGAATTAATTTTTGAGATATGTCCTCTAACTCATAAGGCGATGTAGAGACATTTTTCAATATGATCATTGGTCGATGGTTCATGAATTATGTCAATAGGATCAAATAATTTCAACACTCCTTGAAATGGATCTTTGTAGGAGGGGTCTTGATCATGATGAAAAGATGGCTCTTGATGTATGTCAATTTGATCATTGAATGAGGTAGAATCATCTTCAATGTTCTCATTAATGGAGAGATCTTGAACATTGTTTTCAACAATTGAGGCAAAGAGATTTTTAATGCTATCGCTAGCGGTTGAATTCTGACTACTGTCCCCAATATTTATTATCTTTTGATCAATCAGGTCTTGGATGAGTTTTTTGAGTCGAATACAATCTGATATTGTGTGTCCCTTTACTTTGTGAAAATCACAAAAGTGGTTCTCATTATACCCTAGTAGTTTAACCATGGGCTCTTGATAATTCACATGAATGGGGATTTTAATGAGATTTTATTGTATCAACCATTGCATGACCGATTCGATTGGTTCCCCAAGTGGTGTTTATTTTTGTTTGTTACCTTATGAGATTTTCACTTTAAATTGACCTTGTGGTGTATGATTTTGGAGATGTGGTGATTGATATTTGAGATTTGGATATTGAGTTTGTTGTTGATGTCATTGATCCTGATATCCAATTTCTTGACATTGGAGATATTGTTCCTAATGTGGTTGTAGAGATAGCTCAATGCTTTGATGACATGGTTCAACCAATGGAAGAGTGTATGATTTTGGGGTGGAGATGTCTCTCGGTGATATGAATTGATGAGTTTTTTGAGCGAAACAATTTTGTTTCACAAGATTTTTCCTTGACATTCTTGATATGGTTGACTTAGTTGTTTAGAAAGCATATTTGGAATGCATCCTTGTGGTGTTCTCTTGGGATTGTGGACAAGTTGATTCTGGCTAATGCACTGATTCAATGTGATGTTTAGATTTTGCATTATAGGTTGACTTTGAACATTTTTGTGGTTTGGAAACATATTGCTTGGTTTTAGGTAATTTTTATTTTGGATGGCATTACCTTGACTTGAATCAACATATGGAGTTGTCAATATATTGCCTAGATTTTGAGCAACATTGGTTTGATTTGCAAGCATATATGTCCCAAAGTTTACCAAGTGCAGATTTGATATGTTCATGTTTGGTAAGGGTGGGTTTGGTACAATCACACTTGTCATGTATAGATTTGGTGGGATGATTTTTTTTAGAAGAGAACTCATTCATTGATTTTTTGGTTGATAGATTTTTAGGTTTGGACTTTGCCTTGAATCTACCAAAGTGAAACGTGTTCCAAAATTCAGATTGGGCATGCTCACATTTGTTGTACCATTGAGGTTTGGAGGAGATAATGATGCCATGTAGGGTTTGCATAAATGTGAGTTTCGATAATCAATTTGAATTTCAACACTTGGATAGTTTGGTTCACTTGGATTACTCATGATGTATGAGTCAAGTTTAAACTCCATATTTATCTTTTGTTTTGACTTTTTTGACCTCTGAGGGGTTTAGGATTAATGATGAGATGAAGGATGATAGGGGTGATTGATATGGGTGTTTAAAATTTTAGGAACTTTGGATCAATGCTAGACTTTAGGACTTCATTTAATTTGATTTTGAATGAGGATAGTTTGACTAAGTGTGTTAAGTCAAACAAAGAGATAATGCACTTGTAAACTCTATGAAGTTGTGTTATCCTAGAGTAAACTCGTACATAAGAGGATGGTTTTACTAAGTGTGCTAAGTCAAAGAAGGTGATTTTGGATTAGATAATTTGACTAAGTGTGTTAAGTCAAACGAGATGATTTTGATTTTTCCTAGAAGTCTAGCATGAATGATGTTTTCAAAGTTTCCAATATTTTGCTGGTGAGGTGATGTTGATTTCGATGGTTGAGGGATGTGTGAGAGTGATTGATTTTGATCCTAAACTTGACCTAGAAAGGACTTGTTTACTAGACCAAGATATTGAAGAACATTCTTTTCCCTAAGAGTAAATCAGACCAATGTTTGCATGGAAAATCATATGACCAAAAGATACCAAGCACATGTGTGGGGCTCAATTGGGGTTAATCTTGATTAATGACTTCATTTTTACCATAATCACTTCTTGCTTAGTTTCATACTAAATTTCCATTTCTCAATTCCTTTTCATTCGATAAGGTCCATTATGTGAAAATCAAGGTTTTAAGAGCATAGTTTCCCTAAGTTGACTTTAGTGAAAAAAAAATGATGATTAAGCCTAAGTACTTATAAACCTCTAAGGATAGAATCCCTAGGGAAAGAAAGAGGACTTAGATTTGTCAAAGGTATTTGCTTCCCCTAAAGGATTTGAAATTTGATGATCATGTTGAATGTTTGTTTTTCCAATGCTTTCAATCAAAGCAATGTGTTTTTGATTCCAATGACATGCACATCCCTAGGATGAAGATAAAATATTTTTTTGGGTTCCCACTTAGATAAATCTAGCTTGGTATGTCCAGGATCATGATGGGCCAAAAAGTGGTGATATATGAGTGATATGATGGCCCATGTGGCTGATGACTTTTTTTTACCCAAAATTGATGAAATGAAAAGGGTTTTTAAAGGAGATTCTCAACTTTCCACCAATATAAATTATTATTTACTTTAAATTTAGTAAATAATTATTTTTCATTTTCTATTTGAATTACGACTAAAGTCCCGATTAATACATTGATTGAAAAAAATCTATAGCTTTCAGACGGTGTCCATTTTTTGATTCCAAAACATTTGTCACATTCTATGCTTTACATACTATATGATCAAAAAAATAAATTGAATTTCATGAAGTTTTGACCAAGTTAAGGTGGTCAGACATACGAGTTTTTATATTTTTAAAAAGTTGTAATAAAAAAATAATAATTGATTATTTACTTGGAAAAAAATTACAAACAAATATGCATCACATCAGGACATGAGTCCCCTACTTACATCTATAATCTTATAAAAAATATTATCATTTTATTGTGGTTAGGGTGGTCAGACAGACACCTACTTATTTTTTCCCTAAAATTTAAGTACTATTGCATTGAAATTTCAAATTTTCACCAAATAGATTTAAAAAAATAAAATTAACCTAGTAGTCTAGAAACTATATTCAATTTTGTATAGATTCTATTCTTACATATTTTTGAAATAATATAGATAACTTATTCAAATTTTTATGTCAAGTTTCCTAACTCTGATTTTCTAAATTTTATTGCCACTTAAGGGCCTATTTTTTCCATGATGAGCCTACACATACCCAACTGCACATATTCAATGTGAATGATTAGATACTTGACCACACTATCTCCCCTCCATTCCACACACTTCTCGAGTCAGCCAAGCATCGGTACCCATGAATCTGCCATGGCATACTTTTCATCTCTACAACAAAACCACATGTATACGTGGGGCAACTTCAAAGGACATGACATTTTGCACCAACAAAATAGTTAAGGATTTGGACTTTGTTAAACAAGGGTTTTAATTCAAACTTTCTATTCATAGGAATTGACCCATGAAGGCGAGAGACCATTGTTGCCCTTCTCATTGGAGACAACCGTGTGATACTGGCCTTTGTTCTAGCACCCACCACGCAATAGGTTTACTCACACTCGCAATATTTTTTCTTCAATTTTAATTCCAAAATGAAATGTGGAGGCAATCTTTTATGCAACTTAATGTTACCAAAAATAATTTGGATTCTCAAGATCGTCGTGAAGTGCGAGAGAAGTACATATGCCTTTTTAAATGAAATTACTTTGAAAAAAATATTACAAGACACAAAATCACACATTCATTTTAAGCCTCAACACAATGTTGAGTTTGTTTTTAGCACCAAAATCCAAATGTGAGAGTTGTTTGTCAAATTTTAGACCAAATCAAAAGGCTTAGTGAGTTTCTAATGTTCAATTTTAATCCTCGAGCAAATCATCAAGGTGAAAAAAAGACTGTCTGAAACATGCATGCATAGCAAACTCATAGCCTCATCCATCTTGTTCCTGTGCTGCATAATCTCAAAAGGACACTGCAACTGAGGCTGAACCTCATCTAAACAAGACCACAATCCTTGTGAACTGAGTAGCCTCATCATACGAGACTTCCAAGTGTGATAGTTATGTGATGTGAGTAGCTCAACTGAAGAGTCTGCCATGAAACCCTGCACTTGTACCTACTTGTGTTTTTTATTATTATGTGATCTTTCAGAATAGATAGAAGATGCAGAAGGGTTTGATTTTTTTGAGAGTTTTGGTGTTCTTGTTTTCTAATATAAATGACAGAAAGCAAGAGAAAAACACCCCCCACAAAAGATAAACCCAAGCCCTAGTACAAACAGAGAAGAAGGAAGCAATGCATAAGGAAAAAATACTTCAAAACAAATTCTCGTGTACTTGGTGAAAATTCTGATAAAATAAATCACATATCTAAATAGAGCATGTGTTAGAAGTATTGTCATTGATGTCAAAATATCACACTGTCATTTAGATACGTCAAATCAAATTATGAAGAATCAAATATCACAGGTTTCAGACGGATTCATGACAGATTACACATTCAGTTTATTGAAGTCATCATGTGTAAGTATTGTGGAGCAAGATCTGATCGATACATGAGGAAATTGCTACAAACAGAGCAATGTAGTTTCAAGAATCGAAATATAGAAGCAACACTCAAATGAAAATAATCTAATCAATAAATAAACACTTCAGATCGAATAAATTTGATCCAAGGTCGAATGAAAAGCATCTTCAGATTGAAATACTTAGTACTTTCAGATCGCATGAATATGATAAATAACAACTTCAGATTAAAACACTTAGAAGATGATTTGCTTAACTCTAACGAACCCAATTAGTGATTTATTCAAAGTTATGGAGAATTAAAAAAATATATATATAAAATAATAAAAGACGTGTTCATGGTCATCATCATGTTAAACACATCTACCAAGAAGGAACACGACTATCTGAAAGTGTGATCTTCGTATGGACGCGAATCTATGAATTAAGGAGAAGCGACGCTTATCAAAAGGTTTCATAAAAGACATGTTTTTCCTAAAGAAAGACGTCTGATCTGCAATAACAAATTTTACCATTAAATGAAGTTTAGAATAAAAGAATGCAAATTAATAAGACTCGATTTACAACAAATAGATTTGTTTTATGAAAGGATATTCTTGAGCGTTGCAAGTATTGTTGTATTCTTTCAGTTAAGGGGTGCAATGTTTGAGTAAGATATATGAATGACATCTCATTCAAGCCTTGAAGTGTGGTTGTTTTTTGAAGATTAGCAGTTCAGTCAAATTCCCATCTCCTTGTGTGGGCTGAAGGTGATATTATTTATCACATAGAGCAGATTGGAGAGTTGGGTTTGTGCAGATCAGATTGAAGGCAGTCTCACTTCCATCAAGTCAAGGATTGGTGCCTTGCATTAGGGGTTGGTGCTCCTTGTAGGCAGGTGTCTACTAAATTTGTAAAGGTCTAGGTGTTCCTTGTAGGCTACATTCTACTAAATCATGTTGGTGTAAATCTGTAGGTTGGTGCCTACTTTAAAAATATTATTTCAATAAAGTTGTGTCAATTTGGGAAATTGGTTCATATCAAAAATTGATTGTAAAAAGTTTGAAAAGATTAAGAAATAAAAGTTTGTGATTGATTTACTGATTCACCCCCCCCCCCCACCCCCCCTCTCAGTAAATCTTTTGTGCTCTTCAATTGGTATCAGAGCCAAGTCCTTCTTAAAAGCCTAACCGCTTGAAGGAGATCCTTAAGAGCACATATGGCGAATCTAAGCAACACTGTGAAAGCACCCATCTTTGATGGGACTAATTATGCCTTTTGGAATATCAAGATGGAAGCATACTTGAATGCACTTGGGTTTGATGTGTGGCAATCTGTTGTTGATGGGTATTCACCTCCAACTATCCCTCCAATGGATCAAGCAGCTAAAAAGAGAAGTGAAAATAATGCAAAAGCTAAGCATGCTCTTCTTTGCAGCCTAACGGATTCTGAATTTACAAAAGTCATGAGGTGCAAGTCTGCAAAAGAGATTTGGGACAAACTTCAAAACATCTATGAAGGAGATGCAAAAGTTAAGAAGGAAAAGTTACAAACTCATAGAAGGAAATTATAAACTCTCAAGATGAATGATGATGAAGATATTGCCTCATACTTTCTCCATGTTGATGAAATAGTAAATATCATGAAAGGACTTGGTGAAGAAATTGAGGATACTTTTATTGTTGATAAGATTTTAAGATCACTATCTACAAAATTTGAGGCCAAAGTTGCAGCATTGGAAGAATTAATAAATCTAGACCAGCTAAAAAAGGATGAATTACATGGGATCCTTGCTGCCTATGAGATGAGGATTGAAGATAGATCACCACAAAAGGAAGTCTCATTCAAAGCATCCAAAAAGGGGAAGAACAAGCATGAAGAAAAGGATGAAAAATCAAATGATGAAGCGGAAGCTTACTTCATGGGTAAACTTAAGAAAGGAAAAGGAAAATACAAAGGAAAATTTCCTTTTAAGTGTTTCAATTGTGGAAAAGTTGGACATTATGCCTCAAAATGTCCTCAAAATGAAAACAGCTCTAGTGAAGAAGAAAAAGAAATCAGCAACAAGAAAAAGGGAAAGAAGAATTTCAATAATAACTCAAAGAAGAAGTTTCAAAAACATAAGAAGAGTTTCTATTCAAAGAAAGATAGTAGCACCTCCGAAGAAGAAAGTGAAGATTGCTCTAGCAATGGTGAAGAGGAAATATTATTCATGGCTGAATGTGAAGAACTAAATGTTGATGAAGTTTTTGATGAAGAAGAAAAGATTGATCAAGAATGTAATGAAGAAGAGGAAGTGGATCTTGAAGAAGAAATACACTATGCTTATAAGAAGAATGAAGATTTGAAGAAGAAAGCTACCAAGTACAAATTGAAGGTCAAAGTGATAACAAAAGACTTGGAGAATTCAAGCAAAACCATTGAAGATTTGAGAGCTCAAATCAAGGAAGCTGAAAGAAATGAAGAAGAATTGAAAAAAAAACTCAATACAAAGGAGATGAAATGTAACAAGTTGGATCAAGAGATAGCAATGCTAAAATTGGAATTGGAGAAAACAAAGGTTCAACACACAAAGATTGATGAAGAATCCAGAAAGTTGATTGAGCTAATGAAGGCTCAAGATTTTCTTCAAAGCAAAATGGGAGGTAGTTTTGAAGAACAATCCAAGGTCACTAACTCCAAAGAAGATTTCAAGACCTTCTCAAAGCAAGCTGAAGAAGAATGGATAAGTGCTGATCCTAAAAGAAAATCAAACACTAGGCAATCATATACATTCAATGGGTATTGTTTTCTATGTAACAAAATTGGCCACAAGGCCTTAAATTGTAAAAATAAAGTAAAAAATATTCCTAGCTACCTTAGGAGAGATTATAATCCTTTCACACCATTAATGGACTATAATAGTTTATGCTACAATTGTAATAACTTTGGGCACAAAGCACAAGCTTGTAGGACAGTTTTTAATGATTCTCCAAAGCAAAACAAAAAGGAAGATAAGTCCATTAAAAGGAAAGAAGTGCCTATTAAAGTGTGGAAGAAAAAGGAGAAATCAATGTTCATTCAAACTGCCTTACATGCTGAAAGTAAGAAAGATAGATGGTACATTGATAGTGGGTGCTCAAAGCACATGATAGGTGACAAGAGAAAATTCATCTCTCTTGAACCTACTAATGAAGGATCAGTAAGATTTGGTGATAATACAAGAAAACAAATAAAAGGAAACGGAACACTTAGTCTAGATAATGGGAGAACAAAAATAGAAAATGTTTTGTATGTTAAGGGCCTAAAAGAAAATCTTCTAAGTGTTAGTCAACTTTGTGATCAAGGACATAGTATCACATTTCTTTCTAATACATGTGATATCAAGAAAGATGGAAAGCTAGTTGCTCAAGCTGAAAGGAAACATAATTTGTATATCTTAAAGGAGATAAGTTGTGAAAGTTGCAACCTAGTACAAGAGGATGAAAGTTGGTTATGGCACAAGAGGCTAGGCCATCTCAACTTTGATAATATTGTCAAAGTTAGCAAATCAAATGCTGTGAGAGATATGCCAAGGATAAAAAAACCTTCTAATATCATCTGTAGAAAGTGTGAACTTGGAAAGCAAACAAGGTCAAGCTTTAAGTCTAAGGAGCATTCTTCATCAAAGCCATTAGAACTCATACATACAGATCTTTGTGGGCCAACCAAATCCAAGAGCATGAATGGAGAAAGATATTTTATGTTGCTAATTGATGACTTCTCAAGAATGACTTGGGTTGCATTTTTGAAAGAAAAATCTGAAGCTTTTGATAAATTCAAAGCTTTCAAAGATTTGGTTGAAAATGAAGCAAACATCAAGATAAAATGTCTTAGATCAGATCGAGGAGGAGAATTCACATCAAAGGAATTTGAAAATTTCTGCATAGAACATGGAATTAAAAGGCAATTTTCTGCAGCAAGAACCCCTCAACAAAATGGGGTTGTAGAAAGAAAAAATAGGATGGTTCAAGAAATGGCAAGGGCAATGCTAAATGAAACCAAGATAGCAGATTCCTTTTGGAAGGAAGCAATTCATATAGCAGTTTACATCTTGAATCATGCACAAATAAGAGTGAACAATGAGAAGACACCATATGAACTTTGGAAAGGTAGACCAACAACTATCAAGTACTTCAAAAAATTTGGAAGCACTTGCTACATTAGAAGAGATGAAGAAGATTTGAGAAAATTTGACACAAGAGCAGATGAGGGAATCTTTCTTGGCTACTCATCAAAAAGAAAGGCATATAAATGCTACAACAAAAGAACTCACAAAATTGTTGAAAGTGCTAAAGTAAGAATTGATGAAGGAAAGCAATTCAAAGAAGTTGGACAAAGTGATCACCATGTTCAAACTATAAATGATGAAGACAAAGAGGATGAGGACTCCCAAGAGGAAGAAAAGGAGGAAGAGACAAAGGAAGAAGAATCTTCACAGAAGACTCCCATGAAGACACCAAAGACACCTTCCAAGTTTTTGAACCATCCTGAAGATTTGATTCTTCAAGATAGATGTAGATCTACAAGAAAAATGGTGAATTACAATGAAGATTGTCATGCTGCATTCCTATCTCAAGTTGAGCCCAAAATTTTTGAAGAAGTAAGCAAAGACAAATGTTGGATTGGTGCAATGAATGAAGAATTGGATCAAATAGAGAAAAATGAAACTTGGGAACTTGTCCCAAGACCAAAAGATAAGAATGTAATTGGCACAAAGTGGGTTTTTAGAAACAAATTAAATGAAGATGGTCAAGTCACGAGGAACAAAGCAAGGTTAGTGTGCAAAGGTTATGCACAAGTTGAAGGAGTAGATTTTGAAGAAACATTTGCACCAGTTGCAAGGATTGAAGCAATTAGAATGTTTTTATCCTATGCAAGTCACAAGAAATTTAAGGTGTATCAAATGGACATCAAATCTACTTTTCTTAATGGAGATCTAGAGGAGGAAGTTTATATTGAACAACTAGAAGGCTTCCTACTATCAGAAGACAATGATTATGTGTGCAAGTTGAAGAAAGCTCTCTATGGGCTTAAACAAGCCCCAAGAGCTTGGTATTCTAGACTTGACAAGTATCTCAAAAAGCAAGGTTTCGAAAGAGGAGATGTAGACAACAATCTATACATCAAAGAAGAGGATGGAAACTTATTGATTGTGGTGGTGTATGTAGATGACATCATTTTTGGTGGAGATAAGGACAAAATGTGCAAAGAATTTTCATCATGTATGCAAAAAGAGTTTGAGATGTCAATGTTGGGAGAGTTATCCTTCTTCCTTGGGCTACAAATTTCACAATCAAGCAAAGGTATTTTCATCTCCTAAGCCAAATATGTGAAGGAAATGTTAAAAAGGTTTAGGATTGAAGATTGCAATCCTGTGAGCACTCCTATGGTTACAGGTTGCAAGCTAAGCAAAGATGATGAATCCCAAGAAGTGAATCAAACACTTTATAGATCAATGATTGGGAGTTTGTTGTATCTAACTTCTACAAGACCAGACATAATGCAAGCTATTGGCGTTATGGCAAGATTTCAAGCAGCACCAAAAGAAACACATGTTCATGCAGTAAAGCGTATACTCAAGTATTTGAAAGGCACTATGGAATATGGTCTATGGTACCCGAGTAGCAATGTTTTCACTCTTGAAGCATTCACAGACGCTGATTGGGTTGGAAATGTGGATAATAGAAAAAGTACAAGTGGAGGAGCCTTTTTTCTTGGAGGAAATTTAGTATCTTGGATGAGCAAAAAACAAGAATCAGTTTCTCTATCTACAGCAGAAGCTGAATATATAGCAGTAGCAGCATGTTGCACTCAACTTTTGTGGATGAGGCAAACTTTAAGAGATATCAAGGTGGAGTATGATCATCCTTGCACTATCTATTGTGACAACACTAGTGCCATCAACATCTCCAAGAATCCAGTGATGCACTCAAGGACCAAGCATATCCCCATTAGATATCATTTTTTAAGAGAGCAAGTAGCGGAAGGACAAGTACATTTGGAGTATATCACTACAAAAGAACAAACTACTGATATATTCACCAAACCACTTCCAAGGGATACATTTGAGTATCTAAGGGACAAATTGGGAGTTGTCCCACATCCATCAACTTAATTGGTGGAAGCATACATTTAGGGAGCTAAAAGAAAAATATGGTTAGAAGACCCCTTACCATTGATGTCAAAGGGGGAGATTTTGGACACAGGGGAAGCAAAACCAAAATTTTTTTGGTTGAAAGTTACCATCAATGACAAAGGGGGAGATTGTTAGATGTATTGTCATTGATGTCAAAATATCACACTGTCATTTAGATACGTCAAAGCAAATTATGAAGAATCAAATATCACAGGTTTCAGATGGATTCATGACAGATTACACATTCAGTTTATTGAAGTCATCATGTGTAAGTATTGTGGAGCAAGATCTGATCGATACATGAGGAAATTGCTACAAACAGAGCAATGCAGTTTCAAGAATCGAAATATAGAAGCAACACTCAAATGAAAATAATCTAATCAATAAATAAACACTTCAGATCGAATAAATTTGATCCAAGGTCGAATGAAAAGCATCTTCAGATTGAAATACTTAGGACTTTTAGATCGCATGAATATGATAAATAACAACTTCAGATTAAAACACTTAGAAGATGATTTGCTTAACTCTAACAAACCCAATTAGTGATTTATTCAAAGTTATGGAGAATTAAAAAATATATATATAAAATAATAAAAGATGTGTTCATGGTCATCATCATGTTAAACACATCTATCAAGAAGGAAAGCGACTATCTGAAAGTGTGATCATTGTATGGACGCGAATCTATGAAATAAGGAGAAGCGACGCTTATCAAAAGGTTTCATAAAAGACATGTTTTTCTTGAAGAAAGATGTCTGATCTGCAATAACAGATTTTACCATTAAATGAAGTTTAGAATAAAAGCATGCAAATTAATAAGACTCAATTTACAGCAAATAGATTTGTTTTATGAAAGGATATTCTTGAACATTGCAAGTATTGTTGTATTCTTTCAGTTAAGGAGTGCAATGTTTGAGTAAGATATATGAATGACATCTCATTCAAGCCTTGAAGTGTGGTTGTTTTTTGAAGATTAGCAGTTCAGTCAGATTCCCATCTCCTTGTGTGGGTTGAAGGTGATATTATTTATCACATAGAGCAGATTGGAGAGTTGGGTTTGTGCAGATCAAATTGAAGGCAGTCTCACTTCCATCAAGTCAAGGATTGGTGCCTTGCATTAGGGGTTGGTGCTCCTTGTAGGTAGGTGTCTACTAAATTTGTAAAGGTCTAGGTGTTCCTTGTAGGCTACATTCTACTAAATCATGTTGGTGTAAATCTGTAGGTTGGTGCCTACTTTAAAAATATTATTTCAATAAAGTTGTGTCAATTTGGGAAATTGGTTCATATCAAAAATTGATTGTAAAAAGTTTGAAAGGATTAAGAAATAAAAGTTTGTGATTGATTTACTGATTCACCCCCCCCCCCTCTTAGTAAATCTTTTGTGGTCTTCAGCATGTTGAGAGCTTTCCAACGCCTATTCAAGTTTGAAAAACGGAGTCCGTTTGCACCTTCTATTACCTCAGAAGTGAAGAAAGAAGGCCTCACTTTGACTGGAAAAATAATATCTAGACTGGTAAAATTTGGAAAAAACTCCTACACCATCAGATCAATGCCGAAACCAACTTTCCAAAGCCTATTTCTGTTTGAAAAACAAAGAAAAAATGACCATTTTATGCTCGATTGAATGAAGGAAGCATAAGTTGCCCTATCACACCCCTTTAGCACCTGGGAGCTAAAAAAATAGGGCCTTGGTCGTGTGGACAGACCAGGGGGCTGGAACTTTGGCGGAGCCCGCGGTCACCATGTGACCACCCGTGGGCTGGGAGGGTCGACTTAGCGTCGGTGGGCTCGGCGTCGACGAACTTAGTGGGTCTGGGGAGCTCAGTGAAGGTCGAAGCCGGGTGGAGCGGGTGGCGGCTGAGCGGTGGGCGGAGCGGTGACTAGGAGGTGGCCGTGTGGCGCGGTTGCCAGGCGGTGGCCGATGGGCAGTGCAGTCGGTGGCCGACAAACTTTGGGCCATGTAGAATTTAAATAAAAACCTTAGGTTTTTTTTTTAAAAATTTTTTGCGATTTTTTTGCTACGGAGGGCCGTACGGCCAAAACCCTAAATTTTTTTTGCATCCCTGGTTGACTGTAACCAATATCAACGAATTGGCAGTCGATTTAGCGGTTTTTGGGTGCTGCAAATCCAATGGCACTATCCGTTTGGGCCCAAAGTGAACCCAAAAATAGGAGTATGCTGAATCGACAAGAAGAAACCTTAGAACCCTAGATCTGCTTCCAATGCAAAAACCTCAAAACAAGAACAAGCAGCTGTAGATCTAAAGCTCTGATACCATGTTGGAGTTGAGAAGATACAACTTCATAGGAGTCTAGCGACCTCTGCAAGCAATAATACCTAGTACAAGGAGAAGCAAAGAGAAGCAACAAAGAAAATGCTCAAGAATGTGGAGCAATGTATTCACCCAAAATGTAAAATGAATAATGATACAAAAGATAGTTTTCAACCATATATAGATGAAAACCCTAAAAAGGAAAACCCTAGGCTTGCACAATAATAATCAATAAAGTAATTAATTATTATGCGCCTAATATTAGCTTAAGTGAAAAAGAGGTAAAAGGGAACTTTAAGTAATTAAACAAATATTGTTTGATTAATAAAGTAAATATCCAATTACTCTAACAGTAGGAAAGGCACAAAAAGTAGGACTGATAGAGAGAGAAAAGTTATCATCCATAATAGTGACTCTGTAGTAGAGAACATAGGATAAGATGAGCATGGATTAGTAGGAAAGGCACAAAAAGCAGGACTGATAGAGAGAGAAAAGTTATCATTTGTGATAGTGACTTTATAGTAGAGAATAAAGGATAAGATGAGCATGGATCAAGTGTTCAGGAAAGTAACTTTTATTATGTAATGGAGATCTTCATTCTGGAGGAGGAATTGGGGGTCAAGAGATTATTAATGAGGAACATAAATGTATAGTTCTCCAATGCTTACATCAAAGTTCATTTTCAAGATAGTATTGGAAATTGCAATAAATACTACCAATGCTTTCTATCAAAGTTCTAAACAGATTTTTCAGAATGGATTTTAGCAGCCATGTCTTATTTGAAGAAAAAGTAGTTCTAAATTCCTTATACTTTTGTGGCCATGCCTCTATCTATATAAATATTATCCTTCCAGCTAGTTTCACAACATTCCTAGCACTAAGAGAATAATTTTATGCGCTCCCTGAGTGGACTTGACAGTAAAGTATTTGTGCTTTGGTAGGGGAGACACCCATTCAAATCTAGAGAGGGGTGGAATATTGGATAAGTACGCACCATATCACATGGCACATATGATGCTTTCCTACCTACCTCGAAAAAAATACAGCAAGTATAGGGGGGTTTCATATTTTGTTAGCTTCCCTCCAATCTAGCAAATTTGGGTTAACAAGGCACCATGCATCATATACCTTGAAAGGACCCTTTTTCCTTTCTCTGTATTACTAAAGAAAGCATCTGCTCTCCTAGCATTCACCCTAAAATCACATCATTACACAAGATGTTCCATTCACAATGCAATTTTATCTTTCTATGCTCCTTTAAAGTCTGAACTGAGAAATGTTAATTTCTGATAGTTCTTGGCTAAATATCTAACAAAAATAAATGGAAATTCTAGTAGATGAACCAAAAAATAATAGGTACAAAGCTATGTCCCTTTCTTGACCAGCCGCTAGATTTTGGACCAAAAAATAGAGTTACAAAATTAATTTAGCAGTCAAATCATAAAGAACTAAAAGTGGACACTGTATCAAAACTCTTCTTTGAAAAGATTAAATAGACCAAGTTCCATTTTTCAAAACATAAAGTGCTTAGTTATGGATCTAAGAAAAATAAAAATTTCAGACGAAAGAATACCATAGTTCCAAATTTTGATTGGCAATTGAGTTTAGCGACTGACAGTTTTGTGTTTTGCCATTTTGTATTTTGAAATTTTGGTAATCTACTTTCACAACCTACATAAGAACACCCAAAAGGTTACAACGCTAGGTAGAGATTCACTTCCATTTATATGATACAATCAATATAAAGTAAATGAACTAAAATATTAAAATTATCGTTCCCATATCTTAAACGTTACAGTCAAATTTGATTTAAATTAAAATGCCTATTTGGCATAAGATTAAAAAGTGACCCAAAGGCATTCTAGAAACAATCTACACATTTATAAATGAAGCTAAGTCCCATGATATCATCTCAATTAAAATGGAAGGTTACAAAGATAGTACATATCATATTGTGATGTGGTATACAAAAAAAAATTGTCAGTCATGAACAACAATTTGCAATCCCTGTGCAAGAGACCTGTGGGAATTCAGTTGATAGTAGTTTAAAGCCACTTGAAGAGTAGAAAAAATACACATGCCATTATTGGAACTGTTCTCGAGATGGAGAAGAGTGATGTTTAATGTGAGATTGGAACTAGCATTTGCTTAGGATGTTTCTATTTATTTGCGGAATTTACATTAGCATGAATATATTGAGAATGAAAGGGCATTACTTGATGTCTAAGAAGGCCCACATGAGCCAAGCACTATGATGTTGCAGGATGAAACAAGAAGCTTCCATAATGAAATAGTGACAACAGATATAGATTTGAAGGCATGTGGATTATCGGGGATGAACATGGAAGTTGCAGATCCTCTTACAACATAACATAGGGATAATATATATAATGAATGGAGATGGGTGAAAAGGGATGGAAAAATGGAAACAACGAGCAACAATGCTTGCAGTCAAGTAAAATAAGTGGGTGCGTAAGAAATAAATTGAGGGGATTTAGCAAGGTTAACCCATAAATTGCTATAGAGAAGATTGGATTTTACATACAAATCAACATATTCCCTTCATTGCATAGGTTTCTATTTTCTCATTTACCAATTTGTGTTTTAGAAATTTCTTTGTATTCAGCGTGGATGTGAGCTCGAGAGAAGGACATGGCTGTAATGCATGTCATAGATGGCACAACTACCTTGCATAACATAACCAATATTGGTGACATTGGGGAGAAAAGAAGAGCCATACTAGGATCATCATACAAAAATGACAAGCAATTAAGACACAGAAGAACCCCTCGATAGACACAACAAAATAATCCTAAGGCAATATTAGTCGACAACTATTAAAACTAAGATATTCTCACAAAGCAATAAAAAGTATCTTATGAGACACAACCCAACTACAGTATTCACAAATAAAGAAGGAAAACACTAAACTAAACCAACAAAAACCCTAAAATAAACCAACAATAATAGATGCCGTTCGAAAAATATGGCATGGCTTTGTGCGATTTGAACCTGAGAGCTAGAGTTTCTTAAAATACTCAACCTGTGCGTGTAGCAAAAAACACAAACCTGCAAATATAAAATTAACATTATTCAAACTTAGAAGCTTATGGAAATGATATTTACTAATTTTGAGATATCAAATTTACAATATGATATGAAAATATATATTTGAACAAAATTTAAAGCTTGATGGAAAATCAATAGACATATTAAAAACAATCTCTGAATAATGTAAAAAGATCATGAAGTTTGTAGAAAATCGATAAACACGTTAAAACCCATTTCTGAATGAAAACATACATTTCATCAATCAAATTTAATGCTTGATCCACATTTGTGAAAAACCAATAGACATATTACTAACCGTCTCTGAAAAATGTGAAAACACAAAAGAGATTGTGGAAAATCAGTGAACACATAAAAAGCCATCTCTGATTAAGTTCAAAAAGTCGTAAAAACAGAAGACTCCTTAGAAACTATTTAGGAGGTTCCACATACTCTGTACTCTGTAGTATTTGATTTAAGTTTGAACGTGATATTTTAGGGTACTATTCTCCATTTAGGTATTATGCCACATATATTTTAGAGAAACATTAGATTTGACAAAGCATAAAAACTTTACAAATACAGAAATACTGTCAAAACAGGGCATCTAAATCTGTGAAAGGTGCATTCTGATGTTCGTAGTCAAAAAAAGACTGCAAGATGAGTAAATAGCTTTACAGTTCATTTGTACGGCAATTCATTTCCCATAAGATTGCTTTGATTTCCGTCCCCTGTGAAGACAGCAAAGAAATAGAATAACGTGGAGGGAGAAGTAGATGGATAACCCTGACAGATTATTAACTGTGAAAATATCAGGAAAATCATTTCATATCAACGTAGTAAAGACTGAAGCAATGAAGTCGAGCAGACTTAATCCAAGTCAGTGGAGAAGATCAGATTTAGTCTTAATGGTGATGAGTGAGAGTGGGTGAAATTACTGTTTATTCCAATACCCTGTGAATAGCATCCGTTTAAATTCCAAGCTTTCTTCTTCTTTATATTTTATGGGCAAGAAATTTTACTACAGTTAAAAGTTGCTAGTCATCATAACTGGAGTTGAGACTTGGGAATTATTATAAATAGTTGCTCTCATCCCCATTTACTCGAATAGCCAACAGATTTCAGATATTCTCCCTCTTCCCAACTGCTTACCATGGTTTCTCTTCCTGTTGCTTCTGCAATATCAATTCCCCAGCCTGCCCTTGTTTGTGAACAAGAAGCCCAGCCCGAGAGTTTGTTATCTCAGCTAAAACTGTATGACATGATATTCGGGTCAGCTAAGCCCATGGCCCTCAGAGCTGCTGTTCTGCTGAATATCCTGGACATAATTGGCGAGGCTTCGGGTTGTCTTACCCGAGAGGAAATTGCTGCCCATATTTCAGCCTCCACCGAGAGCCGCCCTAGCATAGAATATCTGTTTCGTCTTCTCAGATTTCTAGCCTCCCACCAAGTCTTTAGTGAGATCCCACACAAGGAGGACTTCAAGCAATTTAGATATGCCCTCACAGGCCTTTCTAAATTGCTTGTGAAGGAAACAAGTAAAGAAGGTTTGAGTTCTGGTGTGTCCATGCAAAATTATGTTCCACTTTTGTTGGGATCCATCGGCCATATCCCCTTCCAAGGATGGCTGCATCTACACGAGTCTGTGTTAGAAGGCGGCTGCGCCTTCGATAAGGCTTTTCGTATGAGTTATTGGGACTACACAGTAAGCAATCCTGAAGAAAGCAAGACATTTAACGAGGGCATGTCCTGTGACACTCGTGCTGTCATGTCTTCGGTTGTCAAGATTTATGAGCAGGGATTTAAGGAGATAACTTCTTTGGTTGATGTAGGGGGAGGTGTGGGCTCTTCGTTGTCCATTATTGTGGAGCATTACAAACATATTAGAGGAATTAATTTTGACTTGCCTTATGTCATTGCTTCTGCACCTCCTATTACTGGTAAGATTGATCTTAGCGCATTCATATTTTTGAGGATGAACAGCTTTACTGAAGAGCCCATGAACTCATTTCTTCGTTTTCTTCTTTTTTTGTTTTTGGTAGAATAGTCACTAAAAAATGGGATGGTCCTTTTTTTCAGTTTTAAAGATTTTGATTTTTAATAGATGTTACTTCTCTGCAATTGATAATGTTTTTACAGAAATTGTTGATTATATATTATTTAAATATATTTATTATTTTGTTTGTGAAATTATATAATAATTTTAATCATGTTTTTAGTTATTTTTTATTATAACTGTTAAAATTTAATAGAATAACGTAAATTTTGAATATTTTGTATTATTTGTTGTGATGAATTTTGAATATTTTGTAGTTTCACTTTGGAATCTAAATATTGATTTTAAAGCCTTCAATTCACTATTGTTTTATCAATATAACATTTAATTGATTTATGCATATCATTGATCTTCAACTATTAAAAATAAACAAACATGCATATCATTGATCTTCAACTATTAAAAATAAACAAACATACAAAATAACACACATATATCTTCTACAGAACAATTTTTTAAATCTATATACAATATCAATTTCAAATTTCTAAACCCTTTTCTTTATATTATATTATTAGTCTACAAATTGAAGTGTCATAAGATTTGTGTATTATATATCTTATCTTATTTGTCTTTTCTTTTTAATGATACTAGTTAATAATATAAAAAGAAAACCTTATTTTATTTGTAAGTCTAAATATGTACAATTATTGCTTGTAAATGTCTTGCACATTATAGAGATAGCATTTCTATTTGGTTTTGTCTTTAACATATAACTCTCATGTGATGAGTTAATTTGTAGGAGTAGACCACATCAATGGGAACATGTTTGAGAATATTCCTCGAGCTGATATAATTTTTATGAAGGTATGTTTAATCTTATTTAGTATTTCTTAAAAATTCATAATATTTTACTAGCAATTTAATTCATGAGAATATTCCTCTAGCTGATGTAGTTATATGAAGCTATGTTTAATCTTATTTAATATTTCTTAAAAAATCATAATAAATTAGTAGCAATCTAAATTGAATAGAAAATTTTGTTGCAGTGGATTTTGCATGATTGGGATGATGATGATTGTATAAGATTGTTGAAAAAGTGTCATGAGGCCATACCATAAAATGGAAAACTTGTGATTGTGGATGCCATTATTGTTGAAGCAAAAAATGGTGACAATGAACAAGAAAAATTTCTAAGGAATGTGGGATTAGTATTGGATATGACAATGATGTTATTCACTGGTGGAAAGGAGATATTAGAGATGGAATTTAAAAAACTTTTCAAGAAAGCGGGTTTCAAAAGCTACACCATCTTCAAATTGCCATTTGTTCAAGCTATTATTGAGGTTTCTAAATTCTAAATTAGTAAGTTAATACAATATATTATAATAAAAATTGGTTTAGAATGCTATGAAAACATTTGTTTAATAGCTATATTAGATTGTTGATGTATTAGATGTTTATCTATGTTTCAAAGTACTTTGATATAATTATTATATGAATAAAGTACCACCATCACTCAAATAATTTTTTTTATTGTACATATATGATGGATCATGTGTTAATGTAGTCATACTCAAATTTTTTCATTTCTTTATTGAGAAAGATAAATTTTATTTAAAAAAACATAAAATTATAAAATAAAAGGATTTTTTTTTTAAATTGACATTAAGTTTATGGTCATAAGGATAAGTTCTAGGGGCAACAATTTTTTTTCAAAATTAAAGGATAAAAGAGACAACCATTTGTATGGCTGAAATCTTATTTATTGTATTTTTATCTTTTATTTTATATGTCATTTTGCATGGTTGTCTTAAGTAGACAATCGAGTAATACATAGTATCTTAGTTTTTCACTGAATAATTTGATCAATTTTTTAAAAAAATTCAACTTGAAACTAAGTTGACTTAGTATTAACTAGTCATTATCTATTAAATCTCAAACCAAAACTTAAATTCTTATGGAAATGGGTTGGAAGGTGGCAATGATTAACTAGGTTAAGGTGCAGTGTGCATGTTTATAATTCCTTAATTCCAAGCCCTATGGGAATTGGTACTCTACAAGTATAATTGGGCCTACATAATTTAAATCTAGCCATTAGATTTCAAATCTTCAATTCTAAATTTTCAACTTGAAACTAAGTTGACTTAGTATTAACTAGTCATTATCTATTAACTCTCAAACGAAAAATTAAATTCCTCTGGAAATGGGCTAGAAGGTGGCAATGATTAACTAGGTTAAGGTGCAATGTGCATGTTTATAATTCCTTAATTCCAAGCCCTATGGGAATTGGACATGTACAAGTACAATTGGGCATACATAATTTAAATCTAGCCATTAGATTCTAAATCTTCAATGACCCAAATACACTTTGAGTCTTGATGGGTATTGGAGCTATGTGGATACATTTTAACCAATGGAACATAGCCCCAACCATTAGATTATAAATAAAATCAATGGTCGTGATAGAAAATTTGCAATATGACCCTAAAGTAACCAATAATTAATAATAATTAATGTGAATCAATTTAATTCTCTACAATAACATAAAATTTAGGCAAATATGATCTAATTAGCTATCAAATATTATGGAAAACTTTTGAGTTTAAAATTTTAATAAAATAAATATTTTTGTAATTTATTTAGGACTCAAATAAAATTTTGTAAATATGTGGCATTCCAACTTACCTTACAACTTGTACTATTAGCCAAATCTTGAATGTGCCATTTCAACTATTAGTCAATTGGTGAACACTCACCACTAAGAAAATCATTCTACCATTGGCTCCCAAAACATGATTTACAAAATGGAACACCACTTAACTGTCAATATGGAAAACATAACCCAAGAATTTTTCAAATATTGTAATCTATAATAAATCACATCTTGTTAACTTCTCATATGCAAAATCACCCAACCCTTAGAATACACACCTAGACAAAAATAAATAAGAAACCATATATTTGGAAGTAAAGTAAACTGAGCCACTTTGTTACTAGTGCACTATCAAATGTCATAAAAGAGGAATTGGAGGGGAATAATAGCCAGGAAAACAAAGAGTGGGTGGGCAATGAGGCGGTCGACCTCCTGATTAAGAATTGGGATGACGCCAGTTAGCTGCGCCTATTGCTGGTCTGTCGGCTATTTTTCGGCTGTTTGTGTGCTATCCCTGGGCTATCTCTGGTTTTTTTTTTTGTTAATGTTTTCTGTTGTTGTTTAGTCCTTTCTTGGCCCTAGTGGCTCATTGTGAGGGGTACAGTGCCCCGTAAATGCTATTTAACTTTTCAAAAACATGGATGGTATGAGAAAAACTCAAAAAAACATACACATTTATCAAATACTTTCCACACTACCACGTAAAGTATTGTTTGATGTCCAACAAAATTGTGAACAAACAAGCTATCAATTGATTAATTAACTTATATGTGAGTGAAAGTTGGGTGGCATGTAAATAAGAGTATAACTCTTTTCAAATATAATGATATCTTCTATATCCCACTCCTTTAACATTAAAACTAATCTTAGTCATGAACGAAAAATTTCTCAATACCAAAGTTTACAAACCTATCAACTAAATTATTCTTTTCTCTAAAACAATGCTTATAAATGATATTGTGAAAGTTTCTTTTACTGATTTTAACTTCTAATATACTCTTCAAGTTCCAATCTTTGATGTGGTCAACTAAATAGTTCCTTTTACAAAAATACGGAAATCTCCCTCAACTTCCAATGATCAACAATCCATTATTTTATTTTGCTTCAAAAAAGAAAGAACTAACCATTATTAAATCGCATAACAATTCATACACCTACTAAACTTAAATTTCCTCTCACTACACCATCAAAATTCAATTTGATATACCTTTCCTTTAAAAGAATAACTTAGGAAGAATTTATGTGATCATATTGACTATAAAATCTTTTATTAGTAGAGTTTACGTATATTGACTAAATAGTAATTTGATTATTAAAGTTTAGATAATTCCATCAAAGATTTTGGGCTTCTTTTATTCAGCGATAAACTTTCAAGTTGCCACCGTCCCCTATGCCAGGTAATTGCTAATTATGCCTAAGAGTGCCCGCAGCAGCAGTCCAAACAACGGTCAAGATTGTTTGACGGTGGGTATGAGGGGTGCGGGTATAGACGAAACTCTCTCTTATAAACTAGTAATCACACCTTGGGTTGTAATGGGTACACCGAAGACAATATAGGGAAAAATGTTTGTTAAATGTATTTATTTGAAAATGGGAATAGCAATTGACAGCCGTAAATGACAATCCAAGTAACCATCTAGAAGCTGAATGCCAAACTCTGAATTCCAAATTTGAGTAATAAACTAAAAAAGGATAGTGCGTAAATATATTAATTGTGCAACAATACACAACAATTCAAAAACATTGAAGCATGCATAAAAATATTTGTACACCCAAAAAACAATTCAAATTTGCACAACTTTATCAAAAACAACTTCAATGATTTGCACCCAATTTTCCATAAATTTTGGTGGATATTCTTTTGATGGGTATGGCCATAATGGAAATGATTAATCATAATAATGCATTGCAAGGAAAATTCCTAAATCATAGTTTGCACTCAGTAGATAGGGTAGTGAAATGAGAAACCATTCATCCATTTGACAACACAGTTTTTGAAGGTGATGCTTTTTGCAGACATCATCCAGTAGGACCAAAGTTGTCTAAGATTTGATTTGGCTGAGCCTTTGCTAGAAGTGATCTGTAACAAGAAAAAATAAAATGAAATCAGTCAGTGTAGCAAGAAGAGCATGTGTTGCAACCTATTGTATACTGTTAGAAAAATGAAAAATGACCTTGTTTTTACAATTCGGTTATAGTTGTTTCAATTGTTACCCTTGGATTAACAAACCCTTCCCAAGCCATGGGAGTGACAGTCATAAACTCTAAGCCTACACCAATACCTAAAGCAGACATATGCCAAAATCAAAACCCCATTTAAATTCAAAGCCACAATGATAATACACTGGTAGAAATCATTTTTTTATACCAATGTCATAAAATCCAGATTTAATTGCAGCCGCAACATCTGCAATTGCTTGAAGGCTTGAAGAGCATTGTCTGTTGACAGTCCTAACAGGTACAGTCTCTGAAGGTATGACAAAATAATAAACAACATACAAATTTCAGAGAAAAAATACATCTCATGACAAAATTGAGTTGACAAAGTAGCAGCATAAACACCTAGGAATCCAGCATAGAAAGCAGCCATCCTGCATTCACTGGCTCTTTGAGAACCAAGAGCAAGAACAATTCCCACAACATTATCACCAACTTCAGTTGGACTGACTCCAGTTTTGTCAATCACCGCCTACGGGAAGATAAACAACATTCAGAGACAAATCCTTGTTTCTTCATGATTTAGGAAAACAATAATTATTAAATTTGAGTTTCTGAACTGCCCATGTTTTCATATGTTGTGTGGAGTCAAAGGAGGGCATCAAGCTAAATATTAAGATAACTCTTATTCCAGACCTTTAAAATAGGGGCAAGCAAGTCTTCAGAAAAAAGTATCTTTAAAACTCCAATCTTAGCCTTACATATAGGGGTGTAATACATGTTGCGTGTTAATTAGAAAATCAACGAGAATTGAACAAAGAAGATGAATACAAGTAAAGCATGGTGAAAAATTACATGAATGAACAAAATATATATACTGAAAATTGAAGAAATGTGAGCAATCAAAGCTTCTAAAAGGATCTCAAAAACAAGCCATTAAAATAAGCACAAAAGGCACAAATGTACACAACAATTACAAGATCATCACCGAATAGAGAAGCCCATTCATAGGCAATGCTATCTCTAGCAGCACATACTGTAGCCTATTAAAAAGAGGAAGGAAAATCCCATTCGGGAAGAAAGACAATGTATACATACCCTGCATTTGAATATATGCCAAGTTTCAGTCCTTTAATGTGGACATAATTAGCCAAAGCCTTGGTTCCAGAGGGGAATTTTGAACAATTAGAACTACTCTTCCCTATTTATAGAAATAATTATAATTAGAAATCAAATACAGGTATCTCAATTAACTAAGAAAAAGATTAAATTTGTATGGGAATAATAAACATAATAAGGACAGAGATATATCTCTTCTTTGAGGATCACCATCATCACCAATTCTCTACCAACCATTGCTATAATATGCATGTACAACATATTTGTTGTAAAGTAAATGACCTACTTGGGTTTATTGAGAAATCGGTGTAAAAAAAAAGCATTTTACAAGCATGAGGCTTCATTGATGCTACGAGACTCCCTTGGTGATTTTTGGCTAGTTCTATATGCTGCAATATTCAGAGAAGAATAGAGTTATTGAAACTGAAATAAGAAAGGTGCAATCCATTTTTTTCCCACTTAGCAATGATTGTAGCTCTTGAGTTGCTTCTATTCCATAAGACTACCACTATATGTCTTTTGGAGAGGGGAACAACCCACACCTGTAACAAAGAGTTCCCACAATCAGAGCAAGTGACACTTTCCCACACATAATATTTTAGCCCATCACCATGCAAGATCATAGGTGTCCATGTAGCCAAAATCATTTCTCACGGTTATTAGCAATAATTTATCAGTCTGAACAACACATGCAACATACATTTAGTAATATGCAAGTTATTGCAACATACTTTTAATGCTTGATAAACTTTTAGTTATCACTGGTACTTGGTTTTATATCTTCTTTGGGTCAGTGGAGAATATTGTTGAGTTCAAAGTATATCATGTTTTGCTAATTGTATTTGGCATAACCTTCAATGTCATTGGTTCATCGGTAGTTGCTGTTTTATAACCACTTTACATGGACCCATCTGATGGACAAGATTAGATTTTACCACTGTGTATCTAACACTATGTATTACACTAATATCACATATGAAAATAGCCACAGATAAAACCATGGAACCGATGCCATTCTTTTGATAGATAACAATAGAACCACATTATCAAGTGACTTACCGAAACATAATTATAGAGTACTCACCAAAAAGCCAATGCCATGATGTTGATTCACACCCGCAAACTTATATTATAAAGCTATCAAATTTAGACATTGATTCACACACACAAATTCACACTGTAAATAAACACGGTTAAAAATACATTGAAAAACTTCAAATAAAAAGCAGCCTTACAAAACTTCAAAAAAATGAAAACACAGAGATTTATCAGACACTAACCATGGTGGCAATCATATTCAAGGAAGGCATATAGGAAACATTTATTCAACAAATAGAAACAAACCCATCAAAATAATAAAATATAATAAGAGGACTAACTAATGTTTAACAGATGCCCTTTGTTTTGTGCACAGAGTTGTTAGGATGGTAGGCTTGGCATCCCTTTCTTCGCCTGTGATGATGACTGTAAAACATAATTTTGTCTTTCAAGAAGTAGAAAACATGATTACCAAGTACTCACCTGAAAGCTCATTTATCACTTAAAAGTGAAACAAACAATAGGTAATCATGAGGTGATCTGACATGGGCAATCGAGGACATGTTGTATCAGTTTTTAACTTTTTAACCAAAATGGGCATTTTGCTGGTCAAAAGAAAATGCTCTTTACCATGATGTGTTAAGTTTGTATATGGGAAAAGGTACTTTTAACTATTGTGGGTCTAGTTTGAATGCTGCAAATGCTACTTCTTACCATCATGGGTTTGGTTGGTATATGGCAAAAGATGACTGTCAAGTGCTCTTCGAGAAGTGTTGAAAAGGGGCCAAATTATTTCTTAATTTTGTTGCAAAATATTTTGCATCCATGGGTGTTGTTCATTTTGTATGTGATGGATGAATCTTCTTAAGTTCATGGAGCTGAAGTTGTCGGTTGTTTAGGAAATGGCTGTGTTGTATGTCACTGATACCTTTGAAGTAGAGATAAGAAGTTTAATTTGTGTCGTGTAACTTAGAACTGCAAGGCCAAAATTCTTCCATATTTTTGCCATTAGTTCTACTTTTTCTAGAAGAATCTGAGCTTCAATGCAATGGGGAAGTTGGTTTCCTGCTTTTTGTAACTCTGGAATGCATTGGCTATTGCCTTCTTCTGACATGTTTATGATTTCTTTACTGTGAATGGTTAATGATCGATTGTTTCTTTACTCAAAAATGTTTTCTTCTTTCTCCATGTGCAGCTCCATGAATTAATTTAATCATTATGTGATCTTTACATATAAAATTTTGACTGTCATGGTCATGAGGCTTATCATTTTTTTGATATGCCTTGTATGGACCGAGGCCTATTGGTTATAATAAAACGAAAAACGGGATGGTATGAAAAAGTAATTTAAAATAGTACATCTTTTGCATAGAGAGAATTTATTGGATATAATTTTAATAATCTATAGGAATACTTCAAATAATAAAAAAGATTTGTTGCAGTTGACTATTTGGCACTAGATTCATATGAACAAAAAGTTCTTGAGAGTCCATCTCATACAAGACATGGGCTTAGATGAAAACTTGTGGCCACCACCATTGTTACGGTTGAAAATTTTGAAAGAACACAACCAATTGTCCCTTTATCCAGACAAATGATCTCATCCCTGTCATTGGTGTTCATCTTCCTTTGGCTCCTGTAGCACTGCTGCAAAGGGTTCAAAGTTGTTGCCCTTGCCCTGCTTAGTAATTATCCATAATGCCTTTTTTACCATCCACTTACCCTCCTTCAATGGCAACCATGGCATCAAAATGTTAGCCAAGCTCCAAGTTTTGAAACTCCCAGTAGGCTTGTTGAAATTGGAGCCCTTCCAAAGGCAAGAAGATAGACATAGGGGCTAAATCTAGGCAATTGGTGAAAATCACCTCTTGTTGACAACACTTTGGATTCCCTAGCTTTTCCAAGTCACAAATTCTGAGCTAATCTCAAAATCACAGATGTCTTAACTAAATTTGTTTGTGTCTTCTTTGTCCCCATTCTTCATTGGTGGTTTGGGCCTCTCCCTCCACATGAAAGGCATGCCAACTCTGATAATCTTGGAAAAATCTAAAAACGTGGAGTATAGCAGTGGACTGGTGGGTGCATTAAAATGGTATCCTCTAGGAGAATACATCAAACTTTTTTGAATGAATATAAGATTAGATGTTTATCTCCCCGTGCCCACTGTAATTGGACCGCTAACCTAATTAAAGCATAAACCCATGATTTTAATGGGAGTAAAGAAAACCTAAACTATTACCAAAAAAATCCATGGAAAGCCAAAAAGAAGCAAGAAAGGTGAAATACCCATGGGTTGATTCTCTCATTCCTTGTTAATGTGGTGAGCAACGATATCCTCCTCCCTCTGCCATAGTTTTCTCTTCAAGAAATGCCCAGTCCCATATCTGTTAAAATTATCTCAGGTAGATGATTTGCCACATCAAATAGAACATACAATGCACATGCTTATTGAAAGACTCCTTTTGAAAAGATGACTTGCTACATCAAGTGTACCATACAAGAATGCCCCAGCCTAGTTCGCTCTACAGTTCAAAACAAAATCCAATGTTCAATGCCCAATGCCCTTAAGAAATCGATGGTCATTCTAAGGTTTGTATAGGTACTACAGAATAGTTAAAGTTGGGAAAACCCAAATGATTCTTCACTTGAACATCCCCGATTGATACATAACATGGAGCTGGTCTACATGAGGAATATTTAAAATACTAAATGAGGCTTAATCGCCACTTTCCTCTTAAATCTTGTTAGTAAATATTCCTAAGAAAGATCAAAGAACCCTCACACCAATACTATTAACCCTAACCTTGATGAAACTTAAGGCATAAGCCCGTCACTTTAATGGAAGGAAAAAAATCCAACAATACATTAAACTTTTCTGAATGAATATAAGATTAGATGTTTATCTCCCCTTTCCCACTGTAATTGGACCGCTAGCCTAATTAAAGCATAAACCAATGATTTTAATGGGAGTAAAGAAAACCTAAAGTATTACCAGAAAAATCCATGGAAAGCCAGAAAGAAGCAAGAAAGGTGAAATACCCATGGGCTGATTCTCTCATTCCTTGTCAATGTGGTGAGCAATGATATCCTCCTCCCTCTGCCATAGGGATCTTCACAATATTATGATCACCACCTAAATTCTGGTTCCAAAGATAGAGAGAAGCAAGAATGGAAGATGTTATTCCACCAAACAAGAATTGCAATATGATACAATGATCAATATGCTATGCGATAGAATACAATGAAGTGTAATGCCAAATATGCTAGAGATGCCTTGCTTATAAAGGAAGGGATGAGAGATAGGGTTAGACAAGATCATGGAAAGTGTCTTAATCCTATCACATGAGACAATTTTACTCATAGCTACCTAGGAAAGTGTGAAGTCTAGATAAGACAACTAAGACTTCTAGAAGGAATCTTTTTATCCTAAGTAAACTTAACATGTGAAATAAGTCCCCTAAGTCCCTAGTAAAGAATTAACTAGGTACAAGACTTATTCACACCAACATAAATAAATTCCAATAATTTGTTAAGGGGTAGTAAATGGACAAGGAGGAGGAATAAAAGACAAATCCACCTCAAAATCCATGCCTATCCTCATCAACACACTAGAAGATAAAGTTGGCAACTTAGGAATCAATGTCAGGGGTATTTTATCTTGATATTTTAATGTAATGTAGGAAAAAGTATCCCTTTTTCATGCTCATTTGGGTATTTCTTGTGGTTTTTGGCCTATTTTTGTTTGGATTTAATGTTGTAATGTGGCCAACACATTCACATTAGGTCTTGGACCCTTGTGAATAAAATAAGAATTCTATGGTGTCTTGTAAAGGTGTTGTGAAGTGTTATAACCCTCTTTCACACCTTTCTAGGACCCTTTCATTATAATTCACTAAAACAACCTTTTTTTTATCACTTACGAAGCCTTATTTCAAAGTCTTGTAAGGAGTTGTAAAAAATCTCCCACTTTCCTAGGCTTTTCATCAATAAATTGACCCTTTCTTATGTTAAAATGGTCCCTTAATGCACTTACATGCCCTACTTAAGTGTGTTTTGGAAGAAAATCTCATTAAGCATCATTAATTATATTTTAATTCTCGACATCCACTTAAAATTGACCAAGTGGACTAAGTCTCCACCTTGGGAAAGTTAGTCCCATTGGGCATTAAACCACCAAAAACACATATAATCTAACAAGGGAAAGAGGATTCCCTTACTAGGCTCCTAGGGTTTTTCACCCGAAGGGGCACTTGGTTAGGAATAACACTCTTTCCTATATGTTGATATGTGTAATGGGTAGGTTCATTCAAAGGGGGCGATTTGATGATTGGTTTGTGCTAAATGTGTGTGATGTCTGGCTAGAACTAAAAGTAAAATGATGCTAATCGAAATGTATGCAAATGTAAATGAAACAAAACAAAACTAATGCAAACTAACTAAATTATATGCCCTAATTGAGAGTAATATGGAAAATGGTAGAGAAGGATAGAAAATGAGTACTTGGAAAAGTGATGTGATAGTTGAATGCTCTCGGGATCTCTTGGAAAATGCCTGAATTGAGCAAAAGGACACTTACGCCAACTGGGGCGACCTAGTCCTCCAACCTACAAATTCTACCAAAATAGGTTTCAGGGAAATGGGTGCCCTAAAATATAGAAACCCTTTTTCGGGCCTAGCATAGGGACAAGGTCACCAATAGGGGTGACCTAGTCCTCTTGTAGCTTTTTGAGGAATTAGGCCTTGATTTTGTGGGTCTTGGTTGATGTTTCCCTTTTCTATAGCAACCCGTGATAGGAACTCTCGAAAGTGATTTATAGCTTGTCTTCTTGTCCTTCCTAGGGTTTGAGGCTTGGATTTGACTTAAGGATAATTTTGGTACTTCTTGGAACACTTTGTACTTCACCTAATTTGCATCAAAAGACCTACAAACACATGCAAAGACCAATAAATTGTTGGGGTTAGGAAATATGGGTTTGCCTAAGTAAAACCCCTTTGTAGGTGATTAAACCCAAATGAGACGAAAGCAAAGGAATGTAAGATTGAAAGATAACACAATAGAAATTATTACCAAACCTTTGTTGATGGTCTGCAACATGCATGAGAAAATCCAATGGAGATTACCTGAAAACCCTAATGCTTATATACTTTCTTGTGAAGTCTTGGCTACTTGAGTGCTTGAAGATTGAGAGCAAATTAAAAATGAGCTTGGAGAGAGGCAAAATGGAGGTGAAAATCCTTATTTGTACATGTGAAATTCTCATTTTCCCAAAAAACAACCTAATAGGCCATCCCTAGGGTTTTAGAGGCAAGATTCCCATTAAATCTTATTTAAAATTTGAATTTTATGCCTAAAGGGACTAGGTCACCCAAAGTGGCGACCTAGTTCACCTAGGAAATTTTTGGTGGTGGTCGAGAATTAATTTATGTTTAATAAATTTAATCAGTTTTTCCTCCCAAAACACACTTAGGTAGAGACTAATGATGCATTAAAAGGGAAAATTAGCATATAAAAGGGTTGATTTAAGGGTGATGCGGGTAGATAAGTGTGAAAATGCAACACAACACTTTACAATACTCTGTCTTAAGGCTTAGGAAGGTGTAAGAATGTATTATTTAGATGAATTATGTTGAAAGGGTCTTACAAAAGTGAGGAAATGCATTACAACACTTCACAACACCCTAGTAAAACACCATTAGGTCATTGATGAATTGCAAGCTTACAAGGTTGAATCAAGGTAAACATGGCCAAAATCCGGTGGAAAAGGCCAAAATGAGTTAAAAAGTGCCAAGGTATACACGTTTTGGTGACACAATCATAAAAATCAAAATTATGTTAATATTTTGGTGGGATATTTTCCTCTAAACCCTAAGATCGACCTATCATGAGGTATTCTAAATAAATTAGGGCACGCCATGTATAAATATGTAGTTTTCCACTCATTTTGGGCCCCCTCTCCTTTCATTGTCTTCTATCTCCTTCTTCTCTTCATCATTCTTCTTAAGCAAGCTAGGGCTTCAGTATTCTAAGTCATCAGGCAAGCATTCAAGGGAAAAATCTTCAGCCATTGTTGGAGCAATTCAGTATCAATCGCCATGGCAAGGTACTAGCTCCATTATTTCATGCTCATACTTCATTACATTATTTCTTCATTTTGTTTTAGTTACTTGAAAGGGGTATGTCCAAGGAAAACCCCCATGCCTTAACATCCAACATTTCTTTCTCTCTTTCTGTGATTTGTAGGTCTTATTTCCAGATTTGTCAAAGTGTAGGATTAAAAATGTTTTCATGAAAGTGTCAAAGCCCTTCAAGGTTGTAAAAACTCTAAAATATGCTTGGAGAACCCTAACAAGGTGAAAATCAAGGTTTCTGATATGGAAAATTACCAAGAGAAAAAGTGTAGACCAAGAGCTACAAATTCCCCTTTTGAATCTTTAGAAAGGTGAAAGTGGGAACTTACCCCAGTTGTGGTGACTTAGTCCCACTATGCAATTTTTTCAAAGATTTATGTGGATCCATATACCCTTTTGGCAAAAATAGGCCCCGGTGCAATTTTTCGGATTCATCCTGAAAAAGGACTAAGTTGCCTAGTTTGGCACAAGTGTCCCGCCAGGCTTAAAAATAAGATTTTGTAGAACTTTAGAGGCATTTGAAGTCCTCACTCTAGCCTCTACCATTTTCCAGGTGCACTCTTCTTGTTTACCCTTCTATGTTGCATTCAATATATCTCTCTACATATCACAATGTGTTATCAAAAAAAGTTGCATTTTCTAAGTCTTACATTAGTGTTTAGTCTCTTTTATCAATTTCTAACATTTAGATCATTTTTCTTAGACACATTTCAATCGTATTTTCCTTATTCTTGAATATGAAATTTCCATTTTGATATCCCTCTCTCCTTTTAGGTGAAAAACCTTAGAAGTGTTAGAGAACCCTAGGCAATACCAAAATCTATGTTACATTTTGGTGAACCCACCTTTCAAACACCTTCTTTTTTGATTTGGAGTCCCTTATCACCCTAGATTCAGTTGGAATTGCACTTTTCATTATTTAATTTGCATTGTAGGGTTTCACATTTTTGCATGCATGAAAGTGTGTATACTTTACATTATTGCATCTCAAATCATCAATATTCATATAAAATTTACATTTATCTTTCCTCTTCTAGTCATCCAACAACAAAACCATCAAAACTAGCTCAAAATTTCTAAATTTTTTGAAAAAAAACCCTAATTGGGACTAATTTGCCATTTTGGGTGACTTATTCCCTATCCAAGTTTTTAACTATTTGTTACAGCACTAGAAACCTCATTTTTGTGCTTTCTTAGCCTCGAAGTATCATATACTATAAGCCTAGAAAGTTTTGGGAACATTGGTTTTATGCATCTAGCTCAAAAACATCAATTTAGGGTAGTCATTCTTGAAATCATTCCATCATTAAATCTGAAAATGTTCACATTTATAAATTTTTGCATAAAATTGCTAAAATTGTGTCACCAAAAAAGTGTAGCCTTTGACACTTTTCACTCATTTGGGCCATTTCTTATGGATTTTGGACCCTTTTCAGCCTCTTTTTACCCCTTTCCAAGCCTTGTTTCAAAGTCTTGTAAGGTGTTGTAAAACATTCTCATACTGTCCTAGGCTTGTGATCACTAAATCAACCCTTTATTATGCTATAATGACCCCTTAATGGACATACATGCCTTACCTCAGTGTGTTTCATGATATAATCCCAACAGGCAACAATAATCATACTTTAATCCTTGGCAACCAATGAGAATTGCCCAAGTGGACTAGGTCGCCACCTTGGGCAATGTAGTCCCATGTGACATAAAATTCAAATTTAACTTAATATTCCTTCAATATTTTATCTCTAAAACCCTAAGGTCAGTCTATATGGTGTTATTTCAGGAAAATTAGGGCATGACTTCTATAAATAAGGGTTTTTCCCCTCATTTTGGACCTAACAAGTCTTAGTTTTCCTCCTCACTTAATCTTCTCAAACAAGCTAGGGTTTCACATTCTAGGTCAACAAGACATCTTTTCTAAAGCATTCAAGGGCTGAATCCTCCATTGTTGTAACTCAAGATCAAACATTATGGAAAGGTAAACTCCATTGTTTCATGCTTCATTAAATTTCTATCTTCATTTGGTTTGATTACTTAAAAGGGTTTTGACCAAGGCAAACCCCTATACTCTAACAATCACCATTTCTTCTTCCTTCTTTGTGTGTTTGAAAATTTAGCTATCTTGGAATCTTGGAAATCATTGAAGAGCTGATTGAAAGCTTGTTGAAGACACCTCATTGCTGGCTAGGAAAAAAAACTCAATAAAAGACACCTACAGACTGAAAATCAAGGTTTCAAATCCAAACACTTGGAGAAGTAGAAAGTGAAAACTGAGACCTCTAGATTCCACTTTCAGAATTCCCAAAAGGATGAAAGGGACTAGATAACCATTAGTGGTGACCTAGTCCCACCATACATGCATTTTAAGGTTTTCTATAGACCTGAGTACCCTTTTGGCAGAAACGAGTCCCAATAGATTTTCACAAAAAAAGGACTATGTTGCCCAGAATGGTGTAAGTGTCCTTCTCAACTTCTACATTAGTTTATCTAGGATTCTAGACCTTCATGCCATCCCTCTTCAGCCTCTAGGTGCACACTTCCTTTTCCTTCATTTCTATTATAGTTTGTTTACATTTCTTAGGTCATTTGCATATTATAGTGTGTTTTCCAACATCTTTTACATTCCAATAGTTTGCATTCAATAATTAGTTTATTTCATTAGTTTCTAGAATTTAGGGCATCCCACACACATCAAAACCCCCCCCTTCCAATCCTCTTTCAATGAACCCTAAAATGAAAAAGGTGTCTAGATTCTAGGTGAAAAAACTTAGAGGCTCATTAGGGAATCCTCTTTCCCTAATTCATTTTTGGTGGTACAAAAAGTACTTTTCAATTTTGCATATACAATTTCTATTCATAAAAATTACATAAGTTTGATAAAAGTGCTTTTCATTCTTGCACATACATTGTTTACATTCTTAAATCTTAGCATATATTGGATAAAAATGTTTTGTATCTTTGGATATACATTATTTATATTGTTGCAACATTGCATGAAATGGTTACACACGCTTTTTATTTTTGTTCAAATAGTGTTAGTAGCTTACCAATCTAGACATGCTAAGAGAAAAAATTTATCCCCTTCCGATGAGAATGTTTTAGTGAAAGAAGATAAAACTTTGTACATTCCTAACGATCATATTTTTTCTTCTCCTAATCTCTCTCCTCTTGGTGATGACGAGATTTTGGTGTTATAAGAAAAAATCAATGATGGTTTTGAGAATCCTAGTTGTTTCTCTCCTCTTGCATATCTTAGTGGACAAGAGATTAATGAACAATACAACACAAACATAGCTAATCATCAAAATAACACTTTGTTTTTCTCATATTATTTCTCCTAGTTGTGAAGAAGATACTTTTCTATTAGAAAACACAATTAGTGAAGGTCATGAGAATCCTAGTTGTGCCCCTCCACCTCGAGATACCCTTACTAATCATGAAAATTCAACCATTGATTATTTTCCTACTTATGATTAAGTTCCTTTAGAAGAACCAACCTTTGATTTTCAAGAGCATTTGGTTTGTAGTTCTCCTAAAACCCTTCCTCCTAGGGAGGATATCATGATACATGATAAAGAAAATAATAATATTATATCCTTAGCTAAAAATAAAGAGACAACATTAGCCTCTCCCTTGCTCAAGGATGTTAATATTATTCAACCTCAACTTATCCTTTACCCACCATCAAACAAACCTAAACTCATCCTTTACCCACCTAAGAATAATGTGTTGTAGTAGTCGAATTATAATACCATTGCTCGTACACATTACACAAGAAACAATCCACACCCACCACAAAAACCAACCTCGACACCCTTTCCTTTTCCTAATCCCATCTTGCCTCAGGATCCTTGATTAAACTCACACATTAGAGAGTATGACCTTTTTGAACTAAGAAATAATCTTGCTAAGATATCATTATGGGACCTTATTCAAGCACCCCCTCACTATCACAACATGATGCAAAATTCCTTACAACAGGTTCCTATCCCTTCTAATGTGCAACCAAATGACATAGCAACTATTATTTAAGGAATCAATGCTGATATTATTTTTCACCAAAGTGAGCTCCCTCCTTTGGAAGTGAAAAAAAGAAGCTTTCATTATCATAGAATGATACAAACAAAAAGGAATTAAGAGAACTCTTGTAGATATCATCTCAACCATTAATGTGTGTAGTGTGAGCTTTCTAGATAGGCTTGGAATCAATAGAACTAGCATTCAACCTGATTCTTTATCTGTTAGGGGATTTGACAACATCACAAAGCAACCAATTAGTGTGGTTACTTTACCTCTTACAGTTGGAATGGCCACATTGGAAACACTGATCCATGTTATGCCTCAAGAAATTTCATATAATCTTCTTCTAGGAATAATATGGATTCATGCAATGAATGGGGTGCCTTCCACTCTTCATCATAAAATTAAATAAAGATCTACAAAAACCAATTGCACATACATGAAGCCGAACCTGAACCTAATACTTGTTTGAATAGTGAGCAAACTAAAGAGAATCAATTCAAAACATTAACACAAATCACACAAGTGGAATCCACACAATAATAAAACAATGAATACCATATTGAGCAAATCACAAAGCTCTTAGATAATGATTGGGGTTCCTTAGACTTCACAGGTCTACATTAATGAGAGAATACAAGATCATAAAGAAAGACTTTGAAAAGGGAGTCGTAGTCTTATTAACACAAGACTCAACAGATCCTTCACAAGCATCCACCTCAACTACTTTAGACAAAGAAGCAAACAATGAACAACCAGCCAATTTAAAAGAACTAAAACAACTCCATGGAAAAGGTTATGTGAGCTAATGAAACAACTTGGCTATAGTGGAAAAGGATGTGGTGCTAATGAACAAGGTATCCACAATCCTACCAAGCTTAACAAACAAACAAAAAATCATGGTCTTGGTTATTGTCCTTTGATCGAAATCACCAAGCCTTCAATTGACATCAACACCATCACCCACGATTCCTCTAAATCGACCTTCACACTAGTGCATCCTAAATTGATAGACACTAGTGGTATTTATCCTTTACATGCAACAATACCAACAAAAAATTCTTTGCTTAATATCCATGTCATCTCACAAAATCCTCATGATTTATATTTTAAACACTCCTCTAAGGGAGTGTACAAAATCTCACAATCTATAGAGCCTTGCGTAGTTATGACATCCTATACTAAGCAAGACACATCTTCAAGTCAAATAATCAAAGAGCCTCTTCTAACTCTAATCAAGAGGGTATCTTGTCGAGACTCTTCCAAGATCACTTGATATCTCTTCATCCCTGAACTTGATAGAAATTATATTAGAAGAATTCCTTTTTCACATATATAGTCCATTGTCATTTTACTAATGAATGTAAGGCTTTGACTAGTAAAATCCAACATCTTAAGGAATTTGGTATTATTATTTATGTGGAGCCACCTAATTCCTCTAATCAATACTTATTTTTACTCTACCATGTTGTGTGCAGTGAAAATACTTAATCTATAATGCAAAACAAAATGAATGCGATGAAAAAGGAAACACAACAACACTTCAACGATAAGACTAGGTTAAACTACACAAAACAACAATAAAATAACAAGAAGTGTTATACCTTTTCTTGTCTATCTTGATGGAATGGTTGGACCTTGATGATTTTCTTGATGTGTGCTCCTTGATGGAAAGCTTGCAATAATGATGGTGGTTGAATGATGGAAGATGGTAGGTGGGAGTGAAAATGGTTTTGAATACAAATGTTTGAATACAAGAGTTCTGCAATAATGGCTAGAATGCTTAACAATATTCAAAATTCTTCAAAATCTTAACAACACTTAACCTCTAACTTGAGGCCAAGGCCCTCCATTTAAAGAAAAATGGATGACTGAGATTGATCCACCATTGACAAGATGAAGGTCTGTGGTGATTTGAGGACTCACAAGTCCTCACATCTTGCCATGTGGAGGGTGAGATGGAAGAAGTAAATGGTGAAATGGAAAAGGATATGTGGTTCCAAGGTACTTTCAAGTACCTTAGGATTGAAGAATATTTCCTTAAAAATGGATTCCTTGTCCCCACGCGGGGTTGAAGGTGACAAGTGAGGAATTTTAGAAAGTCCATTCTTGTCACCATGGGGATTGGAGTGGGCATTGGAGGAATAAAAGTGAATTTAAAATTTAAAAGTTTGGAATAATCCCATGGATAAGAAAAGGTCCTCCAAAAGGAGGTCCTTGTCCCATATACTTGATGTGACCTTTGAGAGGTCATGGGGAAGATAAATTAATGGGGGGAATAAGTGTGAATTTTCTAATTCACATGGGGAAGAGGTCAAACCAAATAAGGTAAGTACCATGAAAGGTTGACTTAAGGAAATGCTAGAAAAGGTAAGTGATTAGGATTAAGGTTGTGCAAATAGGTAATTAGGAAAATTAATGAATATTAGAGACAAATGGCTAAATATGGAGGATATGACATTAATCCTGATTAAGGATATGCACATCCTAATGACGGATTAATTAGATTAATTTAGATTAGTCAAAAGGTTATGGAGGATGGGACAAGGATAGAGAAATAATGAATTTAAAATTGAAGAGGATAATTGACTAAATTAAATAAATAGATTGATTTATTTAATTTAGAGAGGAAATGGTAAAGGATATAGTATTCAATTAAATACTTTTAAGAACCTTAGAGAACAAGATAATATTAATTAAATATGTTGTTTAATCAATATAGACAAATTAGACAAGTAAATGATAGGATTTTGACAATATGGAAGTGGTCAAATTTGGATGTCTACATTTTTCCCCTCTTTGAGATGGTGTTACAAAGTAGTATCATTTCAGAGAAAATTTAAAACATAGCACCTAGAAGAAGATGGATAGATTAAGGAAGATGCCCCAGTCATTTGAGGAGTGACTAGGAAGAATGATGATAGGAGTGAAGATGAATACTAGGGATTGAGGATTCCCCCTTGAGAGGACATGTGGGTTTAAGAGAACATTGGTGTGCTCTCGAAATGGATGAGATGATGCAAGGGTAGATGGGAAGGATGATGCAAATTGATGGATGGAAAAGGATGATAAACGATGAAATATAGGGATGAGATGATGCAAGGGTAGATGGGAAGGATGATGCAAATTGATGGATGGAAAAGGATGATAAACGATGAAATATAGGGAAGAGAAGATGAGGAGAAAGAAAGCACAAATGGATTCAAGGACAAATATGATGTTTCCCTAGTAAGCAACAAGCCAAGATGGACTAATGATGGATGGAGTGTTCTTGATGAGGGAAATATACAACCCAAAATAACACTAGGATAGGGAAGGATACATCTTGATGAGAGTGTTGTTGATGAGAGAGGGACACATCCCAAAACAACACCATAGGATAGGGAAGGATACATCCCAATGATGATGATGATGATGATGATGATGATGATTGGATCAAGGCTGGGAACAAGACCAAGGGTGTGAATAGATGATTTTTTCTAGATTGAATGGGTTAGGATTGGATGGAGATGTGAGATGGATAAAATTAATGAAGATGATGGAGGTAAAGATGCAATGCAATGCAATTTCTATTTTCGGAGCACTGATTTTTGCTATAGCATAAGACACCAGGTACCATGGTATGTAGAACCAAGGTGGATTAGTGTCTAATGCATACACAAACACAACAAACAAGGAAGCTATCCCAAAACCCCAAAGTCATGATGAATTTGGTCAGGCCAGGTATTGGGATAACCACAAGCAATAAAGGATGCCTCAATGTAATGCAACACCACAGGGATATTGGTGGATACTACGTGGGGTAACCGGGAAGATAGAAACAAAAAAAGATCAAGGTATGCCCTTATGTTAACCAGTCAAAACACACCATAATATGATAGATCATGGAAGCCTTGAAAAGAGATGATAGGGAGCTCAAATGATAAATAGAAGTCAAAAGCATCAAAATATTGGAATCAATTTCAAAATGTCCTTTTTCATAGGATTGAGAGGATGGATGGGGTTGATAATGTCTATTAGGAAGGATACATCCTGTTGAGACCAAAGATGGCTACTAAACTAAAAGATTGATTATGACGCGAGATATTCTAAAACCAATTAAATCTCATGATGTGAATGAGCTTTATTTTGGAAGCACCAGCTAGGATAGGGATGTACTTGATGACATGAAAAGACGATGAGATAAAAGATGACAAGATGAAAAAATCACAAGGAAAAAAAATAGACACACCCTAAAGACATACGAGACATAAGACTGACACACCTTATAGACCTAGGGGCTTGGGGGTTGATCAAAGATCATCCTTGCCTATGCGAAAGCGTAGAGCCCTCATAGTTCAATATAAGGCCATGGATAAAAGTTGAAAGAGGAAAATGTAGAACTCGATGGATGGTGTAGATTGGAAAGAAAAATGCCCTAGGGTGGATCAAATGATCAACCTTGCCTACGTGAAAGTACAGGGGAAATGTAGTTCGACACAAGGCCAAAGACAAATGATGAAAGATGATAAGACAAACAAAAGAAAGAACCCCAGGGGCAGATCAAATGATCGACCTTTCCAACATGAAAGTGCAGGGGCAACGTAGTTCAACATAATATCAATGACAGACAATGGATAAGGGATGATGAGATGACCATGTGATAAGGAGATACGATGATAGAGATGATATGATGAGCAAGATAGGTTGTGCAGATGGAATGGTCGATACACATAGGATGAAGCTCAGGGATAGGATAGTTATCCAAATCATCAAAAGATGAAGTGGGAGGATGAGATGATGGATAGAGGACTGATGAAGAGTGATAGGATATGAGAAAAATGTGAGGAATAGATAGGAGTGATGATAGTGAGATGAATGACATTGGATTGCATGGGGGGTTAGCCTATAGCTAGATACCAATGACAAGGGATTATGAAATGGAAGGAAAGTAGAGGTAAATATATGGATGGATAAAGATGGGGAACTAGAAAGATGTTAGGATGGATGGACAAAGGGATAAGGATAATGATAGGAAGATAAGGATGTGAAATGGATGGGATTTTTAGATAGATGGATGGGGAGATAAGGATGAAAGGATGGAAAAAGACTAGTGGATGAGAGTATAGGAAGATAAGAATTTGGTAGATGGAAGGGATTACTAGATGGATAAATGGATGGGAAGGTAAAGATGGGATGGATGGGGAGATGGAAAGGATTACTTGGAGAAATGGATGGATGATGTCCCCAAGGACTCTATCAAAATAAGGAGATGCCCCCACTCTAGATGTGTCATGCGTGATGAGGCCAAAGGGATGACATATAACAAGATGGGTGAATAAGGGAGTGAGATGAACATGGATAGGAGATATAGATAAGGAAGGGAGATGGATCATAGCAAGATGGGTGGACAATGGGAGTGAGATGTACATGGATAGGAGATATGGGTAAGAAAGGGATATGGGTGTTGGTGTGATGGATGGATGATGAAGGTAAACAAGGGGATAAGGGATATGGAAGAACATGGATGAGGGAAATGTATGCCAAGAGATGTCCAAAGAAATTATATATATGTGACCCTATCTTTATCAAGATCACAAAGAAGATGGAGGGATTGGATACAAATGGGATATGATGGGTGTGGAAGATAGGCAGATGGAGGAAAGGAATGCAAAAGTGGAAGTTGCACCCAATTGTGGGGGATTTACACATGATGCTTGTTTGCCAAGTTTTCATCATGGTTCTTATCTAAGGAGCTTGTTTTCCAAGTTTTCACCATTAGACAAATTATTTTCTCTTTTTTTCTTTGTTTTTTCTCTTTTTCTCTTTTTTTGATTTTTCTTTGATTTTGAATTTTTTGACCATTTCGACGAGGATGTGGATGTGAGTTTGGAAGATATGTGATAAAGGGGATGGATGAAGGAATCAAGCATCAATTTCTATATGATAGAATAAGAGCCCATGTGTAAAGTGACCATTGGATGTTGGTACAACCTTATTAGAATGGATGGATTATGCAAGGGGATGTATCAAAGGGATTTGATGAGGTGGATATGTGGGATAATGGATTGGGTGTTGGAAAGTGTATGGATAGAATGATGGAATGGAGGTTTGATGGGGGAAGGTGTTCAGGACCAAAATTGGCACATGTGGTGGATGTGAAATGAATGGAGGGTTGATGGATGGAGACTGTGGCGATAATGGAAGCATTGGGATAGTGAAGTTTGGAACATAAGGAACCAAAACAGATTTAGGAGATAGAGGATGCAAATGATTAGCTTTGGGACTAGAAACTTTGGATGTCTTTAGGGATTTCTCATTTGAAGGCATGGCCTCTTTTTTCTTGGGAATCCACATGGTTTTTATTTTTACTCTGGTGGGCCTTTGTGGCCTCTGGGATTGATTTGGCTTTTGGATTTGATTTTTCTTTTCAACATGTCTTTTGAAGGGGACATGAGGAGCTTTAGATTCATGTGGATGTTTGGATATATACTTTTTTTCTTTGGCATCCAAATTTCTTGTAGTAGAAATAAGATGGGTAGGAGTCGATGGATGATGTGAGAAGACATAAGCTTGTGATGATGGTGTGTGGATGGAGGATGCGAGATACCATGCATGGAGGGGTGACTTTGTTGATCCTGATTAGGAGTTATTAAGTTAGGATTTTTATGTTGTGCACTAGGGATAGGTGGTGGATGGATGAAAGGATGAATAGGATGAGATGGGGGAGGTGAATTTGGGATATAAGGACCCAAAATAAACTTTGTATAAGGAGGATGTGTGAAGTTTGGTTGAGGGATATAAGGACCCAAAATAGATTTAAGAGATGAAGGAGGATGATGGACGATTGTTTTGAGGAAATATGATGGGGGAGGGTGGATGGCGATGAATGGTTTGGTGGATCAATGTGAAGTGCCTCTCATTCTTTTGGAAGAGGCTCGCTTAGGATGTATGGAGGTTGTACCAACATTTTTGGATTGTGATTCTTGGGAGATATATCCAAGACCTTGTGTGCTTGGATGTTCTTTGACCTAGAGGGCTCTAAAGAACCTTGTTCATGAAGGCCTAACACTTTTCCTTGATACTTCATGTTCTTGATTATGTGATCTATGGTAGGATTATTATTCTTTTGGAAGCATGATGTGAGTCCATTAGTAGGTGGGGGAAGAAGGGTGGTGCATATACTTTGGTTTTCTTCTACAAGAAGGCCACCATGGATGAGTGTAATGTTACTGAGGTGATATAAAAAAGGTGTTGAGGGTGAAAAGGCTAAGAAGTGATGGAGGATCATGCAATGGAGATGAGGGGATAACAACATCTTGATCAGGAGGAATGAGTGATAAGGGATCGAGAGAGGGATTAGGTGGGATGGTGAGATCTAGATTTATGGTAGTGGGTGATAAGGGCTCATGAGATGGGGTGATTGGATTGTGGGTGTGAAGGGTATCATGGGATGGAGTGGACGAGCTAGTGTGATCTTGATTTGGAGTAGATAGGATGGTAGGATCAGCATTCGGTTGAGGAAAGGAATTGTGAGATGGGATGAATGGGGGACTATGTTCTTGGGATGGAGTAGATGTGATGGTAGTATTTGGATTTGGAGGAGGGGATATGCTTGTATGCTTTGGATCAAGCCCTTCTCATGACTCATCTTGTATGGGAGACACGATGGAAGAGGAGTGTTGGAGGGACTCCTTAGGTGGAGGAGATAAGAGGATGGAGGATTCATGGATGTCATGGGATTGAAGTTTGGTAATATTAGGAGTAGGAGGAGTGGATTGGATGTATCCAATGGATTGGGTGGATCTAGCAATAGAAGATGGGGATTCAATGGAATTAATGGGTTCGACGTGCTCATCCATTTAGATGGTGTTAGGAATGGTAATGGGAGTAATAGGTGTAGGATGGAGGAGGGCCTCATCACTAGTGACTGTACATGTTAGAGTGGGAGGGCATTGTTTTACAATATCAAGTTGTGGATGTGGTGATGTCTCTTTTATCATGAGTCCTTGGATGAAATTTGGAAGGGATGTAGGATTAGGTGGGGTGATGGGAATGGATGGAGGATTAGGGATAGTTGGAGGACTAGGATTAGGATTAGAGGAGTGGATGGGATTGGATGGAGGAATAGGAGGGGTTGGAGGACTAGGATTGGAGATTGGTGGATTAGGATTAGAGGGAGGATTAAGATATAATACGGTGAAGGGGGGGTGATGCAATAGTATGTAGATGATGGATTAAAATAGGAGGATACATGGATGTTGGATTAGGTTGGGAAGAGTGGGATGTTGGGTAATAGTAGGAGGATGTGGAATTAAGGTAAGGATATTGGGATGGTGGGTTCTGATTAGAAGGGGAGGATTGAGGTGCTGAATTATTATAAGGTGTAGATGGAGGATCAAAAGAGGAGGATTGAGGTGAAGAATTATGATAGGAAGATGTGGATGGAGGATCATGATAGAAATATGTGGAGGCTAGATTAAGATGGTAATACATAGGTGTGGAATGAAGGTAGGGATATTGGGATGGAGGATTGTGATAGGAAGTTATGGATGTTGGATTAGATTGGGAAAATTGAGGGGGTGGATTACCATAGGAGGATATGGATGGTGGGTTGGCATAGGAGGTGATGGATGTTGGATGAGGATAAGAAAATTGAGATGATGGATTAGGATAAGAGGAATATTGGGATGGTGGATTATGATAGGAAGGTACATGTGTTGGATTAGGATGGGGGGATTGGGATGGATGATTAAGGTAGAGATAATGGTATTGTTGACGGTGATAAGGATAGGATTATGGGGATGGTGGATTACTATAGGAGGACGTGGATGTTGTATAGGATAGAGGTAGAGAGGGAGGATATGAGGAATATGTGGATGGTGAGGATGCTAGATATCCCTTTTCAAGGGTAGCATAAGGACTATTATTAGATGTGGATGAAAGCATGGGGGGATAGTTTGGAGAAGTAGTTATATTTTGGGGGGTGATTCAAAAAAGCTTGCTAGCAATGATAGCATCAAGGGGATCTATATTACACTCTTCTTGATCAACAATACTTTCTTTATCATCATCAACGTAGTTAGGATTCCCCTTGACTACTATTATTTGTTGTGCGAGAGGGGGATAAGGATTCATGATGGATACAGATTAGAAGGAAAAACTAGATGATGGAAGATGAAATACTAGAGAAGGGATAGAGGATGGATTGGAAGAAGATGGGGGAAGAGATCTTAAGATTTAGTTTGATATCAAAAGATCTTGAATATGGGTGGACCAAAAGCTCAAATAAGGATTTAGGTTAAGCTTAGATTAGGATTGAATAAAAGCTCAGCTTAGGATGATGGGATTAAATATCCTATTAGAATTGGATTGGAGCTTAGATTAGGACTAGATTAGATCTCAGATTATGGTCCAGAATAGTCTAGGGGTGATATGATTGGAAAAAACAAAAAATTAATTTTTAAAATTTTTAATTTATTTTTTCTGTCATTGTAAATCATGTTTTCGAAGGTCTTCAGAGCGGAATTTGGGGTTGAAACTTGCATCGGCCCTTAAAATTTGGTTTTCATAGGCACACTATTTTAGAGACTGAATTAGTAGTCTAGGAGACCTTTTTGATGATGTAAACGGTTATGAATTCTGAGCACTGAGTAGAAAGTTATGACCCCAACAAGTTGGGGTAAATAAGTTCCTAGTTTAAAAAAAAAAATAGATGGTTTGGGGATGGATATGACAAGGCGGAATGATTGGATGATGATTTTGGATTGAAGAAGATGTAGGCTAATTGTGATATGAAGGATTGACTCTTTGGATGTGACGAACAAGGAAAAATATAGTTGAATAGACACCAAAATGAACGCAAACAAGGCAAGGTCACTTGTTCTAGGGCAAGGCTACCCAAACTTGGGCAGGGCCACCCAAACTTGGGCAAGGTCACCTGTTCTGGGGTAGGGCCACCCAAACTTGTGTAAGGTCTCCCAAACAGCTTCTGAATTCAACTTAGTATGAAAAAAAATCAAGTGATATCGATAAATGGGGTGAACAAGCTTCCAAGAGAAGAAAATGGGCCCATAGAATGGGTGAATGGATACTCGAAATGGGTGAACGAACACTCAAAATAGAAAAATGGATGCTCAAAATGGGAGAACGACACTCATAACAAGAAAATGAATACCCGAAACGGGTTAAAGGGTGGCCGAAACGAGGGACCGATGTTTGGAATAGGAAAATAGATATCCAAAATGGACAGACGGATGGTTAGAATGGTTAAATGATTACCCAGAATGAGGGAACAATAGGCAGAACTAGAAAATGGGTATCTAAAATGGGCTAACGGTTAGCGAATGGAGTTTGAAAATGAGTGTTCGGAGGGCAAGGTCACCCCTTTTAGGGCAAGGCCACCCCTTTGAGGGTAGGGTCACCCAAACAATGGGCAGGGTTGCCCAAACAGTGGGAGGGTCACCTAAATAGGAAAATCTATTAAAACTTTGACTTGGAAAGGATAAACAACAATTGATACAAGAGGCAAGGTCACCCCTTTGAGGGAAAGGCCACTTGTTTGAGGGTGTGGTCACCCCTTTGAGGGCAAGGCCACCTATTTCAAGAAATTTGGTGAATTTTGACTTGGTTCAGGTGAAAAACGGTTGAAACAGGAAGGGCAAGGTCACACATTTGAAGGTAGGGTCACCCATTTCAGGGCAAGGTCATCTGTGTGTGTTTGTTTGAACCTAACTTAGTCAAAAAAAGTTATGGTAAATGACAAAAATGATAAAAAAAGGCCAAAAATGACTGACAATCACTGGTTTTTCACAAGAAGACAATTCAAACAACACAAGCCTAGTTTTAGTGTTAAGTGTATGGTCAGCATGGTCCTCTATCTAGGCTTAACAAGGTTTTTAAGGGATTCCTCAATATACGCATGGTACATGGGACATAATCATGAACACTAGTCTATCAGAAGCGTGAGTCAGAAACTTCCAGCAAGAGTCTGGGAGCGCAAACCAACTTTTCATGTCTTGTCTATGTATCACCCTAGCTTTGACGCTCTGCTAGACATGATTTGATTGGATTGAGGTAAAAATTTCACCTCCCTCTTTTATATACCCCGTTGGTATGCATGGTTGGAATCGTCCCTTGGGATGATGAAATCCCCAAGCAAGTCTTGCTAAGAAAATAAAAATGGGTGAAAAGGACTTAAGTGGACTATGATTTCTCCTCACCCAAGATCGTCAAATGGAGCAAGGGGACTGGATACGTCAATAGACCACTTATACAAACACAAAAAACAAGTTTATTGAACCTTTAATTAAACTTATGTTCCTAGTTAATCAAGAAATAAAAACAAATTTTCTCCTCCTGCAACAAATCCGTTAATAGTTTTGTTTTTTCGTGCCTTTGACAATCGAGTTGCACAAACGTAAGTAAGAAACACACTCACCAAAAAATAATTCTTAGCAAGTCAAAAACAATGAAAAATAGTCATAAAATGAATTTTGGAATAACAAACTTACTAGTTGTTTACCTGTTTAACCCCTATTTCGGGCATGGTCACCTTTGTGTTTTGGGTAGGGCAGCCTGTTTGTCCAAAACCTGCAGAAAAGTTAGAAAAATAGAAAAACAGAAAACAAAAAACAAAAAAAATAGTTTTTCTAGGCGGGGTCACCTCTTTGTGGGAGGGGTTGCCTACTTGTGGGCGGGGTCACCTGTTAATGGACATAATCTGCCAAAAAAAAGTTAGAAACAACAAATAAAACAAAAATGCAGAAATCAAGGTTTTGGGCGGGGTTGCCCCTTTGTGGGTGGGGTTGCCTCTTTCTGGGTGGAGTCACCTATTTGTAGACCTGAACCTACAAAACAATTAGAAACATAAAAAAAAAGAAATGCAGAAATTAGGGTTTTTGGCAGGGTCGCTTGTTTGTAGACCCGAACCTACAAAATAGTTAGAAACCGAAAAAAATAGAAATGTAGAAATCAGGGTTTTGGGCGGGGTTTCCTATTTGTGGGCGAGGTCACCCCTTTTTGGGTGGAGTCGCCCCTTTGAGGGCAGAGTCCCCTTTGTGTTCCTGAACTTGCAAAATTTCAAAAAACAAAAAAACATAAAAGGAATACACCTATGACGTGGATCCCACCGGGTGTGCTAGAAATGTGTGTTGTGAAAATCCTTAATCTAAAAATGCAAAAAAAAATGAATGCAATGAAAAATTAAACACAAAAACAACTTAATGATAGGCCTAGTTGAAACTACACAAAACAACAATAAAATAACAAGTGTTATACCTTTGCATGTCTAGTTTGATGGAGTGGTTGGCCCTTGATGATGTTCTTGATGTGTGCTCCTTGATGGAAATCTTGTAATAATGATGGTGGTTGAATGATGGAAGATGGTAGGTGGGAGTTCTAATGACTTTGAATGCAAATGCTTTAATGCAGGAGTGTTGCAATAATGGCTAGAATTCCTAACAATCTTGAAAAGTCTTTTAAATATTAACAACACTTAACCTCTTACTTCAGGCCAAGGCCCTCCATTTAAAGAAAAATGGACGGTTGAGATTGATCCACCATGGACAAGATGAAGGGATGTCGTGAGTTGAGGACTCACAAGCCCTCACATATTTCCATGTGGAGGTTGAGATGGAAGAAGTATAGGGTGACATGGAAAAGGCCATTGGTCCCAAGGTACTTGCAAGTACCTTGGGATTGAAGAGGATTTCCTTAAAATTGGATTACTTGTCCCCAAGTGGGGCTGAAGGTGACAAGTGAGAAATTTTAGAAAGTCCACTCTTGTCACCATGGGGATTGGAGAGGGCATTGGAGGAATAAAAGTGAATTTAAAATTCACAAGCTTGGAATAAACCCATGGATAAGACAAGGTTCTCCAAACAGAGGTCCTTGTCCCATGTACTTGATGTGACCTTTGAGAGTTCATGGGGAAGATAAATGCATGGGGGAATAAGTGTGAATTTTTTAATTCACATGGGGAAGAGGTCAAACCAAATAAGGAAAGTACCATGAAAGGTTGACTTAAGGACATGCTAGAAAACATAAGTGATTAGGAAAATTAATGATGATTAGAGGCAAGTGGCTAAATATGAAGGATGTGACATTAATCTTGATTAAGGATATGCACATCCTAATGAAGGATTAATTAGATTAATCCAGGTTAGTGAAAAGGTTATGGAGGATGGGACAAGGAGAAATAGAGAATGATTTTAAAATTGAAGAGGATATTTGACTAAATTAAACAAATTGTTTGATTGATTTAATTTAGAGAGGAAATGGTAAAGGATAAATTATTTAATCAAATACTTATAGGAACCGTAGAGAATGGGATAATATTAATTAAATATGTCATTTAATCAATATAGACAAATTAGACAAGTAAATGACAGAATTTTGACTGTATGGAAGTGGTCAAATTTTGATGTCTACACATGCATCTCATCAATTCTTTCGGATCTTCCTTGTCCTACACTAAGTGGGAGCTAGGGGTTAGGTAGCCTTGTCCTCATATGTCACTTTTCATTGTCTCTTTTGGCTACTCGTTAACCTTTCATGAACATATAAGAGCAAGCTTGGGATGTAGATGACATGTCTTACGTTGAAGCACATGTGACACACTACCCTTTTTCATGACATAGCTTATCAAAAACATATGAGTTGGCAAGTATTTCAAATCAAGCTCTCATGTCATCTTCAAATTAAAGAAATTTCTCACAGTAATGGCATTAGCAACTACTTTAAAGTGGAGTCATACATCGACACTCATATCCCATTGTGTAATTTTATTTTTCTTGTGATTCCCTCTCTTTGAAACATTACGTACAATGTTGATTAGGATTTGACATTTCACTTGTCTTCTCTTACAAACAAGATGAGACCATTTGCAGTTTTCCTCTCTTGGAGACATTACACATGATTTTCCCTAAGATGAGACGTTGCACGAACTATGAAAAATCCCTTTGAACATTCCTTACACCATCATTTCCAAAAGTCATTTTCTTTTGTGGTGCCTTATTAAAGTTATTAGGAGGTATAACTTTGGTATGGTTCAAGCAGGAAGCCTAACTAATGGAATGACTCTCCCCATAGCCACCTACATGTGTGTGAGTGCATACTATCCATGAGTGTACGTTTCTCACCTTCTTGGACTTCTCACCCGATGGACAAGCAAGAGTTTTGTCTCCTCAGAGTGAGTATGCATTTTTGGACAAAAAACCTAGATATGATCCACAACTAGCTGGACAAATGGTCGAAGCTTGATCCACCCTTTCCTTTCATTCTTGTTCTATCTTTAGTTCTTGTCATTTTCATGATCATGAATCTCATTTTTCTACAAATCATTCACCCTTGTGTGCTTCCTCTTGCACTTTATGTTGGCTTGACTTAGGATCTTGGATCTTGGGGCTTGACCACCTCCTTTGATCTTTGTCATCCTTTTTCATCTACATTTTTACAATTGGACCCCTCTTGAATGACTAATTTAGTGTGACTTTGAAGCAATTTCATCCTCTCACTAAAGTGGGGACTAAATGTAATGTAAAAAAAAGTATCCATTTTCCATTCTTATTTGGGTCTTTCTTGTGGTTTTTGGCCTAGTTTTGCTTGAATTTAATGTTGTAATGTGGCCAATACATTCACATTAGGTCTTGGACCCTTGTGAATAAATAAGAATTATATGGTGTCTTATAAAGGTGTTGTGAAGTGTTGTAACTCACTTTCACACCTTTCTAGGACCCTTTCATTTTAATTCACCAAAATAACCTCTTTTTATCACTTACCAAGCCTTATTTCAAAGTTTTGTAAGGATTTGTAACAAAATCTCACACTTTCCTAGGATTTTCATCAATAATTTGACCCTTTCTTATGTTAAAGGTCCCTTAATTCACTTATAGGCCCTACTTAAATGTGCTTCAGAAGTCAATCCCATTAAGGATCATTAATTACATTTTAATTCTCTACATCCACTTAAAATTTCCCAAGTGGACTAAGTTTCCACCTTGGGCGACTTAGTCCCAATTGGCATAAAAATCAAAATTATGTTAATATTTTGGTAGGACATTATCTTCTAAACCCTAAGGTCAGCTTGTGATGAGGTAGTTCTAGGAAATTAGGGCACATCATGTATAAATATGTGGTTTTCCACTCATTTTGGGCCCCCTCTCATTTCATTGTCTTCTATCTCCTTAGATTATCTTTATCATTCTTCTCAAGCAAGCTAGGGTTTCAACATTCTAAGATTTTAATGAAAACAAGATTCTAATGTTTCAATTTAGAAATTAAATTAGGCATTAGGTTTCTATGATGTTAACTTATTTTATCTAACCTACTTAGGGTGTTCATGTTTGATGTAATCTGGATCATTGATTTTAAACATTAGATTCATGTTAAACTCTATAAATATGAGGTCTCTCCTCATTTGTGAAGTTGATTCTAAAGTTGTTGCATAATTTTAATGAAGCTAATATAAGAAGAAGAAATTGAATTGGTTCTTTTTCCTTTGTGGTTTCATTCTATTGCATGGTTCCTATGTTTCTAAGCTATTTTAGTTGATTATTTTTGTTAGAACCCAAAATTTCCATAAAATTTCCTAGGGTTTTCCTATTATTTTCCATATAATTCCATGAAGATCCTGAGTTTTTTCATTTAAATCCCATTATTAGCTTATCTTTCTATAATAATTCATTTACTTCCCCTTCAAAGGGCCCAAAAAAATGATACTTGTATTATACCGCTTTATAAATTTTGAACCTTTAAAGGCCTACACTTTTTACCGCTTTACCATTTCCTCCCATAAAGGGGCCCGCGGTATGGCGGTGGCAGACAATGGGCTGGCATGATGTTTTACCACAACACCGTGTGTGGTCAATTCATTGACCGTGGTGTCACGGTGGCAGTGAGATAACCGGTAGGCAATGAGTCGACGAATGAAGGCGAAAACGCTGAGTGGCTACCGTGGTACTGTGGCCGTTAGGGATGGAGACTGCAGTGACCGGGATGATGGTGAGTTAGCAGTGAATATGACCATTGGTGGCTACCATGATGCCACACATAGCAAAGACATCGACCATGGTGATTGCAGTGGACGAGAGGCAATAGTTAGACGGTAGGGGTTAGACTGTAGGAGTTAGATTTTCTTGAGAAGGGACTGGGATGGAAATAATGTACAAAATTTTCTTGAAGCAGAAACAATGAATACTAATGTTTTAAACTGGTGAATTTCTCTTTAGTGTTTAGTTGTTGTGTTGCATCTATTTATACTCTTTATTTGGGTTGTCTCCAACTTGAGGTTTTTTAATCATTTAAATCAGCATATCAAGCATATTCCCTGATTTATCAATATATATTCCATTTTGTGTGATTTAATTAATTGGTGTCTACAAGCCAGAATTAAATTCTCTAAATAAATCATAGTGGTTTTAAGATTTCTTTTGGATAGTTAAAGAAGAGCCTGATAGAGAAACATTCCAACACTGTTTATGCAAGTCATAGACTTATTATATCTTTATGCCAGCCATAGAATTTTTAGAGTGCCTAACAACTAGAGTTAAGCCAATAAGAGGAAACACATATCATTTTTGAATCTATTGCCCATGTGGATAGAAGGCACTGATCTGCCACAACCCAAAGATACAAATCCATATCAAACAATTTGTTCAAAAAACCATTCATTTATGCAGTATGAGTAGGAATAGTTGTAGTAATTTTATCAGTCCACTTCCCTTTTCCATTGTGGATAGATTGTTTCACCAGGAAATACATCTTAAATCTACAACATACATATAGGTTCACCCACCTAGGTTTTGCAGACCCTGAAGAGTAGAAGGTACAATTGCATCAATTGGCCTTGTTAGCTGGCCAAAAGCATTGTGAGAGCTTGGCAACCTCTCGTGGTTCAAACCTATGTTTTTGAGACCCAACAGTTTGGTGACTCTACTGGGGAGACATTCCTGAAATTTTTCAGCCTTTCCATTTATAAAGTCACCAAAGATTTACATTTTGGATATTCCGCTGGGGCAAACCAAAACAATCTTTTTCTTTTTTCCTACTTTTGGAAAAGTAGGTGGTGACTCTATTTAACATTGATAAATAATGCATAGATATTGTGGAGCAGTAAAATTTTGTCAAGATGTCAAGAGCAGAAAGAAGACATTGGACAATGAGAGAATTGGAAGAAATGGAACAAAAAAATGTTATACTGGAAACAAAAAACACTACAATTGAAACAACGAATGTTGCAATTGAGAGTCAAATATGTTCTAAATACATCACTGAATAGGCCATCCTATGGTGAGAGTGAAGACACAAATATCAGGAGATCTTGGGCACCACAAGCACCACATGATACAACTAAGAACTTTAGTAATAGAGGTAATGTACTCTATTCGTAACAAAGTACTATTGATGAATATCCTCAAATTCAAGAAAGAGGTGCTGATCTGATGTATGATTTTTTTAACATGAGGAGATATAAGGGATAAATAATGACTTATTTGTACAACAGGATGGTAGACATTTGCATGCAATTACCTCCTCATCATAGGCCTACAAGACCCACATTTGTTACACAATTGTCAAAAGTAGCTGAGCCTGAATCAGTTTATTGGTCATGGTCAGTAAAACAACATATCTTTGATGTAGTAAATAAATTTATTGATTCCATGCTTGGACAAGGTATGTGGATACTACCTTGACAGTGCTACAGAATCTGAAATAGAAGAAGATATCATTCCTTCCAACAGTGAAGATATGGAGAGTTTTTCCTGCATGACAGATTGTGAAGATGAAATGATGGATGTTGATCTTCAACAAGATGATTGTTGTAGTTACTATGAAGATCAAGAAGAGGTTGGAGACATGGCTGAAGATATGGAAGTAGAGACCTGTTCACTCAGCAGTGAGCAAGTTTTAGATTTGTTAACACTTGAATAATAGAGATGTGCACTTAAAGATGACTCCAAAGTTTTGGCTCTAGCCTACATTTGTTTTGATAGTGAAAGTAACAATTCATGTGACCCCATGTGCATCTGTCACAGTGATGAGGAGATCTTTGAAGCTGATCAAAGGTTTGTTTGTGTCCAAAAGGAGGTATGTGATTTAAATAATTTTTTCCTGCAAAAGGAAGATATTGGTTTACATTTAATTGATGATGAGTGCCCAACATTTTTTGATTCAATTATATATGAGAATGATTGTATGAATCAAAAGGGTGTGTCAGTGCCAATTGGTGATAGGAAAGAAATGGAAAGTAATTTTGATTTGATTACTTCAAATGATGAGGTAGAATATTTTTATTTCCAAGAAAAGCATTCAGATTTTCAAGTTCTAGTACAACTGCTTGATCATTCAGCAACATATGACAGTGAGCATGCCTATGAATGCTTTTTTGAATGTGGATACACTTTGTATGCTGAGGGTGATAAATATTTTCCATGTGATAATGAGAATGATGAAATGCAGAGTGGTGAAAGGAATATGAATCACACTAAATACAATGCCTTTTCGAAGGCTTTTAATGAAAATGCATGTTGCAAGACAGGTGGAATGGAAAGTTTCAAGAAACGTTTGGTGAGCTCAAAACAGAATAAGGTCTATGACAGAGGAAAATGCAGGTTTTTCTTTTGGGTGGCCTGGGGCCATCCTTTATGATTTAAATATTGGAACCATGGTAGGTACAGAGGATTAGGGATTGCCAGTGCATGGACAATTCCTAACAAACCTCTTTATTCATTCACTTCCATGCACAATAAATTTTGAGGATCTGAGTTTGACAATACATGGACATTCTCAGAAGTTCCCTTGTTGAAAAAATATTTTTCCATGTATAGTAGTTTAGGATCCTTTTCATTCCCTCCATTTTCTCCATCTTTCATATCATTTATCTGTTCATTCCCCCCAGCTACCATTACCTTCATTTTCATATCCTTTCCTTTGCTTGGTCTGCTCTACCAAAGAATTTTGGATTCTTGTAGTGATTTACTAAACCACTCATCCCTAACAGGAGCCACTGTTAGAACCCAAAATTTCCATAAAATTTCCTAGGGTTTTCCTGTTATTTTCCATATAATTCCATGAAGATCCTGAGTTTTTTCATTTAAATCCCATTATTAGCTTATCTTTCTATAAAAATTCATTTACTTCCCCTTCAAAGGTCCCAAAAAAATGATACTTGTATTACACCACTTTATAAATTTTAAACCTTTAAAGGCCTACACTTTTTACCGCTTTACTGCGGCCTCCCAGAAAGGGGCCCATGGTATGGTGCTGGCAGACAATGGGCTGGCATGATGTTTTACCATCACACCGTGCACTGTCAATTCATTGACTGTGGTATCGCGGTGGCGGTGAGATAACCGGTAGGGAATGAGGCAATGAGAAAAGGCGGTAGTGTAGAGTGGCTACCATGGTACCGTGGCCATTAGGGATGGTGAGTTAGTAGAGAAGATTACCATTGGCGGCTACCATGATGCCACGCGTAGAAAAGTTATCGACTGCAGTGACTGTGGTGGACGGGAGGCAGTAGTTAGACGATAGGAGTTAGATTTTCTCAAGAAGGGACTGGGATGGAAATAATGTACAGAATTTTCTTGAAGCAGAAACAATGAAGACTAATGTTTTAAAATGGTGAACTTCTCTTTGGTGTTCATTTATTGTTTGCATCTATTTATACTCTTTATTTGGGTTGTCTCCAACTTGAGGTCTTTTAATCATTTAAATCAGCATATCAAGCATATTTCCTGATTTATCAAGATATATTCCATTTTGTGTGATTTGATTAATTGGTGTCTGCAAGCCAGAATTAAATTCTCTTAATAAATCATAGTGGTTTTGAGATTTCTTTTGGATAGTTAAAGAAGAACCAGATAGAGAAACATTCCAGCACTGTTTATGCAAGTCATAGACTTAGTAAATTTTTATGCGAGCCATAGAATTTTCAGAGTGCCTAACAACTAGAGTTAAGCCAATAAGAGGAAACACATATCATTTTTGACTCCATTGCCCATGTGGATAGAAGGCACTGATCTGCCACAACCTAGAGATACAAATCCATATCAAACAATTTATTCAAAAAACCATTCATATGTGTAGTAGGAGAAGGAGTACAGTTGTAGTAATTTTATCTGTCCACTTCCCTTTTCCATTGTGGATAGATTTTTTCACTAGGAAATACATCTTAAATCTGCAACATACATATAGGTGCACCCACCTAGGTTTTGCAGAGCCTGAGGAGTAGAAGGTACAATTGCATCAATTGGCCTTGTTAGCTAGCCAAAAACGTTGTGAGAGCTTGGCAACATCTCGTGGTTCAAACCTGCATTTTTGAGACCCAACAAGTTTCAAATTTAGTTTTAGTTCTTTCATGTTGGTGCTAAAGCATTGAAGGTGTTAGATGAATCTGTTGTCCATACTATTTTAGGCTTGCTAATTTTAAGTCACTTTGCATAGTTAGTCTCGGCCATATTTTAATGCAATAGTTCAAGTGTGGATGTTTATGCATTTTATGCCAAATTTGGGTATGTATTTAAATATTTCACAATCCGAAAATATTTATATTCCTTTGAAGATTGCACTATTTCTATAATATTGTAGATTTTGTCTTGGTTAAAAAGGAATTGGTTATTGGGGATTTTTCCAACCTTGAAGGCTAAGTTATTTGCACGATTTCCCTTAGGTTTCATATTAGAATTTCTCTAAACCCTTGAAGCTTTTTCTATTTCTTTAAAATCTATGTTAGTCTAAGATAAAATAATCACTAAAATTGTTGTATTTGATGATAATATTGGTTTTGATTAATAAAGTAGGGAAAGGGCCCTAAACCTTACAAAAAGGTACAATAGACCACAAAACAACATTCAATCAAAACAACACAAAGAGGAAGTAGAACAAAGAAATGCTTCCCCAACCACCCAACCAAAAACTCAACGTATGCCCTTCACTTCAAATAAAATATCCCTATCAACCATATCAAAAAGGAAAGTCCACTCCATCTTAAAATAACACCAAAATGTAGGCTATAATTGCATAACCTTATGATAATGTTAAACTTTAAACCAAAAACTCTAATGTAGATATAACTAGAAATATTTAAGTCTAGGCACCAACAACCAAAGTTAGCATTAACACAATTGAGAATAACAAAAAAACCATAGTAACAAGCATCAAAAAGTTAGAAATGAAATCCTAGGATCAAGCATCCTTGATCATATTCCAAGCCTTCAATAGATCTTCGATAGTGTCTTCAAAATTCTCTTTGGGCTCCATCTTTCCAGACAAGTCTGCTTCATCATCCATCACCATTTTCCTCTACTAATTTTTAATTTTACCGTGACCCAAAACCATGGCCATCACAACTTTTTTCATAACTACATCCACCACCCTACATATTTTATTAATAGTATTTTCAAGAGCTTGGAATTTTTCATCCTTTTCTTCCTCTTGCAAATTTTTTTCTAGCATTTCCATCCTTTCCTCCACCCTTTGAATTCTAACAGTTTAAGAACCCAAAAAATTCTCTTCCCTAGGTTTATTAATCTCCATTGCCTCCATGTTATTGGTTTCAACAACATTTTCCACATCCCTGTCATTGTCCTTAGTGGCTCCCTGGATCTCCTCTTGTTGCAATTCCCCTTCCTCATCCTCATTGCTAGCATCATCCTCATCTTTTGACACTGATCCTATCTCTTCAGTAGAATCATCCCTAAGGCTATACAAAATTTCCTTAGGAGAGGAAGCAATATCCTCTCTTACCTACTTCCCTTTAGTATCTTGGGACCCAATAGCACACTTTTCATCTGAGCTTCTCAATTTTTTTCTACTATTAGACCCTTTAGATGCCACCAAAGTAAGCCTAGTAGACCCATGACCCACCTTAGTAGAACACTTAGGATTAATGTCCTTGTCATCTAGAATCGTGATAGTGTTGGGATCAACCCCCAACTCTTAGATAAGCATCTTTCTTTCTTTGTTTCACAGCAAGGATAGTAGGAGCAACATTCCATTTTTTAGGAGTGACTTTAAGCAAGTCCAACCAAGTTGGGTCAATAGGGCTGGGAGGAGAAGTCTTAGCACAAGTTTTGGTTGGGGTGTGGGGATGGTATTCAATAAGCTCAATTTTCATAGAGCTTTTGGGGGTAGGATTTTCAATTGAATTAAGGAGGAGATTTCTCTGCAGAGAAGTAGCTAAAACATAATTGCATATAGGGTGAATTAGAACTTGGTGTAACAAAAAATTAGCTTCATTGGTTAGACTCTGGCTCAAGGATGAAAAGAGGATGAAAAGAAATTTTATTTTCTCAAGGTTTTGAATATGGCTTAGAATTGGGAAGTTATATCCATGAACAGACTGAAACCTACCTTCAAGCATAAAGTATTTCGTCATAAGAAATCACACATTGTGGTATGAGGGAGGAAGAAAAACACTAGAATAACCATTATGTAATCTCTATTCCTTTTCTTTATCCATAAATTTTTTCTCAATATAAGATTGGTACTTGACATTACTTACCTTTTCCAAATTCATCCCTTCGTAAGTAAGCCCCATGACCATAGCAATGAGCTTAGCATCCATCGTGATATACAGACCACCCAGCTCCACTTTGTGATGATAATATTATTTCCAAACTTCAAATATGGGAATTATAGTTAGGGCTCTTTTATCTTCAGACTTTACAAAACCTACACTATAGTCCCATAGGTTTCTATCCTATTTTAAACATAAATTCCCTTTGTGATTACCAACATAATAGGTTACCATTGAGTTGTTTGTGCATTCTCAAGACCTAACCTTAGAGACCTTAGTGTTATTTTGTGAAGTTTATCTGAGGAAAAATGCCTTTCAAGAGAGATAGAACACTTGTATTTTATCTGTGTTGATAAATTCTAAAACACCCATCAACACATATTGAGGAAAGCCTTAGTGACATGACATCGGCTCGTAATTCCCTGAAGCTAAGGATTTGAGACTCATTTTCATCATGAAAAATGATCCTCATGACTCCTTTGCATTTTTCCCTCACTTATTTCCTAATTCCCATTTAATCAGGTGTCCTTTCAATCAAAGTTTGGGTTGTGATTGGATCTTTTTATCCATCATTATTTTTTTTTGGGGCTATTCTCACATGGATTATGGGTTCTTGAAGAGGATTGGCAGAATCTGGAAAAAATTTACCTACTCTCCAATTTATAAAAAAGACTTTATTAGATCCTCCTAGATGTTATGTGAAGTTAGCATCCTATTAGAGGAGGTCTAGTCTTCTATTTTTCTGCAAAATTCTAGTAACAACTATAATATTGGTTTTTGCTAACTTTTTACCCACTACTACGACTATTGATAAGGGTAAACATTTTCTCATCTACCACTGCTACTATAATTCCATGGGGGGTCTCAAGAAAAGATTTGAGCTACTATCCGGTGTGCCTTTGTGATAGAATGTAGAGGTCTAGAAACTCTTTGAAGAGGTTGGTATGATCCATTCTTTATGGCGATAAGAGGGTACAATAATGATATTACTACAAAATTTTACAACTCATGGAGAGAGGATAGAGTTTAGATAGGAAACATCAGGTTTGAAGTGTCCCCTAGGATGATTGCAGCTATGACTGGTCTTCAATATAGTGGCCTAAGAGTGTTGAAAATAAGAAAAAGTAATTACCAAAGGTTTATTGACTGCTTTCTTGAAGGTGGTGAGAATCTTGTGAGGTACCAACATGGTTATGACAAGGATTTCCTCCTAGCCCGTTATGGGGTTGTAAGTGTACACATCATGAAGTATTTCTCCTTGGAAGGGTATTACACCACAGTTCATAGGTACCACTTTCCCTTTCTTTGTCATATTTGTAGGAATGAAAAGATTAACATACCTTTTTTTCTATATTCATCTCTCAAACAATGAAAGGATAAGAGAGCCTCACCCCCTCTACCAAGGTCTAGTTTAGATTCCTCTTAACTAGGCCTCGACAATTACCCCCTATTGGGACCTTCTAGCGGTTACCCTGTTATTAATGTTTCCCCCGTGTGTCAAGAGGACCACCTCCCCTACCCATCTTAGGCTCATACTTCTAGTGAGGGTACCCCCTCTGTGAGACCTCCCTCCAAAAAAACCCCTACCATTCCTTTCGATTTGAAACAACTCTCTATTAAAGGCCTTCTTACCACGGGAAACCTTGTTACTTAGAATTTGAAAGGCAAAGAGACTAGATCGAGCACCCCAAGTAACCTCATTGGTGCTAAAGTATTTTTTTATAGCACGTTGAACCTAAAATAACAAAAAAGGTCACTATTGAGATCAAAGACAAGGAGGAGCAAGGAAGATTGGATGATTCCAGCAGTGGTAAGGATGGAAGAAGTTTGGTGAGGCTCACGGTCCAATCGGTGAAAGGTAAGAAACTATGCTTCAAAGAACTTGGGGATGACCTTGGAGATGAAGCTCTACCTACCATTAATATGAGTAAAAAGGAGTTGTCATGTTTTTGGGAGATGACCTCTCAGAAGATTCTTCTAGCAATGAAGAGGATGAAGAAATGGATGGTGACAATGAATCGGTAGTTGAAGACTTAGAGGATGAGGAATCGAAAGGACTCAAGAATATTGAAAGTGAAGTCGAGGAAGTGGTTAGGGAAGTCATGTAGGGAATGAAAGAATAGCCTATAGAGGAAAAGGCTAAGGAGATGCAAGATAATGATAGGTCCCTCAATTTTTATGTTACACAACTCTGGGAACTACATCATAAAGTTTATAAGATGGACAAGGCTTTCAATAAGTTAGCAAAAATCATTTTGGGAATTACATGAAAGGCTATCTTTGGGATGGTCAATAGTATGACTATGGCTAGGAAAGGACATTGAAAGATGAAAGCCTCTCAAGCTAATGAGGAGTAATTGAACGAAGGAAAAACCAAATCCATGAAACAATTCAGTGAGGCAATGAAACAATTAGAGCAAGAATGGAACCTAATTTTCTATCTAAGAGAGTAATTTGGGTCTTTTGGGTTTATGTTTTTTAGTTTTACAACTATAGACATGAAAAACTAACATTATGCATTCCTCGTATTACCATATTCACCCATCAATTAAATAAACCAGGTTTATTTAATTAATCTTCTTAAGTCATCCATTCAAATTAACATTGAATCATCTTTGATTAAATAAAACAAATCTTTATGTAATTAAATCTAAAATTATTTTCTTCTCATTTTGATTTATTTTAATTCTAAAATACAAGTGAAAATTCAAAATCACCTAATCTCCTATTAGATTAATCAAATCTTGATTAATTTAATCCTAATCACTTGAATCCTCTAGATTCTTCCACTTGCACCAATAAATCACTTCTTTGTTTTATTATTTCTTCTAATTTCCTTCAACTTGGCATCTTTGATGGAATATTCTTCAAATTTGAATCTTCCCTCCACATGACTTGTCCATCCAAGAAATCATTAAATTCTCTTACACATGCTCTTACATGTCTCTTACACAAGTCAAGCTTGGCATTTAATTCACCTTTCATCCACCCTAAACATGTCATTTCATGCAAATTCAAATTTCAAATTGGCACATTGGCCAAAACTTGCACAACCCTCATCCTCTCAAATATTGACAAGTGGCATCTTGTCATTGGCTTATGAATGATCCCACATTCATCCAAATCCCTCAATATCTTAACCTTGAATCTATAAATGCAAAGCATTTCAACACAATTTGATGCACAATCTTGGCATTTGTATCATCATCTTTTATTTTTGCAATCTTGCTTATCAGGGATTGGGAAAGGGATGCTTCCTACACAACAAAGTGGCACCAATCCACTATGAGATAAGGGTTTGATTCACTTTTTTGCATTGTTTTTGATTAGATGCATTGTTTAACATGATTCTATATTTCATAGAGATGTTGAGTTTGTTGATTTAAACTAACTTGTGCTAACAACATGAAATGGTTTAAGTCTCTCTTGCAGATTTCACCATCACAATAACTATATTCTTACTAGGCTTGCATTTGTCTGAATCTATTAGGCTTGGTTCTATCTTTTGGGTTGTTGTTCTTTTGCTGGTTCATAGTTTCTACTATTTTGTGTTGTTAGGTGTTGGTCCTACTATGGGGTGCTGGTTGGTTTTATGCCCCTATTGTTTTACTATGTTTGTGCAGTTGGCTTGTAGGCCTTTTTTCTTTCTGGTTAGGTTCAAGGGCCCTTTCCCCTACATTTTTTACCAAAAGCTAATGGATTAATGACAAGGTCCACTATAATAAAAGTATCAAGTTATTTATTATATATTCTCTTCATGTTCTCTCAATAGTTGGATGCATATTAGGTATTGCTAACTTTCTTAACTAAATATTATGGATTATAATTTTTTAAAAATTTGTTTCTCTATTAAAGTAATATGGAATATTTAGAAGGAAAGAAATTAGGAAAAATTTAAAGGGTGTAGGAGGACACTTACCAATTCTTCAAAAAGACTCATATTTCTTAATGCTTTTATGCAAGTTACTGTCACGATGAAGATCTCAAGATTCAATTTCTTGAAGCTATTGAGTGATGGTACAGTTTGGGTCAACAAAGAAGAAGTGGAGTATAGACACACATGGCAATAAAATTAGGTTGAAAAATCATCATTCCTGAAGATCCTTAGAGAATTTTAAAAGACATTTAATGAAAAACCAATGGAAGATCAAAAGGAAATCAAATAAAAAAGGGGCACCAGATGTCATGTCAATGGAGGAGATGAATCTATCATAGAAAAGATTAAATCGAATGAGGACCTGTCATCTATATAGACATGTGGGAATGAGATGCCTACAATAAAAGCATAAACTTTTAAAGAAATTATAACTATGTAATGCAATGTAAATCAACTAATACAACTTCAATGTATATAACAACCTATATAATGAAGAGTTTATATAACAATTATATTTTTTGTAAATTATATTTTTTTGGAAAGGAGTAGTGAAGAATATAATGATGCATAGTTTCATCATAGGACTTTGATAATGATAGTACAACCATGTTTTAAATATATATATAATATAAAAAATATTATAAACTTATGTCAAATCTTGTGAGACCTCATGTCTAATAGAATTATAGAGATTTGTACATACAAGATTTACAGGCTACACATGAAGTACACATATCATAAGGGGCTTAGTCATTGAGAAAATCAATCAATTTTACATCCTTAGTTGCATCTGTAGCTTTATCTACTATAAAAGTGATATTTGGGTCTATAAGACTAGTAAGCTCATGTGAAAAGTATCTAATCATTCTTTTTTTAATATCCTTATGAAAAGAGTGCAGCTACGTTGTATGACCTTGCATTTTATATATGTCTAAGAATACCATTGTTAGCCTTCAAGAGCCAAAAATGTAGAATAGTTACCAACTATTATTAGTTGGCCTATAATTGACCATATTTTCACTATGAGTCTTTTCCTATCATTTAAAAAAGTTATATTTGTTAGGTTTTATTTTTTATACATTATCTATAGTTTCATAAATAGTTTGGGTTGTCATTAGAGCCAATAGAATATTTTAATTTCAAGGTGAATATTAATTTTCTATTTTTTCTTTCTAGCCCTTGTTCATGTTAAATTCAAATTCTTTTCAAAAGTAATTTATTCATCAATAATATAACTAAGTTCATTTATTCTTATATACATTTTTGTATTTGATCACTATCATACTAACTATTATAATATTATATTGTAACATCGTAATTAATTAGTTCATGTTATTTTGTTAATGTGTATGCATTTTATTAGGTTAGGTTAGACTAAGAAAAAAATAAATTTTATTTTCCTTTGTAGATATATTATTATAACATAGCAAGTATATAAAGAGTATTTGATTAAAAATATTATAAAATTACATTAAAAATTAAGTTTAACAATTTTAACTCATGTACATAATGTTAGTGTATTGATGAAATTAACATACTCTTGTCATTTTTATTTAGTTTTGTGCTCACTTTTACAAGAATATTGACAAATGGTATATTTTTATAAATGGTTTGATTTGTACTTCGTAGTTTCCTCTCTATTTAACCTATTTCTATATATTTATCTTTAACCCAATCATATCACTTTATGCATGATTCATTTCTCAAAAGCTAACCTTATTCAATATTAAATTTTATAAAAATGACATTTACTAATTTTGAGGGACATTAAATTTTAATATAATTCAAAAACATGCATTTAGTGAACTAAATTTAAAGTTTGATTGAGGAATCGAGAAAAACCAATGAGCACACTTAAAACCGTCATGGAGGAATATGAAAAATCCATAGAGGGATGCGAAAACAAAATACTTCTCAGAAAGTATTTAGAAAGCTCCACAACTCTTTGCAATATTTGATATAAGTTTTGCACGTCTCCTTTTCATAATTCATTTTTCAAAATTAACATTATTCAAACTTAAAGCGTGTGGAAATGAAATTTACATAATATGAAAACATACATTTAAACAAAATTTAAAGCTTGATTGACTTTGTGGAAAATCAACAGACATATTAAAAACAATCTCTGAATAATGTAAAAAGATCATGAAGTTTGTGGAAAATCGATGAACACGTTAGAGACCAAATTTAATGCTCGATCCACATTTGTGGAAAACCAATAGACATCTAACTAATCGTTTCTGAAAAATGTGAAAAAACAGAAAAAAATTGTGGAAATTCAGTGAACACATAAAAAGCCATTTCTGATAAAGGTCAAAAAGTCGTACAAACAGAAGACTCCTTAGAAACTATTTAGGAGGTTCCACATACTCTCTGTAGTATTGATTTAAGTTTGAACGTGATATTTCAGGGTACTATTCTCCATTTATTATGCCACATATATTTTAGAGAAACATTTGAGTTGATTGAAGAACAAAGTAAAAAAACTTTACAAATGTAGAGATATAGTTAAAATACGGCATTTAAATCTGTGAAAGGTGCGTTTTGATGTTCGTAGTAAAAAAAGATGGTAGAGTCTGTGCAGCATACAAAACCGTATTTATTAATTAATTAAAAATAAAGAATGCATTGTATATTTTTTTTGTATTTATTTAAAGAAACGGTCAGAAAAGACAGCAATGTATACAAAATGATCATTTGATCCTATTTATTCATTAATTAAAAATAAAGAAATGCATATCTTTATTTTTGTATTTATTTAGACAAACATTTGAGTTGATAGAAGAACAAAACAAAAAACTTTTACAAATACAAAGATACAGTCAAAACACGGCATCTAAATCTGTGAAAGAATAAGGAATATATATCTTTATTTTTGTATTTATTTAGAGAACCATTTGAGTTGATGGAAGAACAAAACAGAAAAAACCTTACAAATGCAGAGATTCAGTCAAAACACGACATCTAAATCCGTGCAGCATACAAAATGATCAATTGACCATATTTATTAATTAATTAAAAATAAAGAATGCATTGTATCTTTATTTTTAATTAATTAATAAATACCGTCAAAGACCGAACAACGTGAAGGGAGAAGTAGATGGATAACCCAATCATATCTTATAAACGTACTAAAAACTGAAGCGAAAATATCAGGAAAATCATCTTATCAACGTAGTAAGAACTGAAGCAATGAAGTCAAGCAGACTTAATCCCAATCGGTGGAGGAGATCAGATTTAGGCTTAATGATGGTGCGTGAAATTACTGTTTATTCCAACATCCTTTAATAAATACCGTCAAAGACCGAACAACGTGAAGGGAGAAGTAGATGGATAACCCAATCATATCTTATAAACGTACTAAAAACTGAAGCGAAAATATCAGGAAAATCATCTTATCAACGTAGTAAGAACTGAAGCAATGAAGTCAAGCAGACTTAATCCCAATCGGTGGAGGAGATCAGATTTAGGCTTAATGATGGTGGGTGAAATTACTGTTTATTCCAACATCCTTTAATAAATACCGTCAAAGACCGAGCAACGTGAAGGGAGAAGTAGATGGATAACCCAATCATATCTTATAAACGTACTAAAAACTGAAGCGAAAATATCAGGAAAATCATCTTATCAACGTAGTAAGAACTGAAGCAATGAAGTCAAGCAGACTTAATCCCAATCGGTGGAGGAGATCAGATTTAGGCTTAATGATGGTGGGTGAAATTACTGTTTATTCCAACATCCTCTGAATAGCATCCGTTTAAATTCCATTAAAACAGTCTGGAAATCTAATAAGCTGTTTTCTTATTTATACAGCGTAGTACGTGTTTCTTTATATTTTATGGGCAAGAAATTTTACTACAGTTAAAAGTTGCTAGTCATCATAACTGGAGTTGAGAGTTGGGAATTATTATAAATAGTTGCTCCCATCCCCATTTACTCGAATATCCAACAGATTTCAGAGATATTCCCTCCTCCCAACTGCTTACCATGGCTTCTCCGCCTGTTGCTTCTGCAATTTCAATTCCCCAGCCTGCCCTTGTTTGTGAACAAGAAGCGCCCCAGTCCGTGAGTTTGTTATCTCAGCTAAAACTGTATGACATGATATTCGGGTCAGCTAAGCCCATGGCCCTCAGAGCTGCTGTTCTGCTGAATATTCCGGACATAATTGGTGAGGCTTCGGGTTGTCTTAACCTAGAGGAAATTGCTGCCCATATTTCAGCCTCCACCGAGAGCCCCCCTAGCATAGAATATCTGTTTCGTCTTCTCAGATTTCTAGCCTCCCACCAAGTCTTCAGTGAGATCCCACACAAGGAGGACTTCAAGCAATTTAGATATGCCCTCACAGGCCTTTCTAAATTGCTTGTGAAGGAAACAAGTAAAGAAGGTTTGAGTTCTGGTGTGTCCATGCAAAATTATGTTCCACTTTTGTTGGGATCCACCAGCCATATCCCCTTCCAAGGATGGCTGCATCTACACGAGTCTGTGTTAGAAGGCGGCTGCGCCTTCGACAAGGCTTTTGGGATGAGTTATTGGGACTACGCTGTAAACGACCCTGAAGCAAACAAGACTTTTAACGAGGGCATGTCCTGTGACACTCGTGCTGTCATGTCTTCAGTTGTCAAGATTTATGAGGAGGGATTTAAGCAGATAATTTCTTTGGTTGATGTAGGGGGAGGTTTGGGCTCTACGTTGTCCATTATTGTGGAGCATTACAAACATATTAGAGGAATTAATTTTGACTTGCCTCATGTCATTGCTTCTGCACCTCCTATTACTGGTAAGATTGATCTTAGCGCATTCATTGTTTTGAGGATGAACAGCTTTACTTAAGAGCGCATGAACTTATTTCTTTCTTCTTTTTCTTCTTTTCTTTTTTTTTGGGTAGAATAGTCACTTGAAAAAAGGGAGTTCTTTTTTTGGTTTGAAAGATTTTGATTTTTAATAGATGTTACTTCTTTGCAATTGATAATGTTTTTATAGAAATTGTTGATTATATATTATTTAAATATATTTACTATTTTGTTTGTGAAATTACATAATATTGATTTTAAAGCCTTCAATTCATTATTGTTTTATCAATATGACATTTAATTGATCTATGCATGTCTTTGATCTTCAACTATTAAAAATAAACACACATACAAAATAGCACACATATATCTTCTATAGATTTTTTTTTTAATCTATATACAATATCAATTTCAATTTTCTAAACCCTTTTCTTTATAATATATTATTAGTCTACAAATTGAAGTGCCATAAGATTTGTGTATTATATATCTTATCTTATTTGTCTTTTATTTTTAATGATACTAGTTAATAATATAAAAAGAAAACCTAATTTTATTTGTAAGTCTTAATATGTACAATTATTGCTTGTAAATATCTTGCACATTATAGAGATAGCATGTCTATTTGGTTTGGCCTTTAACATATAACGCTTATGTGATGAGTTAATTTGTAGGAGTAGAACACGTCAATGGGAACATGTTTGAGAATATTCCTCGAGCTGATGTAGTTTTTATGAAGGTATGTTTAATCTTATTTAATAATTCTTAAAAAATCATAATATTTAATTAGCAATTTAATTTGTGAGAATATTCTTCTAGCGGATGTAGTTCTATGAAGCTATGTTTAATCTTATTTTATAATTCTTAAAAAACCATAATATTTAATTAGCAATTTAATTTGTGAGAATATTCTTCTAGCGGATGTAGTTCTATGAAGCTATGTTTAATCTTATTTAATATTTCTTAAAAAATCATAATATTTTAGTAGCAATCTAAATTGAATAGAAAATTTTGTTGCAGTGGATTTTGCATGATTGGGATGATGATGATTGTATAAGATTGTTGAAAAAGTGTCATGAGGCCATACCAGACAATGGAAAAGTTGTGATTGTGGATGCCATTATTGTTGAAGCAAAAAATGATGAAGATGAAGAAGAAAAATGTCTAAGGAATGTGGGATTAGCATTGGATATGACAATGATGTTATTCACTGGTGGAAAGGAGAGGTCAGAGATGGAATTCAAACAACTTTTCAAGAAAGCGGGTTTCAAAAGCTACACCATCTTCAAACTGCCATTTGTTCAAGCTATTATTGAGGTTTCTAAATTCTAAATTAGTAAATTAATACAATATATTATAATAAAAATTGGTTTAGAATGCTATGAAAACATTTGTTTAATAGCTATATTAGATTGTTGATGTATTAGATGTTTATCTATGTTTCAAAGTATTTTGTTATAATTATTATATGAATAAAGTACCACCATCACTTAAATAATTTTTTTGTATTGTATATATATGATGGATCATGTGTTAATGTAGTTGTACTCAATTTTTTTCATTTATTTATTCAAAAAGATATATTTTATTTTAAAAACATAAAATTATAAAATAAAGGATTTTTTACTTTAAGTTTATGGTCATAAGGATAATTCTAGGGGAAATAATTTTTTTTTCAAAATTAAAGGATAAAAGAGACAACCATTTGTATGGCTGAAATTTTATTTAATGTATTTTTATCTTTTATTTTATATGCCATTTTGCATGGTTTTCTTAAATAGACAATAAAGTGATACGTGGTACCTTAGTTTTTCACTGAATAATTTGATCAAAATTTCTAAATTTTCAACTTGAAACTAAGTTGATTTAGTATTGACTAGTCATTATCTATTAACTCTCAAACCAAAACTTAAATTCCTATGGAAATGGGCTTGCATGTGGCAATGATTAACTAGGTTAAGGTGTTGTGTGCATGTTTATAATTCTTTAATTCCAATCCCTATAGGAATTGGACCTCTACAAGTACAATTGGGCCTACATAATTTAAATCTAGCCATTAGATTTTAAATATTGAATGACCTAAATCATGATTTACAAAATGAAACACCACTTAATTGTCAATATGAAAAACATAACCCAAGAATTTTTCAAACATTGTGATCTATAATAAGTCACATCTTAACTTCTCATATGAATTATCTCCCAGCCCTTAGAATACACACCTAGATAAAGATAAACAAGAAATCATATACTTGGAAGTAAAGTAACATGGATGATATGAGAAAAACTCCAAAAAACCTACACATTTATCAAATACTTCCCACACTATCACATAAAGTATTGTTTGATGTCCAATAAAATTGTGAACAAACAAGCTATCAATTGATTAATTAACTTATATGTGAGTGAAAGTTGAGTGGCATGTAAATAAGAGTATGGCTCTTTTCAAATATAATGATATCTTTTATATGCCACTCTTTAACATCAAAACTAATCTTAGTGGTGAACAAAAAAATCTCAATACCAAAGTTTACAAACCTATCAACTAAGTTATTATTTTCTCTAAAACAATGCTTATAAATGACATTGTGAAAGTTGCTTTTACTGATTTTAACTTCTAATGTACTCTTCAAGTTCCAATCTTTGATGTGGTCAACTAAATAGTTCCTTTTAAAAAAAGGAAAATCTCCTTCAACCTCCAATGGTCAACATCCATTAATTTAGTTAATTTCAAACCCTTGAAAAGTGCAATAGTTTTTACTTTATTATTTGATTTTGCTTCAAGAAAGAAAGAACTAACCATTATTAAACCGCATAACAATTCATGCACCTACAAAACCTAAATTTCCTCTCACTACACCATCAAAATTCAATTTGATATACCTTCCCTTTAAAAGAGATAACTTAGGAAGAATTTATGTGATCATATTAACTATAAAATCTTTTCTTATTAGAATTTAGATATATTGACTAAAAAGTAATATTATTATTAAAGTTTAGATAGTTCCATCCAAGATTTTGTGCTTCTTTTACCTTAAAAAATGTCGGCTAGATATAAAGTCTCTGTCTCATGGAAGAGCCTTCAGCTTATAAATTCGTAGAAATATAGATTTCCTAAAACAAAGAAAATAACTACGGGGTCAAAGTTAATATCGTATTATAAAATCATAATTTTTAACTTTTTGTCTTACAGATTTTGAACCATTTGGGTGACACTGGAACTTTTTCATATCAATGTTAGGGGCATGTATTTCATACGATTGGCTCTGTTGCAAGGCCTTGGCTGATAATTTTTTCTTAGGCAGATCATAGAAGTTTGCAATATATTTCAACAATGAGTAAAGAATAAGATTCGGTGAATCAGATACAATAAGGAATTACTACTGTTACCATAAGAAAGTAAAATAATAACACAAGCCATCTAAGCAGTTGCCACCGTCCCCTATACCAGGTAATTGCTAATTATGCCAGAGAGTGCCCGCAGCAGCGGTCAAAACAACGGTCAAGACTATTTGACGGCGGGTATGAGGCGTATTCCGAGTGCGTGAGACAGATTTGCAGGCGGATTGTGGACTGGCAAGTCGAAAATTAAAGCCTATCCAATTGATCAAAAACCCAGTCCAGTATAAACAACCATTAAGTAATAATAACTAGCACTTGCATCCATAGGAGGTTCAAGGATAGGAGGTTCAAGGATAAGTCGATAGGAAATTAAAAGTAAAATTTAAATGTGTTTTACTATTATATTAAATGAAGTGTTAGATTTATTGTATGTACATTCAAGAAATTTTTTTCTGGAAAGACATAAAGTTTTGTTTTCTGAAATAGTTGATCTTTTAGATTCAAACAATTCTGAAAGGCCAGATACATTAACAACTCCACAAATTGCCACCACTGATATACCATTACAATCCAGCAGTGTAGTGTCTTCTACAAAAGAAACAAATGATGGCACAAATGAAATAGTTAAGAATTTTTTAGCAAATTTAAAAATTGTTGATAAAGATGTTGGGCTTTCTTCAAATAATGTTGGAGATAGGGAGAATCACGTGAAGCAGAGGTCATGGGAAGGTTTGCATGAGAGCTCTTATTCATGATTCCCTATTAAAGAAACACAATCCAATATTTTCTAATAAGATAACAGACAAGCGTAGTGTGTTATGTAAGACTGTAAGATCCACTATATGAGGGGAACTTGAAAACTTAAGGAAAGGTCTAAAGAAAACATGAATAGCATTTAAGTCTGAACTATTGTGTTTAGATACTGAAGTTGGTGAAAGAAACATTGTTGGCGAGGTAATCAAAATAGGTGAGATCTTCCACAATTGGTAGTTGCAAAAATTATACAAAAGAGCACAATGATGAGCTAGAAAGAAAAGTTTTGTAGGGTCCAAGATTTGTACTAGAATTCAAAGGATCGGATGAAATCATGTTAAATGCTCAGAGAGGTGTATTGTTAAAATTTGATGAAGACCTCCTTTCTGGAGGAGAAAATTTGACTCATAAGAACATAGAAGAGGAGGATAAATGTCTGTGAATAGAGAGATAGATGTTCTACTGATCATTCAAAATGGTATTTTCAATGTGAAGTTTCAAGATCACTTAGATGTGTAGATAAAGAAAGTACATCTCATGGAGATTTGAATGAGTTAGGTAGAATGAATATTGAGGTTGATGCTCCCCATGGAGATGGATGGACCACTAATGTTATTGAGAGAGAGAGATGTTCTATTGATCAATTATGTTATTTTCCACATGAAGTTAAAGAATCTCTAGGAAAGGTATAAGAGCACAATGCATCTCATGGACATTTGAATGAGTCATGTAAAAAAAATATTGAGGGTGTTGTTCATCAGAATTATAGAGGGAAATCAAGAGGGAGCAGTGTTAAAAGACAAAAACCAAGAAGGATTAGTGATAGCGGGCAATCGCAACATGCTTAATTTCTTGTTTGTCAAAAAGAGAGTAACAAGAAGCAACAAATAGTTTTTTTTGAGGATTAGTGTGTTGTGATAGAATCTATTACACCAAAAGATCACATATTGAATATTCAAAGAGGTCATTTTTTATGTTCTAGTAGAGATCTTCCCTATAGTGCAAGAATCGCGAGAGAGGAGAACACCAAAAGGGAGCAAGAGTCTATAGAAATTGAGAAAGATCAACAGTCTGAAGTTTTAAAACCATCAGGAAGAGTGAAAGAGAAAAAAAAGATGATGGACATTCAAATGAGTTGTGTATAACAAACATTGAGGATGACATAGCTCAAAATCAATAATGGGGAAAAAGAGGGATTGGTATAGAAAGTAACCTAGGAAAATTTTGGACAACAACCAATTAGAGCAAGTGAAATATCCTGTATTTGGTAGTTGTAGGAAAGGCACAAAAAGTAGGACTGATAGAGAGAGAAAAGTTATCATCCATAATAGTGACTCTGTAGTAGAGAACATAGGATAAGATGAGCATGGATTAGTAGGAAAGGCACAAAAAGTAGGACTGATAGAGAGAGAAAAGTTATTATCTGTGATAGTGACTCTATAGTAGAGAATAAAGGATAAGATTAGCATGGATCAAGTGTTCAGGAAAGTAACTTTTATGCTGTAATGGAGATCTTCATTTTGGAGGAGGAATTGGGGGTCAAGAGATTAATAATGAGGAACATGAATGTATAGTTCTCCAATGCTTACATCAAAGTTCATTTTCAAGACAATATTGGAAATTGCAATGCATACTACCAATGCTTTCTATCAAAGTTCTAAACAGATTTTTTAGAACGGATTTTAGCAACCATGTCTTATTTCAAGAAAAAATAGTTCTAAATTCCTTATACCTTTGTGGCCATGCCTCTATCTATATAAATATTATCCTTCTAGCTAGTTTCACAACATTCCTAGCACTAAGAGACAATAATTTTATGTGCTCCCTGAGTGGACTTGACAGTAAAGTATTTGTGCTTTGGTAGGGGAGACACCCATTCAAATCTAGAGAGGGGTGGACTATTGGATAAGTATGCACCATATCACATGGCACATATGATGCTTTCCTACCTACCTCGAAAAAAAATACAGCAAGTATAGGGGGGTTTCATATTTTGTTAGCTTCCCTTCAATCTAGCAAATTTGGGTTAACAAGGCACCATGCATCATATACCTTGGAAGGACCCTTTTTCCTTTCTCTATATTACTAAAGAAGGCATCTTCTCTCCTGCCATTCACCCTGAAATCACATCATTACACAAGATGTTTGATTCACAATGCAATTTTATCTTTCTATGCTCCTTTAAAGTCTGAACTGAGAAATGTTAATTTCCGACAATTCTTGGCTAAATATCTAACAAAAATAAATGGAAATTTTGGTAGATGAACCATAAAATAATAGGTACAAAGCTATGTCCCTTTCTTGACTAGCCCCTAGATTTTGGACCAAAAGATAGAGTTACAAAATTAATTTAGCAGTCAAATCCTAAAGAACTAAAAGTGTATGTTGTATCAGAACTCTTCTTTGAAAAGATTAAATAGACCAAGTTCCATTTTTCAAAACATAAAGTGCTTAGTTATGGATCTAAGAAAAATAAAACTTTTAGAGGGAAGAATAACATAGTTCCAAATTTTGATTGGCAATTGAGTTTAGTGACTGGTAGTTTTGTGGTTTGCCATTTTGTATTTTGAAATTTTGGTAATCTACTTTCACAACCTACATAAGAACACCCAAAAGCTTACAACGCTAGGTAGAGATTCACTTCCATTTATATGATACAATCAATATAAAGCAAATGAACTAAAATATTAAAATGATTGTTCCCATATCTTAAACATTACAGTCAGATTTGATTTAAATTAAAATGGCTATTTGGCATAAGATTAAAAAGTGACCCAAAGACATTCTAGAGACAATCTACACATTTATAAATGAAGCTAAGTCCCATGATATCATCTCAATTAAAATGGAAGGTTACAAAGAGAGTACATATCATATTGTGATGTGCTATACAAAAAAAAATTGCCAGTCATGAACAACAAGCTGCAATCCCTGTGCAAGAGACCTGTGGGAATTCAGTTGATAGTAATTTAAAGCCACTTGAAGAGTAGAGAAAATACACATGCCATTATTGGAACTGTTCTGGAGATGGAGAAGAGTGATGTTTAATGTGAGATTGGAACCAATGTTTTCTCAGGATGTTTCTATTTATTTGTGGAATTTACATTAGCATGAATATATTGAGAATGAAAGGGCATTACTTGATGTCTAAGAAGGCCCACTTGAGCCAAGCACTATGATGTTGCAGGATGAAACAAGAAGCTTCCATAATGAAATAGTGACAACAAATATAGATTTGAAGGCATGTGGATTATCGGGGATAAACATGGAAGTTGCAGATCCTCTTACAACATAACATAGGGATAATATATATAATGAATGGAGATGGGTGAAAAGGGATGGAAAAATAGAAACAACAAGCAACAATGCTTGCAGTCAAGTAAAATAAGTGGGTGCGTAAGAAATAAATTGAGGGGATTTAGCAAGGTTAACCCATAAATTGCTATAGAGAAGATTGGATTTTACATACAAATCAACATATTCCCTTCATTGCATAGGTTTCTATTTTCTCATTTACCAATTTGTGTTTTAGAAATTTCTTTGTATTCAGCATGGATGTGAGCTCGAGAGAAGGACATGGCTGTAATGTATGTCATAGATGGCACAACCACCTTGCATAACATAACCAATATTGGTGACATTGGGGAGAAAAGAAGAGCCATACTAGGATCATCATACAAAAATGACAAGCAATTAAGACACAGAAGAACCCCTCAATATACACAACAAAATAATCCTAAGGAAATATTAGTCGACAACTATACAAACTAAGATATTCTCACAAAGCAATAAAAAGTAGCTTATGAGACACGACCCAACTATAGTATTCACAAATAAAGAAGGAAAACACTAAACTAAACCAACCAAAACCCTAAAATAAACCAACAATAATAGATGCTGTTCTGAAAAGATGGCATGGATTTGTGTGATTTGAACCTGAGAGCTAGAGTTTCTTAAAATACTCAACTTGTGCGTGCAGCAAAAAAATACAAACCTGCAAACAAAGAAGCATGAACGAGCTTATTCCACGCAATCTGTTGTGCAATTCCTCACGATTTTATGGTATTTGAGGTTTTATTCTTCCCCCCATAAAAATTGAAGTGTTCAAAATTAATTATGAGTGTGATCCTTAAAATTCTCGGAGGCCATGACAAGTGACTTACCTCAAGATTTTGCACAAATCTATTGTCTTTCAACGATGCCAATGAGAAAATTGGGCAAAGTTTGAAAATTTTACAAAACCCTACCACAAAAGCCATTTTTAAAATGAGACAAATCAAAACCAAATTCCCTACGGTTGCTACTTCAATCTATACTCAGTAAACAAAAAAATAATCTAAAAATATGTGTTATAGGGCAATACAAATATCTGATTTGATTTGGAGATCTTCGTAGCATTTTCAACGAAAAATATTAAATGCAATTTATTTTTTAGATCTGACAATTTTTTTGTGCCTAAACATGGTTTGCGGTGGGTTCAATTTAGATATGTTGTGATCTGAAGATGGTTTGCGGTGGGTTAAATCTGTTCTCAAGCATGAGACAGGTATTTAGGCACATTGTGCAATGGGGATCCAAGAGGTAAAGCCTATTGACTAAATATGATTTCAAAACTTTTAAACTTATAAACGAAATTATCTCTTATAAACAAGCTGAGTTATTGTTGTTTTCATTTCTTCGAAAAAATCATTACTTAATAATCAATGCATCTTATTTATACTATAATTAATCTCTTCTACTGTTAGAAAATATTGTGATCCACTATAGGCTGATGAAATTTCTTTGTTGTTTTCCTATAAAGACAAAGATTGGAAGCAGGCCTAGAATTTGACGATCACCCATACTTGTCATATGAAATTTTTTTGACGGCTTGTTCATTTAAATGCCTGTCACTTTATGTTTTATGAAAATATTTAATTATCAAAAAAAAATTAAATATCAATCTCAAATCTATTCAAAAATAATTATATAAAATTAAAAATAGTTTAATCCTTATTCAACTCATTATCTAAAATTTCAACATACTCACCAATAAAGCACAAATGTTGTATTATATTGAAATTCAAAAACTATTGATAATTAGAAATAAATGTAAAAATCTTAAATTTATTGTTACAATTCACAAAAAGTTTCTAAATTCATAGAAAATAAATCTTGTTAAAATATTCAAAAAGTTAAAAAACAATTATATTCTATTTTGAAAAGATTTTGTATTAATAAATATTTTTATAATAAATAGTATGAATCATATATATTAATATAAAACAATGATAACTATTAGTAAAAATGTTAAAATCTTAAATTTATTGTTAAAAACATTTAAAAAATTAGAAAGAACTTGAAATTTTTTATTTTGAACAGATTTTGAATTAATAAATATATTTATAATAAATCATATATATTAATATAAAGTGAAATTAGAAAGAATTGTTTCAATTCTAAACTAATTTATATTTTTATTATAAACATTATATATATACTACAATAAATATACTATAATAAATTTTTAGGGTTTAATAATAATTTTAAATGTCATATTTACGGTTATATAAAAATATAGCAAGTCAAATGATACGGTCAAATTCCAGGATTGGAAGTCCTGATAAACGCTTTTATTTATTTATACAGCCACTTCAGTTTAGAGAGTGTTTTTCGGTCCTCCAATGTGGACACGCACATAAAAAAGGTAATCAAGCATGATCCCACTTCTTGATATTTAATGGGTAATAAACTTTGCTAAACTTGTTTGAACTTGAATGAACTATGAATATTCTATTATACCTTTTAGGTCAAATACAACTGTAATATCATATACAAAATCGGCCCTACCGTTTTAAAACAGGTTAAAAATTGACGGTTTGATTATTTAAATATCTTTTATTTGATGTTTTATAAAAAATATAAATTGTCAAAAAATATTTAATTTATGATTGTTTTACTTCTAATTCTTTCTTTGTTTTTATTTATACCATTCGGAAGTGTGGCAATTTCATTTAACATGTACTGGAAAACCCCAACCAAAAGATTGTCAATCTGTAAATAAAAATAATCACCATAAATAAAAATAAAAATTCATTTATAAAAGCCAAATAAAATTTCAAGGAATTCAAAAACATACAAATGCTCACCAATACCAATAAAATTAAAAACAAATAATGTTAAAAATATGTTAAAAGTTAAAAAACAATTATATTCTATTTTGAAAAGATTTTCAATTTAAAGTTTCTAAATGAATATTAAAAATAATCAAAATCTTAAATTTATTATTAAAAATATTTTAAAAATTAGAAAGAATTATATTTCATATTTGAAAAAGATTTTAAGCTAATTATATTTTAATAATAAACAATATATATATATATATATATATATATATATATATATATATATATATATATAATATTGCTTATAATAATTTTTTATGGTTTAATAGTAATTTAAAGTGTCATATATAGGATTATATTAAAATATAGCAAGTCAACTATTACGGTCCAATAAATTTTAAAGTTGTAAAATACGATCTAAAATGAAAAAACAATCAAATAGACCATGAAATTCCAGACCTAAGTGAGACTACCTTGTGATCTTATAAATAGGTGCTCTTATCCCCATTTACTTTACCAATATCCAACAAATTCTCATATACGCCCTCCCTCACACGGCCTACCATGGCTCCTCCTCCTCCTTCAGTTTTGATTCCCCAATCTGCCCATATTGGTAGACAAGAAGCCCAGCCTGAGAGTTTGTTATCTCAGCTAAAACTGTATGACATGATACTCGGCTTATCTAAGCCAATGGCTCTCAGAGCTGCTATTTTGTTGAATGTTCTAGACATAATTGCCAAGGCTTTAGGCACTCTTACCCTAGACGAAATTGCTGCTCATATTTCAGCTTCCACCTTCCACCGAGAGCCCCCCTTGCATAGAATATCTATTTTGTCTTCTCAGATTTCTTTCCTCCCACCAAGCGTTAAACGTTGCTAACATAAACAAATTTGGCATAACAAAATAACTTCTGGAAATTAAAGACATAAAAACATAAACAAAAAAGATAACACATAATTTATCGTGGTTTAGCAATATGCCTACGTCCACAGGAAAGTAGGAGAAGACTTTTCTTTATTATTCACAGCACATACAATTCTTTTCATTACAAACAATCTAATATATAATGGATTCTTCAATAGACTAATTGAGTATTTCTTGTTGGAGCACGAGAAGGAGAATCATCCTATTTTAAGAACATTGAAATTGTTTAATAACAAGTGGACTGAATTAGGAGTTTGTTTAACTGATGCATCACCAGAATTTGGATTACGTTGGAGCAAATTTTTGTTGCATTTATTTCATTTACCGGACTTCACATCCCAACAATCTCCCATTTGAAGTCCAAACAATATTGTGAACAACCATGCTTCAAGAAATCTCCTACTTTCCAAGGCCTACTGTCATAGGCTTACCAATCCAAGAGAAGCTTTACAGAACTCCAACTTCTCTTTTGAAACAACCTTTGTAAATGCATCTGCAGGATTCAAATTCGTATGTATCTTTTCCAACTTGAGCTTACCCTCCTCAAGAACACTTCAAATATAGTGATATCGAAGCTCTATGTGCTTCGTTCATGAATGAAATGCTGCATTTTTGGACAAGTGGATTGCACTTTTACTATCACTATACAATACGAATTCCTTATGTCTATTACCCAATTCAAATAGTAACCTCTGCAACCACAACATCTCCTTTGCTCCTTCTGTCATTGCAATATACTCTGCTTCAGTAGTTGAAAGAGCCACTACTTTCTGCAATCTGGAAATCCAACTAACTGCTGCTCCTGCCAATGTGAACACATATCCTATTGTAGATCGTCTTCTATCTAAATCTCCAGCCATGTCTGAATCAACATATCCATGCAATTGTGCATCTTCACCTCCAAACCTCAAAACATTGTGTGAAGTGCCTTTAAGATATCTCAGAATCCATTTCATTGCTTGCCAATGAACTTTTCCTGGATTACTCATGTATCTACTGACCACTCCCACTGCTTGGGCAATATCTGGTCTTGTAGAGACCATAACATACATTAAACTCCCAACTGCGGATGAATATGACACTGTTGCCATGTATTCTTTTTCTTCAAGTGTCTTGGGACACATCTCAGAGGATAATTTGAAATGCTCTACTAGGGGTGTGCTTACTGCCTTGGCATCCTTCATGCTAAACCTTTCTAGTACTTTTTCAATGTATTTCTCCTGTGACAAGATAAGTTCCCTTTTCTTCCTGTCTCTGGTAATTCTCATTCCAAGGATTTGCTTTGCAGCTCCCAAATCCTTCATTGAAAATTTCTTAGCTAATTGTTGTTTCAACCTGTTAACAACAACCATGCTAGATCCTGCAACTAGCATATCATCAACATACACCAATAGCAATACAAATTCTCCATTATCAAAGAACTTAAAATAGACACAATGGTCAGATTCACATCTAGAAAATTTTTGCTGAGACATGAAAGAATCAAATTTTAGATACCATTGTCTAGGAGCTTGTTTCAACCCATATAAACTGTGATTTAGTTTGCAAACTAGTGCTTCTTTACCTTTTTTCTCAAAACCTTCTGGTTGCTTCATGTACAACTCTTCTTCTAAGTCACCATGAAGAAAAGTCATCGACATCAAGCTGTTCCAACTCTAGATCCTGAACAGCTACTAAACCCAACACCACTCTAATAGAGGTCATTTTCAAAACTGGTGAAAATATCTCTATAAAATCAATGCCCTTTTTTTGAGCATATCCCTTGACCACCAATCTGGCTTTAAATCTCTTCTTTCCATCTGCTTCTTCCTTCACCCTATAAACCCACTTATTTTGTAATGCTTTCCGATTGGGTGGAAGTGTAACTAGATCCCATGTGTGATTTCCTTTAAGAGATTCCATCTCATCTCTCATGGCTTCCATCCATTTTTTGCTATCTTTATCTACACATGCTTCTTTAAACGAAGTAGGTTCAGATTCATCAGAAAGCAATAAATATTGAATAAAATATTTATACCTAGTTGAAGGCCTATGCTCTCTAGTGGACCTCCTAACTAGAGAAATCAACTCTTGTGCATTACCATCTAGATTAACACGTTCTTCATTATCTTGGAAATCTTGTGGTTGGTCATGTGTTTGAACTTGTACTGGTGGTTGTGGTTGTTTTACAATTACCTTTTGTTTAAACATATCATTACCATTTGTGATATCTTCTAATGCAATATACTTTTTAGGTGATTTAACTTCTTGTAAACCTGGCATTACTTTTTCATTAAATATCACATCTCTACTTCGTGTAACACACTTAGTAACTGGATCCCACAACCTATAACCATATGTTTTTTCTCCATATCCAATAAAGATACACCTTTTAGATTTCATGTCAAGCTTAGTTCGTTTCTCTTTTGGAATATGAACAAAAGCTTCACATCCAAACACACGCAAATGATCATAAGAAATTTTCTTACCTAACCATTTTTCTTCTGGAATTCCAAATTCAAGCCGAGTGGATGGTGCTCTGTTAATCAAGTAAACTGATGTATTTACTACTTCTTCCCAGAATTCTTTTCCTAGTCCTGCATTTGAGAGCATGCTTCGTGCTCGTTCCATAATGGTTCTATTTAACCTTTCTACAACACCGTTCTCTTGTGGTGTAAGAGGAACAATCTTGATTCTCTGAATACCATTCTCTGCACAGTATTGATCAAATTCTTTCGAACAATACTCACCTCCATTGCCAGTTTTAAAAATTTTAATCTTATAACCAGTTTGGTTTTCAACAAGTGCTTTGAAGGTTTTAAATATACCAAAAACTTCAGACTTCTTTTTCATCATATAAACCCAAACCTTCCTAGTGCAATCATCCAAAAAAGTAACAAAATAAACAGAACCTCCAATAGATGCTACCTCTGTGGGGCCGAAGACATCCGAATGCACTAGCTCCAATGGTCGTGTCTTCATCTTGTGTTCCTTTTTAGAGAATCTTGTCCTCTTTTGCTTGCCGTAGATGCAATGTTCACATAGCTCCATATCCACTTCTTTCAAACCAGGAAGTTGGTTCTTCAAAATCTCAAGTCCCTTTTGGCTCATGTGTCCAAGCCTTTTATGCCAAACCTCTGTTGTGCTATTTGCTACTGCCAATGTAGCTCCCACTTCAATCTGACCCTCTAGTACATACAATGTACCAGATTTGCTTCCTCTCGCTATGACCAATGCTCCTTTTGTTACCTTCCATGCTCCTACTTCAAATGTAACATTATATCCAAGAGCATCTAATTGTCCAGCTGAAATCAGGTTCCTTCTGAGTTGAGGAACATGTCTAACATCTTTCAGCAACCAAATGTTACCATTCTTCATCTTCAATAGAACATCTCCTTTTCCAAAGATACTGCAAGGTTCATCATCACCGAGATAAACCTTACCAAAATTACCAGCTTGGTAATTTCTAAAAAAATCTCTTGAAAATGTTGCATGAAATGATGCTCCTGAGTCAAGTATCCAGACATTTGCAACAACATCACTTGAAGATAAAATAAGAGCATCAACATCTTCTTCAGAAGTTGTATTTACCTCATTATCTTTAGATTGATTTTCAGCCTTCTTTTTGTTTTGGAGGGTCCAACAATTTTTCTTCACGTGGCCCTCTTTGCCGCAATGCCAACAGACACCTTTTCTGCCTCTAGATTGGGATCTCTTAGTAGATTTTGATCTTTTCCTTTGGTTATCCTTGCCTCGTTGTTGTGTTCTTCCTCTGTTGCCAGTTATTAAAGCAACACCTGATGAATTACTTTGATTTTTTCTTCTCATATCCTCACTGAGAAGAACTCCTACAACATCATCAAATTTTAGCACGTCTTTTGGGCTAGCTGCAGAGTTACTAACAGCCATAACAACTCCTTCCCAACTATCAGGCAATGAACATAATAACAAGATGGCCTTTATCTCATCCTCTACTGTAATATTTACTGAAGACAATTGACTAACCAAAATATTAAACTCATTTAAATGATTTGTGACAGAACTACCTTCTTGCATTTTTAAATTATACAATTTCTTCATTAAAAATACCTTGTTCGATGCAGAAGGTCTCTCACACAACTCTGATAGATGATCCCAAAGTCCTTGTGTTGTCGTTTGTGTTGATACATTGAACAAAACATTACTGGATAATGAAAGAATGATTGTGGCCACAACCTTCTAATCCAGTTTATCCCAATCTTCATCTTTCATGCTGGTTGGTTTTTTAGATTTTCCTTCCAATGTAATCAAAAAGTCCTTCTGAATGAGGAGAGCTTTGAGTTGCAATTTCCACATTCCAAAATTTTGGCCTGAGAATTTTTCAATTCTCCATTTGTCTGTGTCCTCCATTACTTACAACCTTTGTGTTAATTTTCTTAATCAAATTTCAACCAACAAATCAAATTTAAAAAAAAATTCCAATGTTTGCAATAAGATACTTCAATTATATTTCAGATTACCACACAAATCTGACCATGCAGCAGCATAGATATGTACCTTCAGGCAGCACCAAACAATGCTTAAACAGAACAAGAAAAAATGGCTCAACAATTTGGATGACTAGATGATCAACATGAATACTCTCACTGCTCAGATTTTTTTTTCTTTTTTTCTTGTCTGCATAGCTGCAACACACACAGCTACTTCATCAATATTTCAAGCAATTCAGATCTTGAATTTCAAGCAACTCGGCTTTATTTCAGATCTGCTAAGCCCTCCTTTGTCTGCAAGCTCCTTAATTGCCTCTGCTGAATGATGGTGCTGAATGATGGTGCCTACAGCTGCCACATAGTATTCAACTTTCTTTCCTGTGCTCTGATACCAGTTGTTAAACGCTGCTAACATAAACAAATTTGGCATAACAAAATAACTTCTGGAAATTAAAGACATAAAAACATAAACAAAAAAGATAACACAGAATTTATCGTGGTTCAGCAATATGCCTACGTCCACAGGAAAGCAGGAGAAGACTTTTCTTTATTATTCACAGCACATACAATTCTTTTCATTACAAACAATCTAATATATAATGGATTCTTCAATAGACTAATTGAGTATTTCTTGTTGGAGCATGGGAAGGAGAATCATCCTATTTTAAGAACATTGAAACTGTTTAATAACAAGTGGACTGAATTAGGAGTTTGTTTAACTGATGCATCACCAGAATTTGGATTACGTTGGAACAAATTTCTGTTGCATTTATTTCATTTACTGGACTTCACATCCCAACACCAAATATTTAGTGAGATCCCGCACGAGGAGGACTTCAGGCAATGTAGATATGCCCTCACATGCGTTTCTAAATTGCTTGTGAAGGAAAAAAGTAAAAGAGGTTTGAGTTCTGGTGTGTCCATGCAAAATAATGTTCCACTTTTGTTGGGAAACACCAGCCATATTGCCTTCCAAGGATGGCTGCATCTACACGAGTCTGTGTTAGAAGGCGGCTGCGCCTTCGATAAGGCTTTTGGTATGAGTATTGGGACTACGTTGTTAGCAATTCTGAAGAGAGCAAGACATTTAACGAGGCCATGTCCTGTGATACTCGTGCTGTTATGTCTTCAGTTGTCAAGATCTATGAGGAGGGATTTAAGGAGATAACTTCTTTGGTTGATGCAGGGGGAGGTGTGGTCTCTGCCTTGTCCATCATTGTGGAGAATTACAGACACATTAGAGGAATTAATTTTGACTTGCCTCATGTCATTGATTCTGCATTTCATATTGCTGGTAAGATTGATCTCAACCCAGAAGTTTAGAATTTTGGTAATAAATCGTTTTTTTCTAAAGTATTAGATAACAATATGAACAGAAAAACTTCTTCTATTTGTAGGTATTGGCACATACTATTAGAATAATTATTGTTTAGTTATATTATAATAATAGCAAGATTATATGGTTCGGTTTTTAATTTTGTAGTAGTAGTCTAACATGTGAGTGGCAACATGTTTGAACATATTCCACCACCTGATGCAGTCTTTATGAAGGTGTGTAATCATTATTTTTTTTTTCAAAATTTATAATATTTCTAGTAATATAAATTGAATTGAAAATGTTATTGCAGTGGATTTTGCATGATTGGGATGATGATGATTGTGTAAGACTAATGAAAAAATGCTATGAGATTATACCAAAAAATTGAAAAGTTATTATTGTGGATGCTCTTATTGTTGAGGAGAGAAAAGATGAAGATAAGGAAGAAAAATATCTAAGGGGAGTGGGATTAGCATTTGATATGGGAATGATGGTATTTAACAAAGCAGGTTTCAAAAGCTACACCATCTTCAAATTAACATCTGTACAAACCATTATTGAAGTTTCCAAATTCTAAATTAGTAGAATTTAATATTATATATTTTGATAGTAACTAATTTAAAATCATGTAAAAGGAGTTGTTCTATTATAACACTATTGGTGATGTATTAGATTCATATGTATGTTTTGAATATTTTATTATATAAATAAACTACCATCATCATTGTAAAGAAGGACAAATGCATCATTGTTTCTATTGAAGGGAAAATTTGTAGTTCTAGAGTTCTCTAGAATGGTTCAATTTCAAACCACCTTAAGTTGGTTGATCTTTTGTTGTTCTTTCCCTCATTGATTTCATATGTGAGTGAAATCAAAATTAGTAGTTCTAGAGTTCTCTAGAATGCTTCAATTTCAAACCACCTTAAGTTGGTTGATCTCTTGTTGTTCTTTCCCTCCTTGGATTCAGATGTGAGTGAGCTATGGGTTGTTTTCAGCCCCTAGATTGCAAGATGTATATTGTTGTAGTTTGTATTGGCTTTGCACAAGACTTATGGGTCTTTTCAAAATCCACCTTTTATCGTCTATAAAAAAATCATTATTGTACGCATATATAGTCTCATGTGTTATTGTAGTCATACTAAAATTTATAAAAGTTTACTTAAAATACATGTGATAAATTGTATTAAACAAAGGGTGATAACACAATAGTTTTTTCCACTTTTTTCCTAAATAGAACACTCTAATTAGCATTTTAAACCAAAACTTTTACTTTCCATCATTTATATCAATTGAATCATTAATAATTTGAAGATCACACAAATTAACAATTTTTAAGGCATATATATAGATTCTAAATACATATTTAAAAAAAATTAAACAATATTTCATTTAGTTTGTTAAACATAACTTATTTTTATACTTTACAATATTTTAAAATAAATTCACAATTTCTAAACATAGATTACTAATATCTAGATATATAGAGCATGCATAACTTTTCGTAGTTGTTTGTTGCATATTTTATTTATTATTATTATTTTATTCAAATTATTAATTATAATTCAAAGTAATATTATGTCATAATGCATAACTTTTCATTTTTATATATCTAGTCATTTTGAAAAATGGACATCATTGAAGAAGATACACACACTTTTTAGATTTTTTCTTAACTTTTAATTTTCTCTTGTTCATCAAATAGAGGCCTTTATGTTTATTAAAAGCATTAATACAGTTAAAATAATATGTGCCTCAAATCAGACAGATGAAATATGCAGCAAGTAAAACAAATTTCAAATTCAAATTCTCAATCTCACAATTTTTTTTTCCAATTTTAAATTCTATTACTAAAAAACCCAAATTCCAAAGCATACAATCAAATAAAAGTATTTGATATTCAATTTAATGTCTCTTGCAAATCTACTCCAGCAATCACCCTCTCCAATATTTACCCATTTGCTTTGTATTGACCTCTTCAATGACATTCAATTTTATTTTCCTTTGATCAAAACTGCTTCACTGTGCAACTCTGCCAATTCTCTGAGATTTCAATTTTGTTTTTTAATATCCACCAATTCCTGTGCTGCCTTCACAAAGCTCAATAAGATTTCATTAAACCTTTGTATTTAGCCACATTCCCACGTGCCCCTTTTGACTGCCTGTAGCTGCTCATTAAGTTTGTTTTCATTCACTATTCTCTGCCAAACTTCATTATTTGCTGTTGTCTTTCTTAGTATCCACACGCCCCTGTACTTTCTTCATTTTGCTTCCTTTTCACATATCCACACCAGTCAGCACCTCCCCTCTTATTTACATGCATCTTCTCTTTGTATTTTGTCTTGAGATCTTATGGAAGATGGGGCGAGCTCTCTATTTCCCCCCAAATCTGCTCTCTTCTCACTATACGCAGCTTCTCCCTTAGTATATATTTTTTAATCTGTCATTTTTAAATTCCCCTATTCTCCTCCAGGTCACGCGCCCCCTCATCTTCATGTTGTCTGTTTTTTTTGTCTTATGTAATTTGTTGGCTCTAGAAGGTGAAAAGGTACCACAAAAGAGAATGAATTTAAAAACTTAAATGGCTTCACTCTAACGGTTTACATGTCAGTCTACCACTTTTCATATGCGTTGATTGAGGCAGTAACCAATATGCCATTTTACATGCATTGATCAATGCTATTGCAAATACAACATCCGGCAAAATTCCATAGGCTGTGATGGATGTTGGCGAAGAGATGAATTTAACTTTTTTCTATACTTTATTCTTATGTACTTTGTTGGCTCTAGAAGGTGAAAAGGTACCACAAAAGAGTGAATTAAAAAACTTAAATGGCTTCAATCTAACGGTTCACATGCCAGTCTACCACTTTTCATATGCGTTGATCGAGATAGTAACCAATATGCCATTTTATATGCATTGATCAAGGCTATTGCAAATACAACATCTAGCAAAATTCCATAGGCTGTGATGGATGTTGGCAAAGAGATGGAATTTAACTTTTGTCTATAGTACTGAAATCAATAAAAAATTTAAACTTTCCCTTTTCCCATGTTGAAATTGGTACCAAAAAATTATTTCTTTTTCCTCCTCTTTCAACATCTTACCGGAACATCCTCCATCCTTCTCCAATAATTCTACACTCTCCTCATCTTCCCTCTCATGGACTCATGTCCACCATGAACCATCCTCCTCCTAATATTTTATCTTATCCTCTCCTCCTTCATGGGATCCAGCCCACCATTATCCGATCACCTCCACCAAACTCCACTTTCATCTTTCACCTTTGTGAGAATTAACCCACTACAATTTGTCCTCTACCTGCAAGAAATTTCCCTCCAATGTTCATTCATCACTAAATCTGCAAACATATTAGTATCAAAATTATGGAAATTAAAGATTTCCACCAACCAATTTTCTTCACTGGCATCTTTCTCTTCAACCTCTCTTCTTGTCATACCAACATAATGACTTCTTTTGGGTTGCAGTTCAACCCACAACATCTTTGTACTTTCTACTTTCTCAAACTCAAATGAATGCAAATTAACACATTCTTCACAATTACAACAATCAAACTTTACCTTTTCTGCAACTTTTGGGTTGCTCTTTTTTTCCATGCCTCCAACAAGGCATGCTTCTTCCACTTCACTGTTCTCTTCCTCATCCTTTTGCACAAGGATTTCTTCAAGCCTCTTGGCTGCTATGCTTTCTCCATCACCATCCACCTTCATCAAAATGTCCTCCAAGGGAAAAATTATTTCTTCTCTTTCTACTTCTTCCATCACAACTGCAACTTCTTTCTTACCTATAAACAAATCATAAAAAGAATTATGAAAATCACATATCCCCAATGGTCCTTCTTGTGCCACCAATTTTCTCTTCTCCATTAAATTTTCACTTTCACCATCCAAATAAATTTTGATTCTTCTCATCTCTTCTCTCAACAACTTTTCATCTTTGTTCTCCTCAACCTCATCATCAAACTTGGGACCATTCGTGTTCACTATTTCAGGTTGTGAACACCCTTCTTCCACTTCACACAACTCACTCCACTCACATGCCATCACTGCAACCTGTAACTTAGAATCTTCTCCACTTATGTGGGCTGCCCCCACATTTTCTTCCTTCCATGTCCCTTCTATCAAAGGGATACAAAACTTTTCATCATTTGCAATCTCGGTTGCAATCTCTTCTCTTCCTTTTCTTCATTCTTCATATCTATTGCAATCTTTTCTTTCGTCTCTTCATCCTTTAGAGGATTCTCAGCTTCATTTTTCTCACCTATTGCAACTTTGATGTTGTTTTCTTCTTTCATACACTCATTGCCCAACATACTGCTGCAATTTCTTTTACCACTTCCTCTTGTTTATCTTGCAACGAATTCAACACATATTTTTTCCCATTCTTGATTATGCTATAAGTGTTGTCACTGCCATTATGTATAGCTTCTCTATCCCAAATCCAAGGTTCACCCAACAAAACATGAAAAATATCCATGGGCACTATATCACATACATTTTCATCTTTATATCTTCCGATTTGAAAATTCACAATACTTAGTTCACTTACCAAAATTCAATGACCTCCATGCAACCAAGAGATGTAGTATGTCTTAGGGTGCTTCATCCTCTTCAAGTTCAGCTTCTCAACCATTTCCAATGCAACCAAATTATCTCTACTATCACTGTCCGCCATCACTTTGTAGCACTTTCCACTGGACTTGCACACAATTTGGAACAAATCACTCCTTTGAAAGGGTTCTTGTTTCAACTTTTAGGGATTAAGATATTCCTTCTTCATCCAAAAGCTCTCTCCATGTCTCCAAGACATTTTGTTAAGCAATTATGGCACACTCTTTCAAGTTCAAATTCTCAATCTCACAATTTCTTTGTTTTTGCAATTTTAAATTCTATTATTGAAAAAACCAAATTCCAAATTCTACAATCAAATAAAAGTTATTTGATATTCAATTTAATGTCTCTTGCAATCTACTCCAACAATCACCCTCTCCAATATTTACCCATTTTCTTTGTATTGACCTCTTCAATGACATTCAATTTTATTTTCCTTTGATCAAAACTTCTTCATTGTGCAACTCTGCCAATTCTCTGGGATTTCAATTTTGTTTTTAATATCCACCAATTCTTGTGCTGCCTTCACAAAGCTCAATAAGATTTCATTAAACCTCTGTATTTAGCCACCTTCCCACATGCCCCTTTTGACTGTCTATAGCTGCTCATTAAGTTTGTTTTCATTCACTATTCTCTACCAAACTTCATTATTTGCTGCTATCTTTCTTGGTATCCACACTCCAGGCTATATTTTCATCTTTTTGCTACCTTTTCACATATCCACACCAATCAACACCCCCCCTCTTATTTCATGCATTTTCTCTTTGTATTTTGTCTTGAGATCTTTTGGAAGATGGAGCGAGCTCTATATTTTCCCCTAAATTTGCTCTCTTCCCACTATATGCGGCTTCCCCTTCAGTATAATTTTTTTTAATCTATCATTTTTAAATTCCTATATTCTTCTCCAGGTAACGCCCCCCTTCATCTTCGTGCTATCTTTTTTTTCTTATGTACTTCATTGGCAGAAGGTGAAAAGGCACCCCAAAATAGAATGAATTTCAAAAGTTAAATGGATTCACTCAAACAGTTTACATGTCATTCTATGATTCCACTTTTCATATGTGTCAACTGAGGCAATAACCAATATGTCATTTTATATGCATTGATCAAGGCTATTGCAAATACAACATCTGGAAAAATTTCATACGTTGCAATGGATGTTGGCAAAGAGATGGAATTTAAATTTCATCTATAGTGTGAAAATCAATCAACATTTTAAACTTTACCTTTCACCCTTCATGGTTGTTTGATTCATAATAGAACGAGGTCGAGAAAAGAGGAATGTTCTCTATCCAACTGGATGCTCCAGATGATCCTGTGTCAACTATGCTAGTAGAAAATAGAAAATAAATATAATATAATTAAATATAATATATTACAAATTATACTTTTGGAAAACCTTACTTGAAAGGCTACAACATTATAATTTATCATGTCATACTGACTTCTAATAAGCGATTTCCTTAATATTCCCTCATTTTATGTTCTTCATTTTACATAACAAAAAATATGCAAAAGAGTTGATGTTTTAGTAATTTTTGGATTTATAAAAAATTTCATCCCTAGTTTTGTCCTTTTGAATGCCTTAATGTCCCAAGTATGATTCATGGATACTTGGATCCAACCTTAAAAGTATTATGAATGAAAAGTGATCTATGAACATCATCTAAAAGGGAAACATACCCAATTTATAAGTTTGTCCTAGATGAGGATAACATCCTACTAGGACATAGGTATTATGGATGGAAGGTTTGTTGAACAGTCTGGATAACTGAGAGGGGGGGTGAATCAACTATTATCAAGAAATTTTCTTTACTTTAATTAATCTGGAGCAAACTTAAATCAATCAGATATTAATGAGCATGTAAGCACACAACAACACCATGCACAAAGAACACCAGAATTTACGTGGAAACCCAAGAAGGGAAAAACCATGGAGTATGCTAATTCTCAATTATAAAGCACCAGTTAAGGTGACACTAGTTAAGGTGATTGTTATAAGGGCTCACTTCTAAGTTTCTCACTACAGGGTGGCTCACTGTCGGTTGGGCTCATTGCCCGACTATTATAGCCAAAGATAAAAAAAGGCTCATTACCAAAAGAGAAAGGCTTACTACGAAAAGAGAAAGGCTCACTGCCTAAAGAATGATGAAAGGGAATCCACCACTGAAAAGAACCGTGACCATTAATGACACCAGATATAATCTCACTATCTACTCCCTCCGTTCATAGAATTTTGCACACTTCACAATGTCTAGATATTCAAATTTGGATTCATCACACTTGCCTTCATTGAACAAAAAAAGCTTATACTCATACCATTCCATGCTTTCGTAATCTCCCAAGTTGGCCAAAAAAAATTTCATAATTTCTACTTCGGCCAAGCACAAATTGAAATAGGTCACCACAAAAACATTTTCATGGTCGAGAGGAATGAAATGTGGACCACACAAAACCTCCTCACTCAAATCAACACACTACATGATATTCAAAACCACAAAATAAGATATACACATGACAATGCAAACCATGTGTCAGAGAACATTAACCAACTACTAGATCGATCCAGACCCAAAAGAATGTATCTTATTATGTTACAAGAGGAATGGGACCAAAATAGATACAACCCGAGATAGATCATTACAACATGACATCCAGAACCATGCCAATCTAAATCACTAAAGCACCAAAATAGAACATCGGTCACACAACCAAAATATGTTGACATTAATGACAACCATTAATGACAACAAGTAATCAACATCATCTCAACACATTCCAACAATCTCCACCTTTGTCATTGATGGCAACATTCATCAATAACAAACAAAACAACTCAAAATCAACATCAAGGACCATCTTATCTTCTTTTCTTCCCCCCCTTTGACATCAAAGACAAAGGAAGAAACTCCACCTAAAAAAATATGCTGCTCCCCCTATGAGGAAGCCACCAAACATTGATCAAGATAAAATTGAGCATATAAAACCCTAGACCAATGCACACCCTGGTGCATGTTATTATATACTAGGAGGGGGCAGAACCCCTAAGTTCTACTAGAGATAATCAAAATTATCTTTTCTCAATGGTTCTGTTAAAATATCCACAATCTTCTCTTTTGTAGGTACATATTCAAGTTTTACATTGTCCAACACCTTCTCTCTCAAGAAATGATATCTTATGGATATATGATTCATTTTGGAGTGTTGTATCGGATTCTTGGAAATATTTTTTGCACTGGTATTGTCACACATGATTGAGATTGATTCATCAAATGATATGTCAAAATCATGCAACGTTTGTTTCATCCATAGTATCTAAGTGCAACATGAGTATGCTACAATATATTGACCTTCAACAATAGATAAAGATACATAATCTTGTTTCTTACTTGACCAAGAAACCAACTGGGAGCGAAGAAAATAAGCTCCACCACTTGGAGTTCACCTGTTATCAACACATCTAGCCCAATAACATCAATATAGGCTGTCAAAGTGAAATCAAAGTCGTTTGGATACCATAACCACAAATCTTCTATACCCTTCAAATATCTAAAGATCCTTTTTACTACAACATGTGATTCCTTTGGTTCTTGCTGAAATTTTGCTGCTAATCAAACTACATACATAATTTCTGGTCTAGTGGCGGTCAAATATAACAATCCTCCAATCATTGATCTGTACATGCTTGCATCAACTTTAGGTGATTCATCTTCTTTTGTCAACTTGCATCTGGTAACAATAGGTGTACAAACAGGTTTAGAATTCTCCAACCCAAATTTCTTCAAATAGTTTTTTGTATACTTGGACTGAGAAATGAAAATTCCTTTTCTATTCTAATTTACTTGCAATCCAAGGAAGAAATTTAGCTCACCTATCATAGACATTTTGAATTCCTTCTCCATTTCATCTACAAATTTTCTACACATATCATCATTTCCTCCAAAATTTATGTCATCAAGATAAACCACAAAAATTGGCATATGATTTGAGTGAGTTTTGTAGTATAAATTACTGTCAACAGATCCCTTTTGAAATCCTTGTCCAATCAAGTACTTGTCTAATATATCATACTAGGCTCTAGGTTCTTGCTTCAATATGTATAAAGCTTTCTTCAACTTGCAAATGACATCTGGGTCACTTCCGCATTTGAATACCTCTGATTTCTCAATGTAGACTTCTTCCTTCAACTCTCCATTCAAGAATACATATTTCACATCCATTTGATAAACTTTGAAATCCTTGAAAACTTAAAAATCTAAGAAAATCTGAATCGCTTTCATCCAGGCAATAGGGGCATATGTTTCTTCAAATTCAATACCTTCAATCTAAGTGTAACCTTTGAAAACCAATCTTGCCTTGTTTCTCATTACCTTTCCATTTTCATCCATCTTGTTCTAGAACACCCACTTTTTTCCAATTACATTTTTGTCTGTCAGTCTGGGCACAAGTTTCCAAGTCTTATTTTCCTCTATCTAATCAAGCTCTTCTTTCATTGCCTTCACCCAATTTTGATCATTGAATTCTTCTTCCATAGTCTTTGGCTCAGTTTCCAAGAGTAGGCACAATAATACTTGTTCTTGAGCTGATTTTCTTCTTGTAGTAATTCCCTTATTATTATCTCCAATAATCTATTTTTAAGAGTGATTTTTCTATACATACCTTGGAGTTTTAGTTGTAGTTGTTGGAGCCTCCATTCTCCATTCTCTCTTCTTTTCTTTGGAACATTTCTTTGATCTACTTTCCTTCTTGACATCCTTTGTAGATAGTACTATTTGGTTTGGTCAGTCTTGGAAAATCTCTAACTGCCCTTCATGAACTTATCCTTATTAAATTTTCAAAGTTAATGTGACACATCCTCTAGTGCCAGAGCCAACTATCATTGGACTATGTTACAAATAATCTTTTTGTAGCTCCTTCCAGCTGATACATATTTCCACTTGTTCTTTTTTTGGCTGCAATAAAATTTCCAAATTTCTTCCGGATCCCATAACCATCATCTTGAAACACCACATTGTAACCATTTTAGCACATCTATCCAACACTTAGAAGATTATGATATAACCCCTTCACATAGTAAACATTGTTAGTGTTATGTTTTCCATCAAAGGTAATAGAAACAATTCCAACAATCTATGTTGTTTTATCATCTACAAATCTAATAGAACCCCCATCATATTTATCAAGCTTCAAAAACTTACTTTTGTCACCGGTCATATGATTCAAGCATCCAGTATCAATCAACCATTCATCTCTATTTCTTTTAACAAATAATGTAATCTCAGTGTTATCATCAGATTTTAGACAAATATTAGAGATACCAATTTTAGGTTCATCCTTTTCAACCAAAAAAAAACAATCCTCATGATCCAATTCATCATCTAAATTGCCAACATTCTCATTGAAATAATAGGCATTCTTATTGATGTTTTTGAACTTTTGCATTGTTCCTTTCTTCAGACACTTAGTTGCTAAATGACCAATCTTTCCACATCTAAAAAATTTAAGAGGTAACATACCTTTGTACTTTCCGGTACCTGAAGGGAAAACAGGGATGGATCTAATGACCCAACAATGTGGAATACATTCCCTTAACACTAATACAACCGAGAAGAAGAGAAAAAACGAGTTCTAATAGCTTCTAAACTACTGAGATGAATACAAACAACATAAATAAGATAACATAATATTAAGCATTCACAGATGACATAGTATTTATGTGGGAAAACCTTTTCAGGTAAAAAACCCATCACACCAAGCAAGAAAAATTGTATTACAATAATAATCAATTACATACAATATCAACCCTTACTCTCTAATCAACTCACAACAGCTCTCCAAGATGATTACTCACTATTACAATAATTTCTTCAAAGTATACAATGAATTATATTACATCGACCTGCACCTCAAAATCGTCACCTCTTGGTTAACCTATGCAATGTACTCGACTTACAAAGTCCTACATGCCAATCAATATCTCAACCAATCCCATGGCATCCAGATTCATGCATCGAACACCCAATCACGTAAATGATATGCTCAAATTTCATCGAGCCACCCAGGCATTAACTTCACCACCCAAATAAGGTTCCTGTCATCAGCTGAAGTCCGCTTGCAATAACTTCTTTTACTACATTGGTCTTTAGCCAATCAAGCTGTTGTTAAACTGACACGTGTCCATCTTCCATTCGTCGTCGCTTTGAATTTTTGGTCCAACTCGGTTGATTGAGCTCCAAGCTCATCCGAGCTCTTACCGCACTACTGTCGAGCTCACCGACTAGCCTCGCAGTATGGTGGTGAGCTCATCTGAGCTCACCCAAGACTTCACCAAGCCCAGACCCACCATCCTCGTGCTACCGCTGCCAGGTTCGAGTCGACCCATGGTGTGGCGGTAGCTGCCGGTCAAACCATTGGCGGTCATACCGCACTACTGTGGGGATCACCAGGCCACCCTGTAGTAGGGCGGTAACTGCCAGGTTGACCACTGGCAGTCTCACCGTGGCCACTGCGGTGAGAGGACCCACCGCCCGTGGTACGGCGGTAACCGTCGAGCCCACCGCTGGCGATCTCACGTGGCCATCGCGGTGACCGAACTCACCGCCCGTTGTGGGGTGGTAACCACCAAGACTACCACTGGCGGTCTCACTACGAACACCGCGGTGAGAGGACCCACCGCTTGTAGTATGGCGGTAACCGTCGGGCCAGGCCGCTGGTGGCCTTACCATGCCATCGCGGTGAGTAAACTCACCACGCATGGTAAGATGGTAACCGCCAGGGGTAGACCTGACCGCCGCGGTAAAGTGGTAAAGGCATAAAAGGAACAACCTGCAATATGGCGGTAAATGCTGAGAACTGCAATATTTTTGCCAAGTCTTTAATTTTTGAGGCTTCAAACTGGAAGTTGAGACATACTTTCTCAACAAGCTCCCACTTGGCGAAGACTTCCAACTTCCTCTAGACTTAGAAAAAATCACTAACGATCATAGGCCCCAAGGCCCATCGATTCTGTGCACCATATGAACTTGTCTGTTCTCACTGACTTTGTCAAAGCATCTGCAATATTCTTCAAAGTGTCGACCTTTTCAAGACAAAATCTTCCATCTTCCACCATGTCTCTCACGAAGTGAAACTGCACATCAATATGCTTCGTCCTGGCAGGGAAGGTTGGGTTCTTCTCCAAACAAATGGCACTCTGACTGTCACAACAAATAGTGATCTGCCTTGCATTAAAACCAATATCTGAACACAAATTCCTTAGGAAAATTGCTTCCTTGTAGGCGTGAGTTGCAACCATGTACTCTGCCTCTATCGTGGATAAAGCAACTACAGGCTGTCGCTTGCTCACCCAACTGATTGCTCCACCATTAAGCATGAACGTATATTCACTGGTGGATCTTCTGCTATCAATGTCCCCTGCCCAATCATAATCAACATATCCCTAAATGTTGAGAGTCCTCTATGATGCAACCGAACTGCCATGGTAACACATAGCATAATCTGAAGTCCCTTTCAGATACCTAAACACTGTCTTCACATCATCCCAATGTGATCTTCCCAGATTTTCCATAAAACGGATTAGAACTCCCACTGCTTGGGTGATGTCTGGTCTTGTACACACCATTGCATACATCAAACTCACAAAAACACTTGCATAGGGCACACTGGTCATGTCCTCCATCTTAGTAGCAAATTTTGGACAATCTTCAATAGATAGTTTTGTTCCTTGCATGACTTGAATAACTAGCTGCTGTTAATCATTCATCCCAAAACTGTCCAGAACTGTGTTCACACACTTACTCTGACTTACCCAAAGCTTTCTGCTTGTTTTGTCCCTGGTTATCTCCATTCCTAGAATATACGTAGCTGCACCAAGATCTTTCATTTCGAACTTTGCAGAAAATTGAGATTTAAGATTAGAAATCATAGTCTTGCTATTTCCTATGAATAACATATCATCCACGTACAGTGTAATAACAAGCAAACGATCATTCTCATATTTATGATAAACACAATGATCATATTTTGATCTTACGAATCCCATAGACAACACAAATGTGTCAAATTTCTAGTACCACACTCTAGGAGACTACTTCAAACCATACAGAGATTTATTTAACTTATAGACCATATTTTGTTTACCTTTCACAACGAAATGCTCAGGATGGGACATATAAATTTATTGTTCCATCTCACCATGGAGAAACATTTTCTTAACATACATCTACTCAATTTCAAAGTCATACACAACTGTCAGTGACAACAAAAATCTGATGGATGTCAGCTTTTCTACAAGAGAAAAAATCTCTCCATAATCAATTCCTTCAATTTGGGAAAATCCCTTTGAAACCAGTAGTGCCTTATACTTATCAACACTTCCATCAAGACCTATCTTCTTTTTGAATATCCACTTACAACCAATAGGATTTCACCCTTTTGGGAATGGTACAAAATCCCAGGTTTCATTCTTCTTCAATGAATCCATTTCTTCATTCATGGCTTCTAGCCAAGAATTCAAATCAGTCATGCTGATTGCTTCTTTTACAGTCCTAGGCTCATCAGTGCTAGTAATTAATGCATAGGCATAGTTCAAATCTAACAATGAGAAACCATACCTTTCAGGTTGTCATTTTTCTCATGTAGATCTCCTTACAGGCTGAGGTTGTGGTTCTTCATCATTAGAACTTCCAGAGCTGCTTGAGCTCTCCTCAGTCTCAGGTACACCATGCAACTCTTCCCTTTCTAGAGTTTGGGGAATCTCAATTGCATCCTTCTTCTTGTCACTCTGATCTGTCTCAAGTTGTTGATCACTTATTGAAGGTCCCAGCTCACGAAATATCATGCTTCTGCTATACAAAACCTTCTTAGTAATAGGGTTCCAAAGCTTGTATCCCTTCACATCAACGCCATAGTCGATGAGAATACACTTGACAACCTTGTTATCCAATTTTGATTTTTTCTCATTTGGCACATAAAAATATGCCTCATAGCCAAAGACACAGACATGCCTCGGAGAGGGCTTCTTACCAAACCTTGTTTCCAAAGGCATCTTATCAACAAGAGCAGAGCAGGGAGAAAAAATTATCAGATAACATGTTGTAGCCATAGGCTCAACCTAGAAATTCTGCTCCAGACCAGCACTGCTCAACATACTCCTTTCCTTTTCCATCAACATCCTATTCAAACTTTAAGCAACTCCATTTTGTTGTGGAGTGTAAGGAATTGTATTATGCCTTTTAATTCCATGATTTGTACAATACCTTTCAAAATATGCAAAACAAAATTCACTGCCATTGTCTGTCCTCAAACATTTAATTTTCCTTCTAGTTTGATTCTCTAGCAAAGATTTAAATTCTTTAAACTGACTGAACACTTCTCATTTACTTGTAAGAAAGTATACAAATGCCCTTCTCAAATAGTCATCAATAAAAGAAACATAATATCTAGACTTCGATAATGAAGGAATATTAACTAAACCAAACACATCAGAATGAACATAATCCAGTATACCAGAAGATTTATGACTAGAGTAAAATGAAACACGGTTCTAATTTCCATAGATACAATGTTCGCAAAATTCGAACTCAAATTTACAATCATCAATCCCTTCTACAAGATTTTTATTCTTCAAGATTTTTAAACCTTTCTCGCCTATGTGAGCTAGTCTATGATGCCACAACATAGTCTTCTCTGCTGGGAGTTTTACCTCCAAAGCATTTACAGATAGAGAATTGTCTTCATATTTCTCTACAAGGACTGATTTGCTTGAATTTGCAGAGGCACTATTACATTGAACAAGACGTGCACCCAGCTTATACAGAGTGCCAGTACGAACACCCTTAGCCAACACCATTGTGGCTCTAGCCAATTTACATCCTTTACTTGAGAAAGAAAGTTCTACACCAGCATCATTTAACTTACTAATAGAAAAACTATTTCAAGCTAGACTTGGTATATGCAGTACGCCACCAATACCTTTGACTGTTCTGTCAAGAAACTTTCTGACTCTTTCTCTACCAACAATCTCCAGCGTTAAATCACTTGCCAGGTACACCTTTCCACCATCACACTTCTTGTACTTAGAGAACCATTCTCTATTGGATGTTAAAGGATGCACCTGAGTCAACCAGCGAGACATCATCAGATGCTTGAGTTGTCAAGGTTGTTGCAATGAAGGCATCTACATCACTTTGAGAAGATTCATTGTCAGAAGCATTCTTCTTCTTCTTCTCCTTACAATCCTTCCGGATATGACCAGGTTGCCCATAGTTCCAGCATCTCACCTTGGAATTTTTACCAAGAGATTTTGATCTTCCTACAGATTTGGATTTTGACTTCCTATCTTTCTTCTTTCCTTTCTCCTTTGGTCTACCTCGAACAACAAGAGCCTCTTTGGCCATCTTAGAAGACTTCCTTCACATTTCTTCAGATAGAAGAAAAACAACCACGTCATCCATTTTGAATGCAGTGGTTTTGCTTCCAATAGCCATCACCAGATGATCCCAATTGTCAGGTAATGAACACAACAGGAGCATGCAATGATCCTCCTCCTCAGACTTTACACCTATAGACGATAGTTGAGTAACACTCATATTAAACAAGTTTAGATGGTCTACAAAAAATGCACCTTCTTCCATCTTCAAGGAGTACAACTTCTTCCTCAAGAATAACTTATTTACCAGATACTTTCCTTGATAAATATACCCAATCTTCTTCCACAATGAAGCTACAGACTATTCCTCATGGACGTTCAGGAGTACATAATCGGCTAGACTCAGTCTTATCAGACCTCTTGCTTTTCTATTAGAAAGATCCCAAGCCTCTTGTGTCATACTTTGTGGCTTAGTTCTAGACATTGCTGACCAAAGGTCTCTATCCACCAGCAAGTCTTCCATTTTGAGTTTCCATAACTCAAATTTTTTGCCATCAAAATTTTCAATATCTACTCTACCTGATGTACTCGCCATCTCAAATAGAAACAAGTTTTAACAATGCAAGACTCCCACTGAAATAGTGTTAGCACAAAAAACTGACCTTTTCTCTCAAGGATAACACAACTGGCCAGGCTCTGATATCACTTGAAGGGAAAACAAGGATGGATCTAATGACCCAACAATGCGGAATACATTCCCTTAACACTAATACGAAAAGAAAAAACGAGTTCTAATAGCTTCTAGAACTACTAAGATGAATACAAACAACATAAATGAGATAACAACATATTAAACATTCACAGATGACACATTATTTACGTGGGAAAACCTTTTCAGGTAAAAATCCCATCACACCAAGCAAGAACAATTGTATTACAGTAATAATCAATTACATACAATATCAACCCTTACTCTCTGATTAGCTCACAGTAGCTCTCCATGATTATTACTCACTATTACAATACTTTCTTCAAAGTATACAATGAATTCTATTACATCGACCTGCACCTCAAAACCGTCACCTCTTGGCTAACATATGCAATGTACTCAGCTTACAAAGTCATACATCCCAATCAATATCTCAACCAATCCCATGACATATAGATTCATGCATCAAAAACCCAATCACGTAAATGATCTACTCAGATTTCATTGAGCCACCTAGGCATTAACTTCACCACCTAAATCGAGTTCTTGTCATCAGCTGAAGTCGGCCTATAATAACTAATTTTACTACATTGGTCTTTAGCCAATCAAGTTGTTGTCAAACTACCACGTGTCCATCTGCCATTCACTATCGCTTTGACTTTCTGGTCCAACTCGATTGATCGAGCTTCGAGCTCGTCTGAGCTCTTACCAGATTACTGCTGAGCTCATTGACTCACCTCGCGGTATGGTAGTGAGCTCAACCAAGACTTCACCGAGCCCAAAACCACCATCCCCACACTATCGCTACCCAGTTTGAGTCGACCTGCGGTGGGGCGATAGCTGTTGGGCAAACCATTGGAAGTCATACCGCGCTACCATGGGGGCCACCAAGCCACCTTGCGGTAGGGCGGTAACCACCAGCGATCTCACAATGGCTACCGTGGTGAGACAACCTGCCATCTGCGGTATGGTGGTAACCACCGAGCCCACCGCTGGTGGTCTCACCGCGGCCACTGCGGTGAGCGAACTCATTGCCCGCGGTGGGGTGGTAACTACCAAGACCACCATTGGTGGTCTCACCATGGTGAGAGGACCCACTACCTACGATATGGTGGTAATCGCTAGGTGAGGTTGTTGGTGGCCTTACCGTGCCATTGCGGTGATTAAGCTCATCGCGCATGGTAAGGCGGTAACCACCAGGCCCGCCACTATGGTACTGCCAGGGGAAAACTAGACCGCCGCAGTAAAGTGGTAAAAGCACAAAAGGAACAACCACAATATGGAGGTAAAGATTGAGAATTGCAATTTTTTCACCAAGTCTTGAATTTATGAGGCTTCAAACTGGAATTTGAGACATACTTTCTCAACAATACCTTTCTTCAGTTTCCTTATGAAATTTGCTTCCATCTCTTTAGAACTATCACTATCTGGATCATCTTCTATTTTTGTGGCTTTGAAAGCAATTTCAATTTTTTCGTTTTCTTTTCTGAATTTCCTCATCTCAAATGCAGACAAAGTGCCAAATAGTTGCTCTCTAGTGAATTTCTTCAAATCATACAATTCCTCTATAGCTGAGATCTTGTCACTGTAGCTCTCTAGTAGGGTCATTAAAATGTTCTGCATTACATCTTCATCTGTTAGAGTACCTCCTTGATTTTTGAATTCCTTTACTACACTGTCAACCCTTTGAAAGTAGCTTGCTATATCCTCACCTTCTTTCATCCTCAAGTTCTCATATCTGCACTTAGTTATCAACTTCTTTGATAATTTGACTCTATCATTTCCTTCATAGATTTCTTTCAACTTTTCCCAAACTTCATAGGCGGTGCACAATGAAATAAATTTTGTTAGCTCAGTCTTAGATAAACCACTAAATATTGCATACCATACCTTTTCATTCTCCTCATAAGCAACAATATCATCTGTAGTAGAAACACCTTTTGTTGGCTCAATATGTTTTGTCTCAACAACTTTCCAAGTATTGTAGCCAAGAGAGATTAGGTAGCCTCTCATCTATACTTTCCAGAAACTGTAATTAGATCCATCAAACACAAGATTGTCAATTTGTGCACCATCGAATCTACCCCAAGTGGTTAAGCTCTTCTTTGAGGAACCAAAGCTCTAATACCAATTGTTGAACATTCTAGATAATTGAGAAGGGGGTTGAATCAGTTATTATTAAGCAATTTTCTTTACTTTAATTAATCTGAAGAAAACTAAAGTCAATCAGATATTAATGAACATGTAAGAACACAAAAACACCATGCACAAAGAACACCAGAATTTACATGGAAACCTAAGAAGGGAAAAACCACGGAGAATGACAATTCTCAATTATAAAGCATCGATTAAGGTGACACCAGTTAAGGTAATTTTTACAAGACCTCACTACCAAGTTCCTCACTGTAGGGTGGCTCACTATCGCTTGGGCTCACTGCTCGAATAATATAGCTAAAGATACAAAAGGATCACTGCCAAAAGAGAAAGGCTCACTTCCAAAAGAGAAAGGCTCATTGCCTACAGAAAATGGCTCACTTCCTGAAGAATGATGAAAGGGAATCCACCACTAAAAAGAACTATCACCAACAATGACACCGAATAGAATCTCACTGTCTACTTCCTCTGACCATAAACTTTTGCACACTTCACAATGTCTGGATATTCAGATTTGGATTCATCATGCTTTCATTCATCAAACAAAAACATCTTATAATTATACCATTCCATGCTTCCATAATCTCCCAAGTCAGCCAAACATAGTTTCATAATTTATAAGTTGTCCAAGCATAAGTTGAAATAGGCCACTACAAAAACATTCCCACAATGGAGATGAATGAAATATGGACCACACAAAACCTCCTCACTAAAATCAAAATGCTACATGATATCTAAAACCAAAAAATAAGATATACACGTTACAATGAAAACCATGTGTCGGAGCACGTTAACCAACTACCAGATCAGTCCAAACCCAAAAGAATGTATCTTATTATGTTACAAGAGGAATGAGACCAAGATAGATATAATCCAAGATAGATCATTATAGCACGACATCCAAAACCATGCCAATCTGGATCACCTAAGCACCAAAACATAACATTGGTCACACAACCAAGATATGTTGATATCAATGACAATCATTAATGACAAAAATTAATCAACATCATCTCAACACATTCCAACAAGGTTGGCATTTTATCCCCATTGTGTCATCCCTAGAATATTATTCATTTAAAAATAGCATTTTATTTAAATCCATTATCATTTTTTTGAATTTACCAACCCCACCTCATTTATTGTTATATATCTTAGGATGGATTATTCCCTATAACATTAGAGAAATACATTTGAAGAATTATCATTGATTTTCATATTTTATTCATTCTTTCTAGACAAGGAGATAGTATGTGTCATTATACCATTTGATTTTAGTGATATAATATAGGAATCCAAATAGTTGGAAGAATGAAGAAGATCAGGCTTTGTGTTGTCATTGATGTCACCATGTTGATTAAGGTTTCAAGTTGGTCTCGTACTCTAAACCGGTATGAGGAACATGTTTACATCATTTGGTGATTTTGGTCTGGTATTTTGGCCACCATTTCCCCTCTGGTGATCACTATTGTTTGTGGCTTTGGGAAATGGTTTATGAATGTTGGAAGCATGTAAGTATACAATCCCATGTGCTCATATAATCATATGATGAGTTGGAATTGGTTTGGTGTTGCATTTTTTTATTAGGTCTATACATGGCTGACCTAATAAATAGTTAATGGTTTACTTTGTGTTGCTGACATATGAGAAACCTATGTTTGGTCCAAGACAACATGATATAGAGTGCTACATGGTTAAATTACTTTTGGAGAAGTTTTGTATATGCTTGAAGCCAACCGTTATCCCTTTTGTAGATAAATATTGCATCTAATTAGACCAACCTAATTGATGCTTATGGACAAGTCATATATATATACAAGATAGTTTGGACATTGATAGAATGAGTAGAGTAATGGATTGAATGTGAATGTAAGGAAGAGTGAATGTTTTTCTATTGGCATGCAAATTCTCTGAGAATCAAATAAATTAAATCTACCCTTGTGAGGTGTAACTCCATTAGTTCATATTCTGGTTGTAAGACATTTTGTTACTATAATCCTTTTGTAGGTAGTGAGCTTTTGTATTTGGAAGTGAGCCTCTTTTATATCCAATTTCGGAACTACTATAAATATAGTGAGCTAATCCTCACCATGGTTTTTCCCTCATTGATTTTTCCATGTAAAATCTTGGTGTTCATGTGTTGTGTGGTTTCATGTTCTATTATTGCTCTTGCTTATCTTTTTTGTTATCTACATTAGAGTAATTGATGGTGGTTGTTCAATAAGTTTAAGAAGATACTGACTCACCCCCCCTCAGTATCTTGGATATTCAATAATTGGTATCAGAGCTCTGGATCCTCTGAGGAATCCTAATATCTTGAGGAAGATCCTACAGATTGAACAAATGGATAAAGAAGAGCTTTGGGTTTCTCTTGAAGATCTTAACAAGGCAAAAATTGAAAAAAAAGATCTGAAAGAAAATCTTGATGAGACAAATGAATGCATCCTTGAATTGAAGAAATTCAAAGAAAGACATAGAGAAGTGAGTGAGCAACTTAAACAATAAAATGAAGAGATTAATAGATTAAAAGTGAAAGTGGAAGAAAAGGAGAGGACTAAGGAATGTTTGAATACAGTGGTGCAAAGTAAGTCTGATGTATGTTCAAGACTTGAACAAGAAGTGATAAACCTGAAAGTAGATCTAGAGAAAGAAAAAATCTGTGAAGATAATTTCAAGACAAGATCCACCGAGCTTGATGAATTGATAGTAGGACATAGACCTTCTATAGAGAAAGGTGGCTTGGAAAATGAAGCTGGTGAAAACTCTAAAAATGTGTAGAACTCAAATACAATGGACAATCAAAATACTCAAGATAAATGGAAGCATAAAAGAAATACAAGAAAATATTTCCTATCGGACAACCAAATACTCAAAGGTACCCATCTTTCAATGGTGTTAGTTTTTCATGTAATAAATTTGGTCATAGGGAAAATCAATGCAAAAAAGGATGAATCAGTTTTCTAGTTCCTTCTTCGGACAATGTTATGCATGCAAGAAGATTGGACATAGAGCTAGTGAGTGCATAACTTAGATGATGAATTGGTTTAATGGAGGTAGAATGAATCAATATTTTGATGGCTACTGCTATACTTATAGCAAGTTTGGAAACAAAGAAAATAAGTGCAGATCTAGGATTATTGGAATTCAAACAAACCAGAGAAATGTTTTCTACTACAATTGCAACAAACCAAGATATATTTCAAGAGTATATAGAAGTAAAAAGGGAAAGCAATTTGCTTTGGTAAAGGAAAATGAATCTGTGAAGAAGCTTGAAAAAGATGATCTATTAAGAAATAAATGAACAAGATATGGAAAAGAGAGAGAAGAAATAGAGACGAAAGATGTGTTTGTGCCCTCATCCGATGCAGACGATTCCTCTAAGAATCAGACCTAGCATGGTCTTAGGGGGAGCTTTAGCAGAAATATTTTTGAACCCCCTAGAAATATGGCATGTCATATTTTGGCACGAGAATATGTTGTAAGGAATGGATTGACAGAGGTTATCCAAAAGAAACCAGACGAAAAAGTGCAAGCATGTTCATTTGTGGAGTGAATTAGGGTTTCTTAGTGCAATGAAGAAGGTTTTTTATTAGCTTTTTGAAGCTTATTGCATTTAATGCGAATTAGGGTAGAGTAATGTTGTATATAGTTAAATTCACAAGTCATTTTTTATCACCTATACATTTGAAGAACTCAAAGAATGAATTGGAGAAATCTTGGAGTGATTCTGAAGCAATTTTGAGAGATCATTGTGAACAATCAAGAACAAGTAACGAAATGTTTTCTCTCGCGGTTACATAAAGGAAGGTAAGAAAAGAAGTTTCATTGTGTAAGGAAGAATTTTAAGAAGTTAAGTACTATGATGGAATCTATTAACAAGGGATCGAACTTGGAAATACTCCACTAAGGCTGAAAGGAGTTGAACTAGAAGAATTTGATCATCAAAAAATAAAGGAAATGGAATTATGGTTAAAATCGAATGATTTTTAGAACATAAAAAACCTAGGCATGGATTCATGGGGAGAATTCCCTTAGCTTACAGATAGAGAATCCATCTTGTTCCTATTAAGTAAATTAAAGGATGACAGTATAATTTTGGACAAACCCTACCCTGTTGCAAAGGAAGTGATTGAAGCTATCACTGGGTTATGCAATGTTGGTGACCTCCCCATAAATAAAATAGTAAAATACAAAGAGGTGGAGGAATTAACTGGAATCAAAAAAGACCCCCGAGCCTTCTTGATAAATACTATTGTTGACCCTACCATAAGGTATGTTGCATATGGTATTTCTTACAAAATCTATTACATAAATCGCAATGGTTCCACTTCGGTTATTGTTGTGTATCTAACACATAAAATGGTGAAAGAAAACAAGCAATTTGATATGTGTAGCTTGATCTTGGAAAATATAACTGAAAATTATGAATGTCCTTGGTTGAGGGCTACCCTTTCCAATTCGAGTCTTTGCTTACATGTCTAGTATTTTACTTTCTAAGCTCGCTATCAGGAAAAGAAAATGTCAAGTGGGAATCTGGAGTCCCTTTTGGAAAACAAATCTATAGGTATTTGAAAGGTATGGAAGATAATGCAAGTGTTTGCAAAGTCTTTTTCTTATCCTTGTAGAAGGATCTATGCTTTGGTATGACTATATCTGGTTGGTTTGAGGAGGGTTCATCCTCCAGTACAAAGTAATTGGAAGTTGTTATTGGTGATTCCTCTCCAGAATCTAACAAGAGCAAAGTTATCACAGAAGATATCATCATCATTCTAGAAGAAAAGGAGAATGAAGAAGAATCTTTGCCTAGATCTAAATCTTTTTATCTAGAAGAGGTCCAAACAATGTTAGATAAATTTTTAAGATGACGAAAATTGGTGAACTATGGAATGCCTGATCTTTGATGGATAAACTCAAAATTAATGATGCTCCGGTTGAGTATTTGCTTAGAAAAAGTATTGATGTTTCAAGTGGTTTTGATTATTTACCGGATAATTTAGTTGAAGTTGTTGAAGAAAGAATGTTGCTGGAAGGTTCGAAAGGATGTAAGTCTAAAGCCATGGTTGAGAAAAGATGTGCTAAAGCTAAGAAAAAATTATTTGAACACATTAATGAGACAAGGAAATGCATTAAATAAATCTTGGACATCTAGAAGTATTGTCTCTAGTGGCTTGCTATAGTTGATAATTTTAGAAGCAAAATTGAAGCAATTGAATCTAAAATGAATAGAATTGGAAAGAATTTTGATGTTTTTAAAGACAAAGAAGGAAAACAAAGAATAAGAGTTGGAGAATTGTGAGAAGAGTTTATTATTGTTCAAAGACAAAGAGAAGATGTGGTGAGAATTTTCTGGCTTGTTAAAGAAATTGTTGAGGTCCGATTAGATCATCTCTCTAGAATACTCCATGATGCAGAAGACTGTGAATGCTAGTGCTTGTCTGTATATTGGTCATCCTCATTCACATTGTTGGCTTTGGTGGACAACATGTACACCAGAATGGATTTTTTTGTGTTAGCTTGGAAGCAGATTCTTTCAATTATCAGAGAGAGATACAAGAAAGTGTTTCATGGGAAAAGTGTTATTTTTACTGGAGCTTCTAAATGTTCAATTTTTTGTTGTTTTTATTTTGTGGTAAAATGGAGGAGAGAAAATAAAAGGAAAATAAAAACAAGATGGGAAGAAAAGTTGAATTGATGAACAAAAGGGGAGTTCTGGAAGCTTTTAAGCTTTGAATGTTTGAAATTTTTTGGAGGTTTTTAAATTTTGGAAGTTCGGGAATCCTGAATTTTTGGAGTTTCCTTTGAATATGCAATGTCACCATGTACATACATTTACATCCCATTTTTTGGTCACCCTTTTCCATTGATGTCAAAGGGGGAGATTTTTAGAGAAATGGTTAGAGAGAGACTCTTAAAAATTTGGAGAGACTTGTCATACATTTTTTGGCACATCTTGCCATCAATGACAAAGGGGGAGATTGTTGGAAGAATGAAGAAGATCAGGCTTTGTGTTTTCATTGATGTCACCATGTTGATTAAGGTGTGAGGTTGGTTTTGTAATCTGAACTCATATGAAGAACATGTTTACATCCTCTAGTGTTTTTGGTCTGGTATTTTGGTCCACATTTCCCCTCTAGTGATCATTTTTGTTTGAGGCTTTGGGAAAAGGTTTATGAATGTTGGAAGCATGTAATTATACAATCCCGTGTGCTCATATGATCATATGATGATTTGGCATTGGTTTGGTGTTGCATTTTTTTATTAGGTCTATCCATGGCTAACCTAATAAATAGTTAATGGTTTAATTTTTGTTGGAGATACATGAGCAACCTATATTTTGTCCAAGATGAAATTGTATAGCATGCTACATGGTTGAATTACTTTTGAATAAGTTTTGTATATGCTTGAAGATGACTGCTAGCCTTTTTGTAGATAAAGATTGCATCTAATTAGGATGACCTAAATTGATTCTTTCGAACAAGTCATACATATATACAAGATAGTTTGGAATGAGTAGAGTAATGGACTGAATGTGAATGTAAGGAAGAGAAAATGTTGGTCTGCTGGCATGCGAATTATTTAAGCATCAAAGGAACTGAATCTGCACTTGTGAGGTGTAAATCCATCAGTTCATATTCTCATTGTAAGCCATTTTTTTACTGTAATCCTTTTGTAGGCAGTGATCCTCCCTGTTTGGACAGTGAGTCCTACTTGTAAGCAGTGATATTTTTTACTTGGGAGTGAGCCTCTTTCGTATCTGATTTTTGGAATTACTATATATATAGTGAGCTAATCCTCATTGTGGTTTTTCCCTCATTGGGTTTTCCACATAAAATTCTGGTGTTCATGTGTTGTGTGGTTTCATGTTCTATTATTTCTCTTTCTTATCTTTTCTATTATCTACATTAGAGTAATTGATGGTGTTTGTTCACTAAGTTTAAGAAGATACTGATTCATCCCCCCTCTCAGTATCTTGGATATTCAACACAAACATGTATAATCAACAAGGTGGTTAAACGTAGTCCTTGGAGCATCACTATATCAATGAGAAATAAGATATCAGATTCCAAAAGTAATTAAATGAGTTGAACCTATCACTCAAACTACACACTAGATTTTCCAAGTTTCTTTCAACATAATAAAGATAATTATTGAACCATAGAAAAAATGGGGTTTATCAAAATGAATTAACAAGATGATAAACCATTAATTTTTCAATGTTCCATTCAATTATGAGGATTATAATGTGTAATTAATAATCAAAAAATAAACCTAAATGATATAATAGTAAAATGGTGGGTTTTAAGGTGGTAAAATGTTGTGTACCTAATGGAAAAAGTGTTTTTTCAGGCCTCACTAAGGACTCATTAGCCCAGTGGTGAATGGGTCTCTGCTAGAGGGTTTTGGAAAATTGATTTTTGGGTCTTGTTCTTCAATGTCTGCACTCCTAGATCCCAAGTGTTCAACTACCAAAAGTTAGAAATAAATTATGTAGAAGAATTTCAGCGATCTTGCAAGAAAGATGGCAACTTAAATTAAAACTTCGCAACTTTGACAATTTTTGCAACTTTTGTTCTCCAATTGATCTTCAACATAAAACCTACAATCAAACATTAAAAGAGAAGATAAATATTGTTTTGTTAAGGAATAGGGGTTTTCCTTGGTCAAAATTTGTTTTGGTAATTAAACCTTGAATTGAAACAATGCATAAAGGAAAGATGAATGGACAATGTGATCCTACAACTCACCAATCCTCAATTGAACCTTGGAGTACATATACACAATCTTGCATGAAGTGGCCTCTAAGGATGTAGATCTTGATTACAACACTTGATTAGAAAAAACACCCTGAATATGCTTGAATTGGATCTCAAATGCTACATAAACACATTAGCTGAACAACATGCATGATGCCTTATGCCTTTGAAATGATGCTATGATCTTTGATTGATACAATATTATTCTTCAATTCCTCCTTTGAATACCTTCTTGAATGCTCTTGGATTCTTTCTTGATCATAAGATTTCTATAAATCTTGAATAGTTGAATTTGCTAGGTGAAACTATGTGAAATAACCTTATATTTATACATAACTTAATACTAAATCTTGAAATTAAAATAACACAAGTTGACATCAGATCTAGGATTTGAAATCATTAAAATACCAACAAAATAATATCCCAAGGGGGGTTTCCTAAGTTAGTGAGGACCCATTCGCCATAGGGTGAATGGGTCATAGCATACTTAACTAGGACACATTTCGAGGGATGTGAAATGTCATGCCAAAAGGGGGTCCTATGACCTAGTGAGGACCCATTCGCTAGGTGGTGAATGGGTCGTAGGTCACTATCTTAGGACACATTCCTTGCAAAATTAAGTGTTGTGTAATATTATTTAAGAGTGTCAGGATTTATCGCTCAGAAAATACAATAAATGACACTTGGATTTGAATTAAAGGGGCCCATTAAGCCCTAGATTAGTGTGAAAGTGTAAATAAATACTTTACAACGCCCCAAATAAGGCATCACTGAGTCCATTTTATTATTAATTATTCATTCCCAAATTAAGTGTGAATTTTTTTTAATTTTTTCTACACTACAATTATTTTTCAAAAAAGGAATGAATAATCCATGTACTCTTGTACAAGAACAACATTCCAACCTTCATTTCGTATTTATTAGTGCATAATCCTATGAAAATTTTATTGCACCATGAACTATGCTTGTACTACTAAGTGAAAAGAGGAAAACTAGAGAGTATGAGGTATGGGATCAATGTGGGGTATTATGGACCTATTCTTCCTCAATTCATTAAGAAATGAGACCCACACAATAAAATGATTATCAAACCTTAAGGTGAATCAAGTCAAAGTGTGAATCTACATATTTAATTTTTTGTGCCAAGATGAGGGTCCTAGTCAAACAACACTTTGGGGAGAAAAACTAAAAATAGTAAATCAATACCAAAATGCAATCTAACATTTGAAAAACAAGATTAAGCTCAATATTGACAGATCCAGAAAACAAAATGTAGATCAAAGAGAGGAAAATCTAAATGTACCTTTCACCATAAGTCAGTTGCTGAAGCTAATATGGGATTCATTTTCCTAGGGGTGAATGGGTACTAAGTTAGGGTTTGTCTGCAACTTTTGAAAGCCTTTGCTATAGATCTAAATCTTCCAATTTGTCTAGATTTTATGTTTGAAAAGTTAGAAATAAATTATGTAGTGAGTATCCATGAGATGATAACTTTTATGAATTTTTTTGCAACTTTGACAACTTCTTCAATGTTTCTCTTCAAAGGATCTTCAAGATTTCTTCCACCTAAATCTACAAACACAAAGCAAGAGGGAAAAATATTTTGTTTTTGGTGAATAGGGGTTTGCCTTGGTCAAACCCCGTTTTTGTAATCAAACCATAAAAGGAAATGAAACATGAAAAAGAGAATGAAGAATGAACCAATTTATGTTACCACTCAACAAACCCTTGCATAAACCTTGGAATGTAAATTTGCAGCTTGCATGAAATAACTTCAATGGATGTGGATCTTGAACCTTGGATCTTGACTTTAAATAATGCTTTGAATACTTGAATGGATCATGAAACCTACATCATCATATTAGCTCCAATAACATTCATGATGCAAGAAGACCTTCATGTGATAATTGGATCTTGATTGTTGCAATAAATCTTCAGTAAATCTACTCTTGAATGCCTTGAATTTCTTTGAAATGTTCTTGAAAATGATCTTGAAGTCTCATAAATATTCTAGGTGAAACATAGTGAAATAACCTTATATTTATAGATATGTAATCTTAATTTCTTGAAATTCATATATCACAAGCTAACATTGAAATATAGATTTGAAAACTTTAAAATGCCACCAAAAAAATTATTTAAATTTAGATCCTAGGTATAAAGGATAACCCATTCACCCATGGGTGAATGGATACTAGGTCCCTAAACCTAGGACACACATTGCTCAATGAGAAGACATATGTTAAGCCATTAATGAATGTCAAGTTTCCTCTTTGTAAAACGTAATAAAATAGGCTTGGAAAATGAATTAAGGGGGAAATTAAGGAAAATTAAGCTCAAGGGTAAGTGCACCAATCTATGACAAAATTTAGGTGCCAAATTGAAAAAATGATAAAAAAAACCCCGAAATAAGGCCTTTGGCACACGCCAAATGTATTTCTAGACATAAAATGCAAAAGTCAGGTTTGGAACCCTCATTTTGTCTTCAACCCAGGGCTTGAGAAGGAAGATTTCAGGTTTGCAACTCGCGCTCGCCAAATCTCCTCCATCCTTTGCATCCTTAGCTTGCCATTTTCCACGAGAATGCTGCCAACACGTCAGAGAGGTCAAAGATTGCAAAGAGGTGAGTATTTTTATTCTATTTATTTCGAATTTGATTTGGAATGCAACTTTAAATAGATTTGTATAATAAAAATTTGTTCTAATTCTCAGGGAATGAATCTCCACCTGAAAACATTGAGAATTCACAATCACCCCCTCATCAAGAGCCTCCTATACAAGAACAACCCGAAACCCCTCCATCAATTCATAGGCATCCTCAAGGAACACAAGAAAATATTCAAAATCAAATTGCAAACAATAAAAGAGACATTCAACAATTAATTTCAAACCTTAAGGTGAATCAAGTCAAAGTGGGAAT
>CM021105.1:27399491-27422787 GCA_007115665.2 Sequoiadendron giganteum | reverse complement strand
TCTCCCTCCTACCCCCTATCCCTCTCTCAATTCTCTCTCTCACTCACTCTCTCTATCTATCTCCCCTCCATCCTTAACCTTTAACCATTAAACCCTCTACCCTTTACCCTCTATCTATCTCCATTTCCCTCCCTCCCTCTATCTCTCTCTCAAGTCTCTCCCTCCTACTTCCTCTCCCTCTTTTAGTTCTCTCTCTCACTCATTCACTCCTTTTATCTCTCTCCCCTCTACCCTCTACCCTCTACCCTCTACCCTCTACCCTCTATCACTTTTCTACTCCCTCCCTCTCTCTCTCTCTCTCACCCACTCCCTATATCTCTCTCTCCTTGCACCCTTAACTATAAACCCTAAAATATTAGCCCCTTAAACCCATGTCTCTATCCTCTACCCCTTAACTCTCTACCCTCTACTTCTCTTTATCTCCTCCACCTCTATCTACACAGACCTCTCTTTTTTTTCTCCCCTCTCTCTCCATCTCTCAGGTCTCTCTCTCACTCACTCAATCCATCTATCTTTGTCCCCCCCTCCTCTTCTCTCCTTATCTCTATCTCACTTCTCCCTCCATATCTCCCTCCATACATCCCACCTTCTCTTCCCTAGTCCCTCAACCATAAACCCTTAACCCTTAAACCCTAAAACCTTAAACCCTCTACCCTCTCTCTCTCAAGTCTGTCCCTCCTACCCCATCTCCCCATCTCCCTCTCTCAAGTCTCTCTTTCTCAGTCACTCCCTCTATCTATCCCCCCTCTACCCTTAACCCTAAACCCTAGACCCTTAACCCTTAAAGCCTCTACCCTCTCTCTCTATCAACCATCTCCCTCCTACACCCTCTCCCTCTCTCAAGTCTCTCTCTCTCACTCACTCACTCCTATGTCTCTTCTATCTACCCTTAGCCCTATACCCTTAAACCATCTACACTCTACCCTCTATCTCTCTCCCACTCCCTCCATCCCTCTCTCTCTCAAGAATTCTTCTCCTACCCCCTCTCCCTCTCTTAGGTCTCTCTCTCTCCCCTCTACCCTTAACCCTAAACCATAAACCCTTAAACCTTCTACCCTCCCTCCCTCTATCTCTCTCCCACTCCCTCCATCTCTCTCTCTCAACCCTCTCCCTCCTACCCCCTCTCCCTCTCTCAAGTATCTCTCTCTTAATCACTTCCTTTTTCTCTCCCCTCTACCCTCTACATGAAAGAGAGAGAGGGGTTAGGAGGGAGATACTTGAGAGAGAGAGGGAGAGAGTGGGAGAGAGATAAAGGGTAGAGGGTAGAGGGTAAAATTGTTTAATGGTTTAGGTTTTAAGGGTTACCCTATAAAGGATTAAAGGTTAAGGGTAGAGGGGAAAAAGATAGACAAAGTGAGTGAGTGAGAGAGAGAGACCTAAGAGAGGGAGAGGCGGTAGGAGAGAGAGACTTGGGAGAGAGAAAGAGGGTGGGATGGTTAAGGGTTAAGGGTAGACGGGATAGAGATAGAGGGACTGAATGAGAGAGAGATAGAGAACCCTCTACTAGAAACCCTCTACCTTTTATCTCTCTCCCACTCCTCTCTCTCTTTCTCTCTCTCTATCTCACGTCTCTCCCTCCTACCCGCTCTCCCTATCTCAAGTCTCTCTCTCACTCACTCCTATATCTCTCCACTCTATCCTTAGCCCTCTACCCTTAACCCTTAAACCCTTAAAATCTCTACCCTCTATCTCTCTCCTGCTCGCTTCCTCTCTCTCTCAAGACTCTCCCTCCTATCCAGTCTCCCTCTCTTAGGTCTCTCTCCCCTCTACCCTTAATCCTTTATCCTTAACCCTTAAAACCTAAACCATTAAACCCTTTTACTCTCTACCCTTTGTTGGGTCTCAAAAGTGCTGGTTTGAATAAACCATGAGAGGTTGCCAAACTCTCACTATGTTGATGGCCAACTAATAAGGCCAACCAGTATGGTTGAACCTTCTACTCTTAAGGCTCTGTTAAACCTAGGCGAGTGCACCAATAAGAGTGATACGGATTTTGAATTATGTTTCCTACTTGACCTAACTATCCACAAATGGAAATTTGATAGTGGAAAGATATAAAGGGAAAATAATGCGGATCTACTGACCCAATAGTGTAGAATACATTCCCTTAACACCTTTACTTCAGGGGAGAGAAGCAAAAATGAAAAACTAACAGTTTCAAAACTTATAGAGATGCATACAAACATGGCAATGAGAAACTAGAAAGATAAGCAAACAAAGATGACACAATATTTACATAGGAAAACCCTTTCAGGTAAAAAACTCACCACACAAAGTCAAATCTATTGTATTACACTAATGAATCGATTACATACAATATCCAGAATTCTTTGTTCTGCTCACAATCACCCAGAGAGTTTCAGATCCACTGTTACAAAGTTTTCACAACATACAGTTCAAAACCCTCTTCAAGAACTCATGTACTTCTTGTTCTTCAACTCGCAACTTCAACTTGCTCTGTAATTCATGACTCAACTCTTGACTTGTCTAACTTATGAGAAATAACACATCTCTCATCCATATGTAACCGACTCAGAAGAGCAATGAATCCTCAAATCATGCAACTAGTCGGATCTGACAGATTTCCTGCAACGAGCTGACTTTGCATTCAAAGCCATTACTCAAAACGGTTGAGCTCGCCACCCTTCGTTGACAAATGCAACTGCCACAATAACTATCTTGGTATTTGTCCAATCACTATTCAACCAAATGCCACATGTCCAAGACCCATCAGCAATCGCAGCTGACAGAGCAACCAAAATGGTCAAATAGACATCGGGCGCGACCAAGACTTCAAGTCATTTCTAACATTGCCAGAGCCAGAGTCGGAACAGGAGTCGAAATAGGACTCCGCCGAAAATACATACTGTTGGAGTCAAAGTCAGAGACGGAACTGGAGTCGAAACATGACTCCACTGAAATTATAGGTTTAGGAACCAATTCGGTTCCACGTCTGCCCACAGAAAAGGGGAACACATCAGAAACAGTTCTGACCGGGTAAAGTCAACCCAGGGTCAAACCAAGACGGGAACACAAAAGACCGACGTCGGAGTCGGAGATGGAACATGAACAGAAATAGGACTTTACCAAAAGTCCAAGATCAGGAACCAATCCAGTTCCGGTTCCGCCTCCTCCAATAGCAAGAAACAACAATCCAGAACTTGGACAAAGCGGAGGAAAACACCCCGAGGAGATTCCAAACATCCAGAAGAGCCAGATCACAAAAGCAGGAGTCGGACCTGAAGTCAAAACAGAAACTGAAATAGGAACATGGCAAACGGACATTGCCAAATCCAAAACTGGTTCCGCCTCCGCTAGAACCTGCGAAGCGAAACAAGAGTCCAGACAAAAAGGGGAAGCGAAGTCGGAGCCGGATCCAGAATGAGAACATAAACCCGAAACTTAGGCAAACAGAACAATGCCAAGTTCCATCCTGGTTCCTCCTCCGCCAGAGACCCGGAACTTAGGCAAATAGAACAATGCCAAGTTCCATCCCTATTCCGCCTCCACCAGAACTTTGCAATCAACACAAAATCACTAAGGCATGAAAACGAGGACTTCAAGCTGGAATTTGAGACATAATTTCTCAACAATCTCCCACTTGGTGAACACTTCTAGCTTCCTCAAAACATCAAACCTTACTGTCTATCATAGGCCCCAAGGCTCATCAATTTTGTGCACCATCTGAACTTGTCTGTGCTAACCGATTTTTTCAAGGCATCTGCAACATTCTTCAAGGTGTCAACCTTATCCATACCGACCTTGCCATCTTCAACCATATCCCTCACGAAGTGGTATTGCACATCTATGTGCTTGGTCCTAGCATGGAAGGTCGGATTCTTTGCCAAACAAATGGCACTTTGACTGTCACAATAGATTAAAATCTACTCAGCATTAAATCCAATGTCTGAACACAAACGCCTCAGCCACACTGCCTCCTTGCAAGCATGAGTTGCTGCCATGTACTCTGCCTTTGTCGTGGATAAAGCAACTATATCTTGTCGCTTGCTCATCCAACTGATTTCTCCACCATTAAGCATGAAAGTGTATCCACTGGTGGATCTTCTGTTGTCAATGTCCCCTGCCCAATCAGAGTCAACATATCCCTAAATGCAAAGAGCCCTTTGTGATGCAACCATATTGCCATGGTAACACAAAGCATAATCTGAAGTACCCTTCAAATACCTGAACACTCTCTTTATAGCATCCCAATGTGATCTCCCTAAATTTTCCATAAAATGGCTTAGAACTCCCACTGCTTGGGCAATGTTTGGTCTTGTGCAAACCATAGCATACATCAAACTGCCTACTGTACTTGCATAAGGCACACTGGTCATGTCCTCCATCTCAGTAGTAGACTTTGGACAGTCTTCGGCAGATAGTTTCAATCCTTGCATGATTGGAACAACTAGCTGCTTGCAATTAGTCATGCTAAACCTCTCTAGAACGGTTTTCACATACTTACTCTGACTGAGCCAAAGCTTTCTGCTTGTTCTATCCCTAGTTATCTCCATTCCAAGAATGTACCTTGCTGCTCCAAGATCTTTCATTTCAAACTTAGCAGACAACTGAGTTTTAAGGTCAGAAATCATTGCCTTGCTATTACCAATGAATAACATGTCATCCACATACAGAGTAATAACAAGCACACGATCATTCTCACATTTATAATAAATGCAATGATCAAATTTTGATCTAACAAACCCAATTAACAACACAAATGTGTCAAATTTCTGGTACCACATTCTAGGAGATTACTTTAGACCATAGAGAGATTTATTTAACTTGAAAACCAGATTTTGTTTACCTCTTTCAACAAAATGCTTAGGCTGGGACATGAATATTTCTTCTTCCAGCTCACCATGGAGAAATGTTGTCTTCACATCCATCTGCTCAATTTCATAGTCATACATAGCTGCCAATGACAACAAAAATCTGATGGATGTCAGCTTTACTATAGGGGAAAAGATCTCTCCATAATCAATTCCCTCAACTTGGGAAAAACCCTTTGCAACCAGTCGTGCCTTATACTTCTCCACACTGCCATCAAGGCCTATCTTCCTTTTGAATATCCACTTGCAGCCAACAGGCTTTCACCCTTTAGGCAGTGGTACCAACTTCCAGGTATCATTCTTTTTCAAGGAATCCATCTCCTCATTCATGGCTTCCAACCAAGACTTTGAATTAACCATGATGATTGCTTCTTTCACAGTCCTAGGCTCATTAGTGCTGGTAATTAAGGCATAAGCACAATTTGAATCTAACATGGAGAAACAATACCTTTCTGGTTGCCTTCTTTCTCGTGTAGATCTTCTTAGAGGCTGAGGTTGTTCTTCATCATCAAAACTTTCAGAGCTGCTTGAGCTCTCCTCAATCTCAGGTACACCATGCAACTCTTCCCTTTCTAGAGTTTGGGGAATCTCAACTGCATCCTTCTTCTTGTCACTTTGATTTATCTCAAGCTGTTGATCACTTACTAGAGGTTTCAGCTCACAAAATATCACGCTTCTACTATACAAAACTTTCTTAGTAACAGGGTTCCAAAGCTTGTATCCTTTCACACCAACTCCATAGCCGATGAGAATACATTTCACAGCCTTGTTATCCAACTTTGATCTCTTTTCATTTGGCACATGAACATATGCCTCACAGCCAAATACCCGAACATGCCTTAATGAGGGTTTCTTACCTGACCATGCTTCCAAAGGTGTCTTGTCAACAAGAGCTGAACAAGGAGATCTATTTATTAGATAACATGTTGTAGCAACAGCTTCAGCCTAGAACTTCTACTCCAGACCAGCACCACTCAACATACTCCTTGCCTTTTCCATCAGTGTCCTATTCAACCTCTCAACAACTCCATTTTGTTGTGGAGTGTAGGGGGTTGTCTTATGTCTTTTAATTTTATGATCAGTGCAATACCTTTCAAAATCTATAGAACAAAACTCACCTCCATTATCTGTCCTTAAACACTTTATTTTCCTTCTAGTCTGATTTTCAACCAAAGATTTGAACTCTTTAAACCGACTGAACACTTCTGATTTACTTTTAAGAAAGTATACAAATGCCCTTCTCGAACAGTCATCAATAAAAGAAACATAATATCTAGACTTCGATAATGAAGGAACATTAACTAGACCAACAACATCAGAATGAACATAATCTAGTATACCAGAAGATTTGTGAGGACTAGAGGAGAAAGAAACATGGTGTTGCTTTCCATAGATACAATGTTCACAGAATTCGAACTCAAGGTTACAATCATCAAGCCCTTCTACAAGGTTTTTGTTCTTCAAGGTTTTTAAACCTTTCTCACCAATGTGACCAAGTCTATGATGCCATAACATAGTCTTCTCTGCTGGGAGTTTTATCTCCAAAGCATTTGCAGACAGTGAAGAGTCTTCATCTTTCTCTATAGGTGCAGAAATACATGACTTTACAGAGACACTGTTGCAAAGAACAGGTCGTGTATCTAGCTGGTACAAAGTGCCAGTACGAACACCCTTAGCTAACACCATTGCACCTCTAGCCATTTTACATCCCTTACTAGAAAAAGAAACTTCTACACGAGCATCATTTAACTTACTAACAGAAAGAAGATTTCAGGCCAAACCTGGGATGTGAAGAACACCACCAATTCCTTGGACTTTTCCGTCAAGAAACTGAATTCTGACCCTTCCTCTGCCAACAATCTCCAACATTGAATCACTTTCCAAGTATACCTTTCCACCATCATACTTCTCATACTTTGAGAACCAATCTCTATTGGATGTCATGTGAAAAGAAGCACCTGAATCAACCAACCAGACATCATCTGATGCCTGAGTTTTCAAGGATGCTACAATGAAGGCATCTGCATCACTTTGAGAAGATTCATTATCAGAAGCATTCTTCTTCTTCTTCTCCTTGCAGTCCTTCCTGATATGACCAGGTTGCCCACAGTTCCAGCACTTTACCTTGAACTTTTTACTAGGAGACTTTGATCTCCCTTTAGACTTGGATTTCAACTTGTTATCTTTTTTCTTGCCTTTCTCCTTTGTTCTACCTCGAACAGAAAGAGCATCTTTGGCCATCTTAGAAGATTTCCTTCGCATTTCTTCAGATAGAAGCGAAGCAACCACATCATCAGTCTTGAAAGCAGTGGTTGTGCTTCCAATAGCCATCACAAGATGATCCGAGCTATCAGGTAAAGAACACAACAGGAGCATGCAACAATCCTCCTCCTCAATCTTTACACCTACAGATGCCAGCTGAGTAACACTCATATTAAATGAGTTCAAATGATCTGCAATAGATGCACCTTCATCCATCTTCAAGGAGTACAACTTCTTTCTTAGGAATAACTTGTTTACCAGAGATTTTCCTTGGTAAATATCACCAAGCTTCTTCCACAAAGCAGCTACAGACGTCTCCTCATGAACATTCAAGAGCACAAAATCGGCTATACTTAGTCTTATCAATCCTCTTGCTTTTCTATCCGCAAGATCCCAAGCTTCTTGGGTCATAGTTTGTGGCTTAGTTCCAGACACTGCAATCTAGAGGTCTCTATCCACAAGCAAGTCTTCTATCTTGAGTTTCCATAACTCAAAGTTGCTACCATTAAACTTATCAATATCTATTCTACAATATGTACTCGCCATATCACAACAGAAACAAGTTTAACAATGCAAGTCTCCCACTGAAACAGTATTAGTGCAAAAAACTAATTTTCCCTAGTAAGGATAACACGAACTGGCCAAGCTCTGATACCACTTTGAAGGGAAAAGAATGTGGATCTACTAACCCAACAGTGCGGAATACATTCCCTTAACACCTTTACTTTAGGGGAGAGAAGCAAAAACAAGAAACTAACAGTTTCAAAACTTATAGAGATGCATACAAACATGGCAATGAGAAACCAGAAAGATAAGCAAACAAAGATGACACAATATTTACATGGGAAAACCCTTTCAGGTAAAAAACCCACCACACAAAGTCAAATTTATTGTATTACAGTAATGAATCGATTACATACAATATCCAGACTTCTTTGTTTTGCTCATAATCACCAGAGAGTTTCGGATCCACTGTTACAATGTTTTCACAACATACAGTTCAAAACCCTCTTCAAGAACTCACGTCCTTCTTGTTCTTGAGCTCACAACTTGAACTTGCTTTGCAATTCATGACTCAACTCTTGACTTGTCTAACTTATGAGAAATAACACATCTCTCATCCATATGTAACTGACTCAAAAGAACAATGAAGTCCATCCTCAAATCACGCAACTGGTCGAATCTAACAGATTTCCTGCAACGAGCTGACTTTGCATTCAAAGCCATTACTCAAAATGGTTGAGCTCGCCACCCTTCGTTGACAAATGCAACTACCACAATAACTATCTTGGTATCCGTCTAATCACTATTCAACTAGGTGCCACGCAGCCAAGACCCATCAACAATCGCAGCTAACAAAGCAACCAAAACGGTCAAATAGACATTGGGCGTGACCAAGACTTCAAGTCATTTCTAACACTGCCAGAGCCGGAGTCGGAACAGGAGTCGAAACAGGACACCACCGAAAATACATACTGCCAGAGTTGGAGTCGGAGACGGAACTGGAGTCGAAACATGACTCCACCGAAATTATAGGTTCAGGAACCAATTCGGTTCCACATCCGCCCACGGCAAAGGGGAACACATCGAAAACAGTTCTGACCGGGTAAAGTCAACCCGAGGTCAAACCAAGATGGGAACACAAAAGATCGATGTCGAAGTCAGAGACAGAACATCAACAGAAACAGGACTTTACCAAAAGTCCAAGATCAGGAACCAATCCGGTTCCGGTTCCGCCTCCGCCAACAGCAAGAAACAACAATCCAGAACTTGGAAAAAGTAGAGGAAAACACCCTGAGGAAATTCCAAACATCCAGAAGAGCCAGATCACAAAAGCAAGAGTCGAACCCAGAGTCGGAACAAAAACCGAAACAGGAACATGGAAAACGGACATTACCAAATCCAAAACTAGTTCCGCCTCTACCAGAACCTGCGAAGCGTACTCGAAGCCGGATCCAAAACGAGAACATAAACTCGAAACTTAGGCAAACAGAACAATGCCACGTTCCATCCCGATTCCTCCTCCGCCAGAGACCCAGAACTTAGGCAAATAGAACAATGCCAAGTTCCATCCCAGTTTCGCCTCTGCCAGAACTTTGCAATCAACACAAAATCACCAAAGCATGAAAACAAGGACTTCAAGCTAGAAGTTGAGACATAATTTCTCAACAAGATATGATCCTAATTTGGTATAAATTGTATATGTAATATCAAGGCGTATGTTAATATGTTCAATTAAGAGATGTCAAATGAAAAGAATAAAACTAATGTAATGAAAACAAGGGAGACCAGTGCCTTGTTGGGTAAACGGAGTCAAATGAAAGCCTTTAATGAATGGTTTCTATCTAGTAGGTTCTCTAATTGTTTGACATATAATTATGAGTTTACAACTGGTATAAACATGCAATAATGTACTTGATAAACCCTATTTGAGGCAAAATATCAAATCTAACTATCTAATTCTTCTTACTGATCCAAATGACATTCCCAGATTACTATAATTGATTGAAGGGATTTTTAGTTCTTCTTTAAAGAATCCATTGAACCAAATCACATAGAAACAACAAATGTGTACTGATAAATCGAATATATACTTGATACTTCAATTTAATCAATCAAGAAACATCATATTGGAGACAATCAGACAATCACAAGAATTCAACAAACAATTAATGCCAGGATGAAATCACCAAATTAACAATTTTTCATTATCTTCCTTGAAATTCATACATGCAACATAGCCTCCTCGAATTTCATCATTCTAAAAATATAGTACTTACAACAGTCTATCCTATCCTAAATTTTTTTTTTTTTTTTTATAATAGATTTTCAAATCATTTATACATTATAGTCGAAGAGTCATGCCCCTTCATTTTCTGGTTATGACCGTTTGTATTTTATGGCAAAAATATTTCATTATATTGCCTTTATCAGCAAATCAAATATTTAGACTATAGTTCAACTTTTAATTTTTCACTTTATTACTTATACCGCCCTTAACATTTCTTTTCCCGAGGCTTCCCTTGTTATTTATCGCTCTACCAGGGCTTTGACTTTTCTACCTGCGGTATGGCGGTACCCGGCCCCATGCTGACCGTCGCGGTCTCCATCGTTGCTTACCACTTTGCATTTGCTAGAAGTACCGCGGTAACCGTTAGCCGCTTCTCCCAACAGTTTACCGTAGGCACCACGGTCTTTGTTTTCACGGTTACGGTACTGTGGTGTGACCGCTAGCCATTTCCTCCTTATTTACCATGATCACCATGGTCTTTAAGATAACCCTCTTGTGGTACCACGGTAAGATGTCCTACTATCACATCGTTGAAGACTTACCATCCACCACACTGTACCAGGTCTATGGTTTGACCACCAGTGGTACCGCGGTGGGACCTTGAATGCCTTCTTTAACCGCTCGCCACTGCCTTCATTGGTTGCTAACGGTTTACTGCGCTACCAGTCAATGAATTGACTGCGCACGATAGTGTGGTAAACACTTCATGCCCATTTCAAACTGCTACCGCTATACCACAAGCCCCTTAGTGGGAGGCCGCGGTAAATCAGTAAAGACTTATAGAGTGAAAATGAAAGGGGCGGTAAGGGTTACAAGTTATTTTTTGGCCCTTTTGAATGGCGGTAAAGCTAATTTTTTTATGAGAAGGTAATGAAATATAAGAAAATAAATGGGGGCAGAGTGTAGAAGGCGGTTAATGACTTTTATGGGAAAGATAGTTAAAATTTAAGGCATGAATAAATAAAATATCTTAAGGTTTTGATGGATTTTCATGGAAAATAATATGAAAATCCTAGGAATTCTTGTGGAAAATTTCAGTTCTAACACCCTTAACCCTTAACCCTTAAACCCTAAACCCTCTACCCTATACCCTTAACCCTCCCTCCCTCTATCTCTCTCTCTAGTTCAAAAAATTCATTAAAAAACCCTAAGGTTTTCTCGTTTAAATTTAATATTTTTCATCAAAATATTAAATTTTTATTCATTTATACCCTATACTTTCCTTTACTGTTTAGATGGAATTAAATGGGGGTAATATATGAGGGTGGATAATGACTTTTATGGGAAAGAGAGTGAAAATATAAGGGATGAACAAATAAAATACCTCAGGGTTTTGATGGAAATTTATGGAAAATGATGAGTGATTTTGCAAACCACTGTAATAATCCAAAGTATCTTTGGTAGAGAAGACCAAGAAAATCCATGAAAAATGAAGTCAATGACAGATGGAGGGAATGAACAGAGTGGTGAGATAGAGAGTAGAGAGGTAAGGAGAGAGAAATAGGTATAGAGGGACAACTAGGTAGAGAGAACTAGAGAGGGAATCTTAGGTCTTTCACTCACTCACTCACTCACTCCCTCTCTTTATCTTAGGTCTCTCTTTCTCACACACTTAGTCACTCCCTCTATCTCTCTCCCCTCTACCCTAAACCCTAAACTCTTAACCCTTAAACCCTAAACCATTAAACCCTCTACCCTATACCCTTAACCCTACCTCCCTCTATCTCTCTACCACTCCCTCCCTCTCTCTCTCTTTCAAGTCTCCCCATACCACCCCCTCTCCCTCTCTCAAGTCTCTCTCTCACTCACTCAATCCATCTATCTCTCTCCCATATCCCTTAAACCCTATACCCTCAAACCAATACCCTAATCCCTCAACACTTAAACCCTTAAATCCAATTAAACTCTCTACCCTAATCCCTCTATTAGGTATGTCACTCACTCACTCCCTCTATCTCTCTCCCATCCCTCTCCCACTCCCTCTCTCTCACTCTCTCCCACTCTGTCTTTCTTCCTCTCTCTCCCTCTCTCAGATATCTCCCTCCCACTCTCTCTCTCCCTCTATCTCATGTATCTCCCCCCACCCCCTCCATCTCTCTCAAATCCCTCTATCTTGAGTACTCCCTCTCCCCCGAGTACTCCCTCTCCCTCCCACCCCCTCTCTATCTCTCAAGTCTCTCTCTCTCTCTCACTCCTTGTATCTCTCCCATCCCTCTATCTCTCACTCCCTCTCTCTCCTACTCTCTTAGGTATCTCTTTCCCACCCCCTCTCTCCCACTTTGTCTCCCTCTCCTTCTCTCTCGGGTGTCTCCCTCCCACTCCCTCTTCCTCCCTCTCTCTCACTCTCTCTCTCTATCTCTATGGATTAGGGTTTAAGGGTTGAGGGATTAAGCCTCACTTATGTCACAATCCCTCTTTGTCAGGCCTCACTTACCTCCCACCCTACTTTCTTAGGTCTCTCCTTCCCACTCCCTCCTTCCCACTTTGACTCCCTCTCTCTGAAGTCTCTCCTTTTTAGAGGCACATATTTGGTGCTCGTCAAATTTGGAGAGCGCCAAATTTGGTGCTCTCCAAATTTGGCAAGCGCCAAATGGGTTTTACCTTGAAACGGTAAAAATAAGGGTTGACCCCATGATTCAGGCCCACATTCTCCTATGTTTGTCTGGTTCAATGCTTTATCTGAGTCAGAAACACCTTTTTTCTGTAGTTGACTTCATATTGTACCAATCTATGCTTGATCCATCACCTTTTTACCACCAATCTGCATGGTAGACAACAAAGAAGAAGATATTCTGAAGTTTCTACATCATTTCACATTATCTAAGGTAATATATTCATTTTGGTAAATTGAAATGTTTGTCTTTAGTATATTTGTTTGTTTTTGACAATATAAACTAAATTTCCTTAATGATTTTATTAATCATAACAATTGGACTTAGAATTCAACATTGAATTAGAAGGGATCTGTATAAAAAAGTTTAGTTTTTATGAGTTTGAAGAACAAAAAAAATAAAAAAACATGACATTTAGTTAACATAATTATACTTATGAATTCTATTTGCATTGCTTATAGTAGTCCATTTCTAGCATGGCTAGTGGAATTCACTGTATTTCATTCTTTTTCCAACTAATTTGGAAAAAAAATATTTTCATCTAATTTGGAAAACCTCATTGCCAAAGAAATAGTGAATAATGATAAGATATAGCATCACAAACCCTTCTTTGAATCCATATTCTTCATGACTTTGTTGACAATCAAAAATTTGGTTTTGAGAAAAATAAACACAAGAGTCTCTAGTTTTCATTTAGGTGGCAGCAATTTATACCCTAGGTTTGTGATTCTCATTGATTTTCTGTATTGAATGGTTTCCACCCCTCTTTGCATCAATTTTTTTGTAAAATGAATTACTTACTTTTGTTCTATGTGTGTTTGTGGACATGTAGCATGCAAGGTCATGCCGAGGAAATGACCAAAGCCTCTAACACCAGAAGAACATGCAGTTAAAAATGCAAGGAGAAGAGAAACAAAAAATGTAGCTTGTGAAGCAAAGGAATTGCAGCCCATACAACCACAAACTTATGTGCAATCTAAGAGAGATGTCAAATTGGCAAAACAAAGGGCATGAATGAGGAAATTTCGTCGAAGGATAGGAATAAATAAAAAATTTGGGGGCACATCATCAACCATAGGTGAAGTTCAACGCACATCTCCAGTTGAAGACACATTGACAACAACATGTGGTTTTCTAGGTACATCGGAAATCACATCTCCAATTGAAGACACACCATCAAAAACATTGCGTTTTGAAAGTACATCAGCAAACACATATCTATTTGAAGGAACTCCACAAAATACATCTCAAGTTGGATGTACAACATCGTTTACATGTCAATCTCAAGGTATGTCATCAATTGCACCTCCAATTGAAGGTACATGATCTATCCCCGATGTTGTTGACCTTCCCAATATTGACTGAAATTTACATTTGAGAACTCCTCCTAGATTTTTGCATAGAAAACCTACATTTTCGATTGATATTGATTCCAATTTTTTGAAATGGATGCCTAATAATATTCCAAAATGTACATGTCAAAGATATGCAGAAAGGATATGGAGTTTGTTTTTTGCGAAGCTAAGTGAGGGTGGAAGATGCCAACTATTTGTTGAAATGATGAGGCAACTAAAATTTAGGCCCACCATGAAGGCTCTTGGGCTAAGAGTTTTGAATTACTCAAGTGAAAATTCCATTGTAAGGAACTTGATGAGTGCATATGAGAGCGTGGGTTCCACCTCACGCACGAAGGATAGTTGTGCCACACGACGTGTGATGACAAAAACATTGTTAAGAAGTAAAACAAGGAACAAGGTGAACCTTACAAAGGCAAGTAAGTCTTTGAAAATAAGTAGATCATCTCTAATGAGAGCCAACAGAAGGTGTGAAAGAGTGGAGGATATAAATAGCAATGAGTTATGGGCATTTTCGGGTAGAGTGCCACAGAAAGACACAAGAATTGCTCAAGGCTTGAGATCTTTAATTGTGAATTATTGGAAGGATAACAAAAGGACCTCTCCTAATAAAAGAGATGTTGTAAGAAGGAGAATTTGTATTATAAACCCCGAGCCACATCCAATGCATTATTTGGATACCACTCAAACCCAATTTTTTGCTGATTTTGTACAAAAGTTTCCTGAAATTAAAATATGTCAAAGGTATTTTGAAATGCTAAAGCCTTTTTATGTCAAAATAAATCACACATGCACTACTTGTTGTTGTAGGGTTCATATTGAGTTTTCTAACCATTATGATGTTTATCGACGCATATGTGTAGATATGCATACTGACAATGTTTTGTAGGAAAGTAACATAATGCCTCCACCTAAATCGTCAAGGAAATTTTTGTCTTCTATTTTATGTGAAAGAGAGGATGGTCACATTTTTTACAAAAAATCATGTTTGGATGGCACATGTGATCATTGTGGTGGAATGCAACATTTTCTAATTTTCCAATACATGGCTAGTACACACACAATTGGAGACAAAATTGTGGAATTTGGAAAATATACGACAGTGGCATATAGTCTAAAAGATGGGAAAGAAGCAAAGAAGTGTGAATTGGTCAATGATAAGATTTTAGTGTATCAGTTTATGGGAATTTTTCATGATCGGGTGGTTTATGATTATGCAATGCATACACATAGAGCACAATGGTTGGACTCACAGTTAAAGTTATGCAAGGACACATTTCCACTTTGTCATATCATTTCAGTTGTTAACTTCGCTGAGAAATACACACTACAACCACAAAACAAGGTATAATCATAGTACTACAACTTTGTGCAGGTTTCTACATTTGTACATATAGCATTCATTCATGCAAATGATAGTACAAAGGAAAATTGGAAAGTATTGAGGGAGTATCACTTTTACATCAGTGATGATCACACACATTTTGCAGAGTTTGTTCAAGGTTTCTTTCATATGTTCTATGCCGATTTGGCTAGCAGGGGCATACCATTTAGTCAACATATCATATGGTCAGATAATTGTACATCACAATTCAAGAATGCCATAATGTTTTATTGGTTGAGCAGGATGCATAGGATTAGTGGTGTTCAACATATGTGGAACTTCTCAGAGGCTGTGCATGAAAAGGGGGAGCATGATGGAGTAGGTGCATGTATCAAAAGATCCCTAGCACGAGAAGAGTTAAAGTACATAGACAGTGTAAAGTTGACAGATGCAAGATCAATTTTCCAGTGGTGCAATGGTTCAATGGGTCCAGGTAGTGAAGGAAATTCTTTAGTTCGTAGATTTTTTCATTTAGTAGATGATACTAACATTGCAAAATATGAGGATTGTTGTACACTAACAGGATCGAGTGAGCTACACTCTTTTATAAGCTCCAATGTAGGTACATGGACTATCCATACAAGGAAGATGGCATGATTTTTTTATGCATGTACACTTCAATCATGGAATGATTGCGAGTCAACAGAGTGGGTTGATGAATGGTCTATAAGAATTCTAACCCCACTTGACACTTATCAGCTCCCGACGACTCTACAAATCATGAAGATGCAATCATCCATTGACTTTGATCATGTATCAGACCTACTAGAACCAGGTAATATATCTTACTTACAAGTTTTATCATGTTGCTCAGTAAATAAATCTAACAAGATGAACATATCAATGTAGGGAATGTTTATGCAGTAATTGCAGATGAAGACAATGAAGAGGGTACATATTATTACCTATGTCATTGTATCGAGGCAAAAAAGAAATTGGAGTCCCCAGTTATAGATGGAGAAAACATAGAATATCCTACAAGTTCGATGGTTGTTACTGGAACATGGCTTCGAAGGTATCCAGTTAAGAATGTTGCAGTTTGGTTGTTTGAGGACTTCGGAATGCAAATAGTTGGGCCAACTGAGGTGGAATGGAAAAAAGAAACTGAGCAGCAACTCCTTTTGTCCTTTTCTCAAGTACAATATATTTCATGATTTGTGTTGGAAATGGGAAGATTATTTCCTTGCATGTATTGCTACAAGTATTGACAAAAGGGAAGATTTTCAAGATGTTCTTCCATCACTATTGTAATATTTTTCATTGACTTACTGTATTTTTTGAATACTCCACATTCATAAGGACCTATTGCTACATACACAGCCATAGCTCTTGGACTCTTTAGACACTAACTGACATAGACTTGACAGTCATAGGAAATTGACTGTGGTGAGTGAATTTGATTTTCAAGCACTTTATAAACATACACTCACTATACTTAACAACTGATCACTACTCATTTCTAATATGTCCTTTTCATTTGCACATTTCCATGTACAGTGACCCTTCACAGTTCCCTTGTGTTCATACATTCATGATGCTTGTCTTAATGAATAACCTTCCTTTAAATCTATTGTCCTTTGATGAAGTGACAAGGTGGGGGTAGTGTATGCCTCAAAGAAATCAATGCAACCTAGGTCATATCTAACATACCTTAGGGTATGTCATTCAACAAACCAACTACTATGGTTCAACTGACTCGATCCCTTAAGGGTGCAAAGTGGAAAAGGGAAACAATATTTGACAAGGTATTACTCGTAAACTATGGTGATTACAAAATCTCTGTCTAAACCTATGAGATCATGTTGGACCCCTCTACAATAACCTCTCTCAATTATTTCTATCTCAAAGTCATTTTCCTTTGGTGGTGAATTTTTACTCGAGGAAAAAGTTGTCAAATGCAAGTAGTTGAAAGTTGCAAAGTGGTGCAAATTTCATTCTCTAGCTCATATGACCAAAAAAACTATTTCAATGCATTTGGTTGGGTACGTTTATGGTAAGCATGGTCCTCTTTCACACCTAAACACATGGAATCGCTCTGAGCTACGTTCAACCGGATCGATCCCTTAAGGGTCCAAATTGCAAAATGGCTGCAAAATTCAGTATGCTATTACTCGGACACTGTGATGCTTAGAAACTTCTCGTCTAATCCTACAAGATAATTTTGGGCCCATATACAATAACCTCTCTCAGTTTTCGCTATCTCGGAGGCATTTTCCTGTCCTGGTGAATTTTCACTTGAGGAAAAAGTTGTTAAATGCAAGTAGTTGAAAGTTGCAAAGTGGTGCAACTTTCGTTCTGCAGCTCGTGTGACCAAACAGACTGTTCCAACGCATCCGAGTGGGTACGTTTATGCTAGGCACGGTCCTTTTTTGCACCCAAACACGTAGAATCACTCTGAGCTACGTTCAACCGGATTGATCCCTTAAGGGTCTGAAGTGCAAAATGGCTGTGAAATTCAGCATGCTATTAGTCAGACACCATGATGCTTAGAAACTTCTCATCTGATCCTACAAGATCAAGTTGGGCCCATCTACAATAACCTCTCTCAATTTTTGATATCTCGAAGGCATTTTCCTATGCTGGTGAATTTTCACTTGAGGAAAAAATTGTCAAATGCAAGTAGTTGAAAGTTGCAAAGTGGTGCAACTTTCATTCTGCAGCTTGTGTGACCAAATGGACTGTTCCAACACATCCAAAAATTTATGTTTACGCTAGGAATGGTCCTCTTTTGCACCTAAACATGTGGAATCGCTCCGAGCTACATTCAACCGGATCGATCCCTTAAGGGTTTAAAGTGCAAAATGGCTACAAACTTCAACATGCTATTACTTAGACATCATGATGCTTAGAAACTTCTCATTTAACCCTATGGGATCATGTTGGGCCACTCTATAATAACCTTGCTCGGTTTTTGCTATCTTAGAGGCTTTTTCCTATGGTGGAGAATTTTCACTTGAGGAAAAAGTTGTCAAATGCAAGTAGTTGAGGCATATTATCAAACAATTCACTGCCTTGTCTATGGCTTGTCATGGCATTCCATCACCATGAGACCACTTTTCTTTGAGGCATTTTTTGAAAAAGTTCAATGGCTTGTCTATGCTATTGCTTACTATTATGCTTTCCTAGATTTTTTCCAAGCATCCATAGCTTGTTCAAAAGTATTTGTTTTAGGCTTTTAGCCATAGCAAGAAGGCAATGAACTATTTGATAAAATGCTTTGGTAGACATATATGGAAAATGTCATAGCATAGACAGGGGAATGAACTATTTGAAAAAATGCCTCAAAGAAATGTGGTCTCATGGAATGCCATGACAAGCTAAAGCAATTGGCAGCTGCTACTAGCTATTAGTTATGCAATGTGAAGTAATTGTATAACTTCTTAGGTTGACTTTGTAAAAAACTATATTGTAATTGAAATTTTGTCATCTATCAGCATCTAGTTATTCATTATGCAATGTGAAGTGATGCTTTGAGTTTGAAAGATCTGCAATGCATGAATAAAAACTACAAAATTCTATTTTCTACATTTCATTAGTTAAACTCTTTATTTTATTTTCTCTCTATATCTCTATGCTATGGAAATGCCTTTCGATTTCAAAAAAGATAGTTTTTATCTCTTGCTATACGATTTTTTACCTTTTTTTATCTCTTGTTATAAAAAGGAGTAGATATACAATGTTAAAGAAGAGTGAAAGCACAACTAAATTTATCATTTCAAAGCAATTTTTTTGTTTCATTTTTTCAAACAGTTCACTGCCTTCTCTATGCTATTGCTTACTATTATGCTTTTGATATATTTTTCGAAGCATCCATAGCTTGTTCAAAATCACTTATTTTAGGATTTTAGCCATAGCAACAAGGTAGTGAACTATTTGAGAAGATTATTTGGTAGACATGTATGAAAAATGTGGTAATAGACAAGGCATGGAACTATTTGAAAAAATATCTCAAAGAAATTTGGTCTCATAGAATGCCATGATAATAAAATGCAATTGGTAGCTGCTCCTAGTTATTAGTTATGCAATGTGAAGAAATTACATAACTGCTTAGGTTGAATTTGTTCAAACTATATTGTAATTAAATTTTCGGCATCTCTCATCATCTACTTATTAGTTATGCAAAGTGAAGTAATGCTTTGACTTTGAAAGATGTGTAATGCAATATAATCAATGACACGGATATAAACTACAAAAGTCCATTTTTTACAATTCATTAGTTAAAATATTTATTGTATTTGCTCTCTATATTTCTATATGCTATGTAAATACCTTGCAATTGTTTTTAAAAGGCTTAATAGGTCAATTAGGTGGTATTTGCAAAATCAAGTTGTGAATGAATGGTAATTAAGAGAAAAATTGGCAAATTGCCATCTTAGAAGTCTAAGAAAGGGTGGTTATGGTGGTTGATTGACTCAAGGGGTAGTTGGAAGGTGGTATCAAGATATATTTCTGTAATACCCCGAGTTGAGGGTTGATATTGTTCAATTTCTGATAAAAAAATACACTTGAAAACGTTGATCACTGGTTTTCTTTGTTTTCTTGAATTTTCTTTGCCTTGCACAGGCCCATACAAGTCTATCATGACTTGAGGCTTTGGATACTTGATTGCATATGTTTTTACTCTCTTTTAATTTGTTCTGAAGGTTTAAATCCACCGTTGGTGTGTGTGGGATCAACAAACTTGGTTACAACTTTGTTTTCTTTGTTAGGGGTTTTGAGGGCAACACCATGACACATTAGCCAATCCACCTACTATTCTAACCCTGTTGCTTGGTGGATTGGCCTGTACCATGATTATTTTGGTGTATGAATAATTTGGAGGCTGAGAGAATGAATAAATTCAATGGGGTATGAAGTTCTAATGCTATTTAGGGGTGTTTCCACCATGAAAGTAAGGAACTCAAGTACTCAATCTGAGAAATATTGAGAGGAATGGGATTGTGAGTGTCCTTTAAGTTAGGGAAGAGGTATTGTGGGGTTTTTTCTCCTTTGGAAGGATTGGGGGAGGTCTGGAGTTATGAGTTTCTTTAAAAACCTTCTTTTTGTGAAGGTTTAGGACGGTTTGTGAGTAGAGGAATAGAAAAAGTTCTTGGGGATCTTAAAATGGGAGAATCTTGAGTTTGGTGAGAATCCCTAAGACTGTTTCAAGTTTCCTTGGTTTGGAGGTGAGTTTGTGAGGGGGTTCCTTTATAAATTAGGCCTAATTTTGAAGCCTAGAGCGAGGGAGGTGTATTGAAAGTTCATATTGGTCCAAAAGAGTTACTATTGGTTTTGGTATATGTTGTGTAACCCTGAAAAGGGTATCTTAATCCACCTTTAAATGGTCAGGTGTTTTGGAAAGGTTGGGAGAAATTAGGCTTGGACCGGGTTTTGAGTTTGGTGTAGGAACACCTACACCACATCATCAATTTTTTTTTATATGAATACATCAATAGGGAAATGTTACTATATTTAGGTTTATTTTGTCTAATAATCTTTGAGAGATCAAAAATAATGCACATAAAGGGTGTTTTGTGTCTTAGAAGTCAATTAGAAATCGTATAAGTTGTAAAATGCTGACAAAGTTAACTTTAACACAAACAAATGTAATTAAGGGAAAAACTAATCCCAAGGTTGGTTACAGGTGTTGAGGAGAATATGGTTGTTGGAAAATTATTTAAAAATCCTTACCAAGGCTTGAATGAGAGAGTGGAAGAAGTTTGTAATAATTTTACACAATAAACACCACAGTTTTGAGCAATTTTCTAGAAAAATACTATTTTCTTGATCTTTTTGAGTGTTGTACGGGAAAATATAGGTTCTTCATGGTCTATGAATTTTAGAGGATGTGTCTATATGTTTTCTAATTGATTTTTTATTTTTTTGGTGTCTTAACTCTTTGTTTGTAGAGAGAACCAACACAAACAGTGATTGTCCCAGTGTTGCTGAATCAAGGGTTTGAGGGGAAATTTGTGATGTAACAATCAATCCACCTATATTTTTCTATTGTATCTCAGTGGATTGATTGAAAAAATGTTATAATAAGTGTTTCAAATCATTTTGGAATAAGCAATCATAATTATGTGGTGTTTTTGTGACTGTTCTAAGACTGGACAAGGGTTTTCCAACATGGAAGTGAGGAACCAAAGAGACGTTTTTAAGAATTAATGCCTGTAAGGGTTATGTGAGGGTCTGATGAGTCCGTGTAGAAGTATTTTGAGGTTTTTGGGGCTTTGGAACTATTGAGAGAGGTCTGGAGTTGTATGTTTCTTTAAAACCCTTGATTTTGTGAAGGTTTAGGACGGTTTCTTGGGTTTTGTGAGTTAGAGGCTCTGTAGACACAAACTAATGACAAAATTTGAGGTTTGGCACCATGACCCAAGACTGTCCAAGGCATTTGGATATATACCTAAAGTTGGAAGGGTGGTCCCTTTGGAAAAAAAGGGCTAATTGTGAAGCCAAAATTGAAGTAGGTGTGTTGAAAGTCTATGTCGGTCCAAAAGAGAGACCATTGATTCTTAGGTATGTTGTGTAGCCCTGAAAAGGGTATCTCAATCCATCTTGTAATTGTCTAGTGTTTTGAAAAGGTTGGGAGAAATCTGGCTAAAACTGAGTTTTGAGTACTACAAGAATAACCAGTTACAAATGCGAGTTTTGGAAACATTGATGAATCTGACCTAGGGAATGTTGTAAATTGATTCAATTGTCATTGTATGAATGTTGATGGTCTTTGTAGGGCATTGGTGGAGTCTTTTTTTTCATTTGCAAGGTTGAGGAGGTTAGACCCTTGAGGGTGGGTTGATGCCTATTAGGCTGAATCATTATGAAGAAGAGTTCTTGATTGAGAATTGACATTTCCATTGTTGTGAGTCTTCTCCACCTTGGCTCTGCATCAGAGTGCTACAAGGGTGGATTGTTGGGTAAGGTGTTGAATGAAGAGTTTGGTTTTATGGGGCTTTGAGGTTGTGTAGATTGCTCAAAATAGGTTGTATTAATCTTGTTAGGAGCCCCTTGAAGGTAGGTTATCAGACTGATTGGGTTTGAGCCTCCTTGCCTCTGCATTGGTGAGGCACAAGTAATTGAAGCATTCCAAAGGATACAAACCACAATGAATGGAGCTTACTTATACAATACACTTTAGATGGGGCTTATTGAGCATTCCATAGTAATTAATTAAGCATTAGATGTAAACAAAATCCATGCCTACAACATTCAAGCATACAACTTACATGATACGCATGATAACATCATTCAAGAATGGCAGTAGCAAAATAAGAGTTTCTTTAATCAAAAATCTGAAAGGATATACAATGATATATATTGATAAAAGCATATAAATATATCCAAAAAAACCATATAGGCTTAGTACAAAGGAGCCATTTGGAAAAAATATCATGTATATATATCAATAGTACAAAACATATGTTCTAAAATGTCACATAGGCATACAACAAACAACACTAATACATAGTCATTTCCCTCTAGGGGAAGGAAATAGATCTCGTGCTACCTTCGAAATTCAGCTAGATGGAGTTACTATTGCTTGTCTTGTCTTTCGAACACGCCCGCTACTCCTCCTCTCTTCACTCTGGACCTTCAACTGATATGATTAAAAGTAAAGATTTTAAAACATAGAAATTGAATTATGGAATGGAATATAACAAAATATAATCACTTACCGCATACATATAGTCATCATGCACATTTAAAGCATCACCATGTCCACGATCTGGAGTGACAACCACCTGTAGCAACCATGAAGATAGAAATTAAACTACATAAAATTATCGTGAAAATTTTCTATAATAGACCATAAAAGAGAAAATATAATTTCAAATTGACTAATCTATTCCATACCTCTCTCAATGGATCAAAACTGACTATTTCTGTAGCAACTCCATGGTCCATCGTGCCACCAACATCACCAAGGCTATCTCTTGTCAACAACTGCAAATGAAACAATATCTCAGGTATCATGTTGATATAGGAGAACATAATGTGACATGATCAAGGAATACTTGAATGCAATGTTTGTGTTTCTCATCAATTTTTTAGATTTGTATTTACGCAAAATTATGAAA